>JAPZDY010000011.1:17381077-17428019 GCA_029783645.1 Ctenochaetus hawaiiensis
ATGTGCAATATTCTATATTCAAATGTTGGTAAACTGTTGTTTTATTTATCACATTGTAGATACAAGAACAAAATGTACATTTTTATTTTAGTGTTTAGATATATTTTATTAGTACTTATGTTTAAATTTTATTGATATATTTTATACTTTCCTACGTCTTTGAAGACTTCTGAGTGGGAGCATCTGTAACTAAAGGCAATTTCCCCTCGTGGATCAATAAAGTATTTCTGATTCTGATTCTGATTCTGATGTACTTTTAGTTTTGCAGCACTACAATCTTTTTCTTACCTCAATCAAAGAGCTTTTGTTAATCTAACTAAAGCCGGGTGTCAAACCCCGAACTCACCGGGTGATAATCCTGCATGTTTTATACTTTCCTCCCCTGCAGTATTTTGTGTTTACTGCGAATTAGCAAATGTAGCATGCTTGCATTATACCAGCATAATATCAGCAATATGAGCATGTTAGCAGAAATTCACATATAAATCAAAGCACCACTGAGCCTAAAGTAAAGCCTCATAGCTTGGCTGTGGACTCTTGTTTCAGTCTGAATTCATAATTTCCAAGCAGCTGTTGACCCAGTGTCACTATAGTGGAGGTAAACTTGCAAATATACAAAAGAAAAACAACACATCAAACTTATACTTGTTTATATGCTTGCAGCTGCTCACATAGACGTGCATTTAAAAGCAGAAACCACTCTAAAACCGAAGTAAAGCACTGAGGGATACTCAAACAAATTAGCAACAAACAAACATGACTGTTTTTTAAAAAGAGACAGGGAAAGACAAACGTAAATTTAATTTTTTCTCTCAATAAACTAGTTTGGCAACCAACTCTGACATCTTGTGTCAGAAAATACCGAACACAATAATACAGAAATCGTTCCTTTTGACAACTGCACTATAATGCAATGATAACATTAGAGGCAGTTTCATTTTAAATGTCTGCAAGTTGATTTTCATGCTGTAGAGAAAAGAAAATTAATGAATAAACAATTTTCAATCAGCCCTCTTGAAATCATGAAGTAAGTCTAAAAAAACAAGTGTAAAGGATTTGTAGCTGATAGAAAACGTTGTGAAAAGCATGAAAACAGCTGGCAAAGTCCTTCAAGCTATGGTGCCTCATCAGTTTCTGTGTAGTACCTAAAGAGCATTGAGCAAATGTAGCAACATTTTCACTCTTCTGCTCCATTATTGTCACCATTTAAAACAACACAGTTGAGCATTACTCTACGTTCAGCGAGTAAAGATAGTGGCTTAATTGGTTAGCAGCGAGAAATGACACTATTGAGCCCTCTGAGGCTCTGATCACATGTTCCTAAGTGCTCTGACTCGACTTAAAATAGCCCGAGCAGCACCACAGTGGAAGTTTAGAGCAAAATTATCTTTAAATGAGTTGCTTCTTAGGAGCTCTCTTGTTCTGTCAGCGAGACTGCCATCCCCCCCTTGTTTGAAAGAGGAGGGTGTTGGGATTCAGACCACCTGTGTGGTCCATGCCTGCAGCTCCGAGAGACATACTGCTGGGGCATCGAGAGGTCGTTGCCCCTTATTGGAACATCTGGCGTGAATATGCTGCACATGTGTTCCTGATTGGTTTAACCCTTGAATAAATGGTGTCAGCATGACTACTGGACTTCAGTGCCACCTGTGGGATGGCTGTGTCAGAGAGTTCGAATAAGAGGAGGTTTCTGAGAGGATTTTGGCGCACTCAACAATGAGCAGTCAGTGGCATAATGTATAACAATCTCTAATTTACAGCTCTTTAAGCTTTAACAGCTTTTCAAGAGAGAGGACTTTTTAAATCTTAATTAGACCGACGAGTGGCTCCCTTTCCATCTGTTCTGCAGTTGTAACTTATCCCACCTCTGGTCCTTTTACCTGAAATGCCCCTCTCACTTGACCTCGCACAATTTCCCTTTATTTTCCTTCTCTCTCCCTGTGCCAGTCCTATCTCAGCACTCTCCTTCTGGCTGGAGTGCCCTTCACAATTTCCAGACAGTTCTCTGCCTTTGTAGTCTATTCTGGAGCAGCTATACACCATACAGCTATTTTGTAATAACCATTAGCAAAGTGTTGCAGAATTGAGTGCATTGGGCTAGCATGCTATTGTTCCGGCCCCTGGCTTATCGACTTTGCCCTGCTTGACATGGCCCTACCGGCTAATGGGTTTTGGACGACTCTGAATGACCCTGATGAACAGCAGTTGCTTGGGAAAATACACAACAGAATTCTTCATTTTGTTTTGCACTGTTTTGGCTTGGGAGTTCGAGATGGGGACCTTAGCTGAATGCTAACATGCTAAAATGAGAGGGCAGTAAGGTTAAGAAAAGGGAGAGGAAATAGAGTTTGGTCTCCGGTAGTGATCAGTGGTCAGAGTACCTTACACTCTCATCGATGCTCTACTTACCTAATTTTAGATAATCCCCTAATATATAATGAAATCAGCATAATATCTTGAATGTCCTCCTAAGGATAGCAAAACAAGTTGCATTGAATTGCATAGAAATAAGCAAAAGGGTGGTAGTGTGCATAAAAGATTTCTTTGTAATGATTTTGCACCCAAAAGATTGCTAGCTCACTAAAGATTGAAACACTGCGGTGAAGTTGTGACTCCAATACTTATTCTTAGTCACAGAAACAAGACTAGTAAGTCTAAAGTTCTGCTAGTAGGTCTTTGAGGCCCAAAACAGATACATTTTTAGCTAAATGCAAATATTAGCATGCTAACATTTTTACAAACATAGTGACTTTTCTGATAATAATTATTAGTCAGGAATATAGTCAAACTGAAATCACTAGAGTTGCTACAATTAATCCTTTGGGAAACATTTATGACTGTGCACACTTTTGTGTTTTATAGTTGTGGAGATATTTATAACTAATGGCCAACTTATAAAAGTTTTTGGGATACAACAATACTTTGCTGTTTTCTGACAATAGCACGACTTGTGTAGGTACAGGAAACAGTCTGTTATTCTGAACTTAGATAATTAGGTCAATACTTTTCTTAGCTTCACATTCACTAAATTAAAAGTGCAACTGTGCAGAAATGTGATTTCATCTGCTAATGACATTAAACTCCAATACAAAAAATAGCAGCCTACCTACACAGACAAGACCTGCTTGTATTTGTGTGTTGCATGAAATTCACACCTCTATTAATAAAGGGGCCATTCTGAACACTTCTACTGCATTGCAATTTAACCCCCGCACAGAAGATAAAATGTTTTAAATGCATTGTTAGCATTTCAAAATTCTCACCCGCCAAAGCAAAGCAAAGCAAATACTCTCTTCCATTTATCATCGAGTGCGAGACCATTATCATATGGAAGAGTTATTAGTTATGCTTGGCGGAACGGTGCTAATTGTGTAAGAAAAAAGCAGACATAGTTCCAAATATCACACACTGCACTGAAAGGAAACAGTTTCTTAGGGTTAATTAGTAGTCAGCCCATTACTTATTATTTGTGCAAACCACAGCAAAAGCTTAATTAACTTTGATTCTTACTCCCTTGGAATTTGGGTTCACAATGCTACAATGGTGCTGACTTAGGGATAGACGAAAGTGGCAATGAGCCAGCCTTTTGTTTAAGACAATAAGGCTCTAATGATCAAATGAGCAGGTGCACACTGATATAGATATATATATATGAGGCAGCAGGCAACTTTTTTCCTACATCAAACACAGTTTTAGCAGACAGCTCTGCTTAGGGGCTTATAACCTTCACCCTCACCTCTAAAATCAAATCTCTCTTGTCTCTTTCTCCCCCTCGTCTGTCTCTCCCCCTTTTTTTCCCTCTCTCCTTGCCTTCTCCCCTCTCCCCTCTTTCTGTTTCAGTATGTTTCCTTGAACTATGAAGTCTCTGGCTGCAGGCGGTGACGGGAAAGAGAGCAGTGTCCCTCATTCCAAAGTTAATAACTTTTTAATTTAATTGCTTAAGTTCACTGTGCCCTCAATATGTATTTTTTTCCCTCCTTTTACTCATTGTCATTCAACGCTGGAGCTCCAATTTGCCACACAGCTTTCTGGAGAGAGAGAGAGAGAGGGAGAGTGAAGGGGGAGAGAGAGAGGGAGGACGGACTGGTGGCAGGGGAGACAGACAAACCATTTAATAGTTGACTGAACAAATTAAATTTGAATTCATGCAGCAGCTTTCATCTTCTGCGTGATTATTAAAAAAAAAAGAGAGCTTTACAAACTTGACAACAGAGTCGCCTTTGAAGTAAGCCATTACTTTAGAGAAAACGTCTAAATGGCGTGTTACAAGGTGAGTGTTGTTTATTCCGAATAAAAATCGTTTTTGGCAATGAAAACGCATCATATTAGATCGTTGGCGTAACACACAACACTGCATTTATGCAGATGACATACATATAGGAGGAAAACACCTGCACATTTAAGTGTCGCCTGTTGTTTTTGTTGGGGTTTTTTTAATGCAATTTTGCCTTGACCTCTCAATATGACAAGGAGCTATATTTTAAAAGCAGGAGATGAAGCGTGTGAAGTGTCTGTATAAAAACTACAAGCTGTTCAGACTGAGGCACACAAGCGGCGAATCTGCAAAGGGATTAAAATGCTAATAAAACAGGCAGGATGCAATTCCTGCTTTAAGCCTTATGAAATATGCATAGCTCTGTATGAGCCATATGCAGACAGAATGGCACACTGACATGCCACAGAGAGGAACAGGGATCATTTTATGCTCTGTTAAGAGAGCATGGTCTTAACCCCTGACACGAATGCCCATCAGTCACCTCCCTGCATGAACAGCCAATTGATAGCTGTGATTTCTGTGACTAAAAAAGTTCCTGAAGAAATCTGGCATTCTGGGGACAGGAAAAATGTTTTTCACAGTCAAACTTAAATGAACTTTACATGCAAAAAGAGCTGATGATGAATTTATAATGCATTCACTGTAAATTGTCACTGGTTTGAGTGTCCTGAATCAAACAGTGTTAGTCATATGGACAGAATCTGTGGTGCTGTGGCCTCTATTTTGCCCCCAGGGTTTGATTTTACTGCATCATGGATCAGTGTTCATGTCTATAAAAATGCATTATTGCTACAAACAATGCTGAAAAAAAAAAAAAGCTGGGCAGTAAGCGCTTGAGGCGTTTACTCTGATTACATCAACTTTATGAAAAACACATTCTGGCTGAGCAACAACATTCACAAATTCGGAGAGTCAAGCTTGTTTTATTGATGTGTGCTCATTGAGGCTAATCAGCGATTACAAACACAACACTGAGCGAGAGCTTTTCTAGGTTTGCATTCTGAGAAATTAACAAGTTTAATGCCGGGCACCTAACCAGAGGGTATTATTGCACTTCTAACCCAAAACAACAGGCCGCTTACAGCAACACAGATCACATGTGAGGTCATCAGGTGGCACATATGATTTATTATGATCCTAAAAATCTGACACTGATCCTCATCATGTTTATATCATATTCACACAAAGTCAGACTTTAATAAGAGGCGTCTGAAGATAAAAGACAATATCAAAGGGTGAAATTGATGCTAATGTGCTAGTTAGCATGTTGGCCAGACTCAAGATGTGCAGATGTGCACTGGACATGTGGACAAACTAAATATAAAACTAAATATCTGGATTTAGAAAAAACGTGTTCAGACTATGACATCACAAAATATCATATAATAAATATAATATAATAAATATAATGATATAATAAATATCCACAGTGTGTTTTCTTGTCTGTTCAATAAGACTAAAAATCAGCAGGCATGCTAGCAGCCACAAGAGTCTGCAGACACAGCATGAGTATTGTACCACTAACAGCAAAGTAACAATCTGATGACAACAACAGTAACAAGCTAATGTGAAGCACATAATATTTACTGGTTCAGCCTTTTACTGGGCTAAACTTTGCAATAGTTCTCACTAAATAAAGTACAGCTGAGGCTGAAAGTCATTGGGTTTGCAGACAGCTGGTCATAAAACAAAGTTATTGGACAAATTAGAATTTTGACCTGGTGGCAGCACCAGAGAAAAGTCAGAGAATCATTAACATTTGTTGAATTTTGTGCAAATCCATTTAATGGATGTTTGAGGGGGCTGAGGGATGTTATTCAGCAACTAGCATCTGATACTGGTTGATCAAGATTTTCAAAACCAGACTGCCAATAAGCTAGATTTATTCACTAGTATTTAATGAAAAAAAGGACAAATTCTGTGTGAAAAGGCTGCACACACCTAAGTAAAAATATAGAGAAAAAGTGTCCTATTTTACATAAGTGGAGCACATCTCTGTGGCACTTACACACCACATAGCAGCATCCTCACGCCTGGTGAAGTCAGTTATATTGATTGAGTGCAGTGGAAGCGTAGTGTTGCCCCACAAACACACAGCACATGTTATGTGTTCAGTGCAGCCAGAGGGTCAATGGTGACACGACCAGCCTGCAGGCTTTCACATGCAAATGTAAAATATATACACTTTCCATGTGATCTACAGACTGTGCAAACACTTTGATGGGTTTTTTAATTGTTGACTTGTTTGATTGCACAACTGTACATGTGATCAAGGCTGGAAAACAGTTTTAATACTCATAGTGAAAGAAAGCATTTATTCTTTATACTACAGAGGAAAAATAGCATTTTGGATTGATTTAAATGGTGCTATTTGTTGCTTAAGGAGCTTTTTCCATGCAAGTACCTCCCTCCGTGTTCCTCTTTCTCCCTCTTTTCTATGTTAATCTTATTTTTAATAAATGGTGCTCTTCTAGTAATTAAATTTTGGAGGGCTGCCCTCTACCATGCCACTTATAATGAGATGCCCATTTAATTTTTTAATATTTTTTAGTATTTAACCTCAAGCAGGAGCAAGTATGTCAACAATAAAATTGACTATGCCTCACCATCCACCACCATTTTGTTTTCTTTCTGATGAGTCACTGCAGGGAAACAGAATACTCTTTTGCATTCCATCGGCTTTGTTTTTGCATCAAAGCGGATTGCTGATGTGTTTTTTTTTTCTTTGCTCACTACACCCATCTGTCCCATCAACCTTTAAAAATGCAGAGGGAACGAGAGAGATTTAATGAAAGAAATGGCGCGATTGATCCGCTTTTATTCTAATGGGACACAGATCACAGTCAATTACGGGTCGTCTCATCTTGTTGTTTAAGAGGAAGGCAGAGCCGGAGTGAAGGTCTGTTGAGAGATTTGCCACCCAATTTATGTATTTGTGGCTTGTATTGATCCCCCACAGTTTTTATAATCAGCGGGTCAATGCCATCCAAAGCATGCTGAAATACAGCCAGCAACACTATTTACTTGTCAGCCTTTAATGTAACTAAGGCCTCCATACTGATCACACACCCACCCGAGTGTCTTTCTCTACATGGCCTCACCAGGAAAACAAGAAAATCTCAGGGTTCAATAGGTTAATGAGTAATTACAATGTCTATTTAAGTCATTTGAACTGTAAAAGGTAAAACTGTCGATTATCTCGTATAGATTGTACAGGAAAAAAGAGAGAGATCCGGTGGCTTGTTTATTGTACATTATTTATAATAAATAGAAGCAATTAAAGGCTTAATTTGATGATAAATAAAAATTCACACCTGCAGAAATTGCATCTAATTTATCCATACAAATAACATGTATTGTTTAAAGCAACAACATAATATGATGTTATTTTGAGTAAATGTGTATTTGCGATGCTAGCTTGAGTTTCCATAACAGCATGAAGTACATTTAAAACCTCTATTCAACAACATCAGACATAAACTTTATGTCAGTCTCTCCCCCAGCAGCATTTGAATCTGCTTCAGGAGACTTATGTAGTTACACAGTGACATAAGTATCCTAATGTTCAAAAATGTAATTATTTTATGTGTAAAAACCAGTTTGCACATCTGAATGAATGAAATCTGAAGGGAAGTTCTGATAGTGATCTTAATTAATCTACTTTAAACATAGAAATTAAATTATGTAACACTTTAGGGTGGCAAATTATGTGATCATATTTTACATTTAAGCCTCAGAAAAGATTTGATGTTCTGAGAGAGATCATAAAACCTGATTAAGCCTTTAAAAAACTATCTCTGATAAAACAGCGACAAATTAGCTGCTGACTGACAAACGCATGTTAAACTAGATAGTTTGGACTTTTACAAGACAGTTGAGCTTTTCCCACACTCTGACTTGTGCATCAATTGATAGATTTTTTTCCATCCAGCTGGTCACAGTGGTCCCGTATACGCAGAGCAGCAGGAGTGATCACAGAGATATTGACTGAAGAACAGATGACATGAAATCAAAAGCACCTGTTGCCGTTCAGAGAGTGAAGGCTGTGATGCTGCTGACCTGCGTGAGGACAGACAGGAACGAGCCGGAGCTGTGGACGGACACATCTGGGAATGAAACTCTCCCAGATAAACAAACCGACTCAAGACTTTTTGCATGAGTCCTTTGAAGTGTGAGAAACAAAACCCGTTCAATAGACTGAATAATAAGGGTGTTTACTGGAACATAAGATAAGATAAGATAAGATATTCCTTTATTAGTCCCACAATGGGGAAATTTGCATTGTTGCAGCAGCAAGTGGACAGTAAAAGACAGAATGTAAAGAGCAGCAATAAGAATAAAGAATAACAGAATAAAGTACAAAATAAGAACAAAAAAGAACATCATTGTTCCTCTACCAGAACAAGAGGTGGTGTGTTTAAATGAGGGACATGCTTCAAGATCATGAACTCTTGTCTGAAGTCGCTGAAGTATATAAAACAATTGTCAGAGGATCATATCATCCAGTCACATGTTTCTTGTTGATATGAACATAAATAACATCTCCGAATAATCAGAGTTAGCATAAACTTGATTTTGTTCTTGCAGCTTTAAGACTACAGAACTCACAGCTATGCTAACAACTTGTGTGCTTTTTGCAAAAGGCTAACATCAACTGCCAAACATGCTCCTGATGCTAGCAGTGATAATGTCTACCATGTTTAGTGTTGTTTAGCACGATGGCATGCTAACATTTGATAATTAGCACTGACCCATATTCCAGCTAAGGAAGATGAAAATGTTGCAGGTATTTGGTCAAAAACCAAAGTATTCATTCTGACTGACACATGAATGTTTGCACCAAATTTCATGACAGTTCATAATATGGTTGTGACACATGAGTCAAAGCACATATGTCAAAATTAAAGGATCACCAGAACTGATCAGATACATCGTTAAGGAACCGTAAAAGTCCGTAAAAATATTCTGCCCATCCATCCAAAAAGTCTCAAAGATATTTTGGATCCAGACAAAAGTGATGGATTGATCACCAAAGTTTGGTTTTCCTCAAGGAAACACCACCAATTTGTCCAAAACACTTTGCTAATCTGTTGTGTTAAACATAGAATAACAAAATTAGAGTTTTTTTTGTGTTATTTTATGTTGCAGAGTATTGAAACACTGCACCATAAAAGGTTATTTAACCTAATGATGAGAATATATAACTCTCTATTCTCGATTGCTAAAAACCAAAAACATGCTCCTCTTTTTTCACACCCTCTTCACTACAAAATATAATTGGATGAATTTAATGTGTTGTGGACACAAGAAGTCTGTAGCTCCTCCATTGCAGCACAAATAGAACATTTCAAACCTTTGAAAAGGTTAGAAAATGAACAAACAGCTGAAAAGTTTAAAAAACTTCAGGTAAAGTTGGAGTCAATAGACATCTCAGTCTGGGTTTAACCAAGATGTCTGACCAAAAGACCTGGTAAAATTGAGCAAAAACGAAAGCAAAAAGTGTAATTGTTCTTTTTCTTCAAGAACTTTGCCAAAAAAGTCTTTAGATATTCATGCAAGTGTCCACCACCTTGACCACAAAGCTCTTTTCTCCCTATCAGTCTATTGTTCTACCTTAGACTACCTGTTTCTACCCTTGCCTCCTTCGAATAATCCTTAGTCCCTTAATTCCTTAATCCCACATAATCCCTCCACGGCGAAGAGAAGTATTTCTTGCTCTCTTCATGCATGGATGCTGTATTTCCGACTGAAAACATAAAGCTCACTTTACAAAATTTCAGGGGAACAAGCTCAATCCCGTATGTCCTACAAACCTAGACTCTGGCTGGCTTTTGTTCCGGCCTGCCAGAGTCTAAAATTATATAACAGATAGATAGAGAGGCTGAAATAGCACAGTGGTAGAAGGGGATTAATCAGAAAAATGATGGTTAAATAATCTCTGAACTAGAAAACCAAGCGACAGCTACCTTTTTCTTTGAAACTGCTCCTTTGCAAAGTATAGATAAATGACTAAATAATACAAAAACAAGGTGGATCTGCTGTGTTTTTGTAAAACTTTTTTAATCTAGTTTAAGTGGTTAAGACACATTATTCAATTTTTTGCTCTCTTTTTTATGTTGCGCTAGCAGAAAACTGATAAAGAAGAATTTCTGGACCCTCAGCTTACGAGCCAAATCCTGCATGCAGATTCCTCTTTCATGCATGTCGCCTCGCTGACAGCAGCCTTCCACACAATGTGTCCGACCCATAGAAACACTAAAGCTAATCCAATAGAAAAATGAAATGCACATTTCTATTTTCACTCGTTGTATACACAAGGGGACCTCACAGAGGAGAAAATGTCTTTATCCGGCTACTCAGTGCAGCTTAGTGAATGTTTGAGCGCTGCTGAGGCCTCAACACTGCTGCCTGTCGTCCATTTTTTTTTCCCCCTCTAGTTTTTAAAAATGGGATCACTCTTGAGGAAGGCAAGCTTCTTTGTACTCGGTAGGAGGCTGCAGAGATGTCACCCAGTCAAAGTGCTTGATGAGAGGGGAGGTTTTATGAGGAGACAGCATCCGGCGAAAAAAGCATGTGTGTAAAGGGTGTAAAGGGAGGGGTGGGGTTTAGGTGTATGTGTGTGTGAGAGTGTGTGAAGCCCTCAAGGCTTTTTAACTACATCACACTGTTGTGCCTTTCATACATCTATGGGGGGTCCAAGTGCAAATTAAACATCCTCATGAGTTACAAACTGTTAGACTGATTAACTCTATATTTTTTGTGAGAGTTGAATAGATTTTTATTCATCACGTCACACGATTTTGTTTCAAATTTAACCACTCCACGTTACAGCTTTGATCCACAAAGCAATTATATTTTGTTTCAGGGAATGAATTTAAAATAAATATATATTTAAAACAGCAGCCTTGGAGTACAAAAAGCAATTTCTCAGCTTCGAGTCAGACTCCAGTTTGCTTCAGCAGTTTTTCACCGAATGTTATATTCAGGATCTAAAATGCAACATATCTCTTGTTTCAAAACAAGAGAGTGTGTGTGTGTTGGGATGGGAGTTTGTGTGTCTCTCATTCATCTTTAAATTGATTTGAACATTTATATACAATAACTATGAGTAAACTGATAGGCTAAGTAATTCAAATCCTCCAAAAAACTCCCTTATTGTTATTTATATTCATATATTTTGGAAGATGTGGTCTCTCTTCAGGAGCAGATTGTAGTTTCACAGGTTTTCACTGCATATTCTCCACATGAAGACACCCTTACTCTTTTATTTAATGATGTGGAGGAGGACAGCTTCCTCTACAGAGGTGCACTCGCATCGCCAGACCTTTTTTTTTTCCACGCTTTTTCCTCACATTTCAGGAGAAAGGTCAGACAGAAGAACATGCTATTATTATCTCTGTCTTGAGAAGCATTTTGCTCATGGCAGGAGGGGCAATCACCGTGGTCTGATCATCTCAGCACACAGCTCCTGGAGATTTTTTTGTTGTGAATATTTGTCCACAACGCAGCAGGGATTTTTGTAGTGACAGAGTGTATAAATAGCAACATGCACACTGTATTGAGGGCAGTGGAGAGAGGACCACAGGAAGAAAACACTCCGGCGGGAGGCCTTTGTGTCGTCCACATGCCGTGATCAGGTTATGGTGGGACTTTTACCAAGAAACAATGAATTGCACTTCAAATGAGGCGCATTTATCATGTCCCTCCTGCTGAGGTCATTTACATTGTTTGACTATTTCATTGCTGTTGCCTCCGTTTTTAGCAACATGGTAACTGTGCAGTTTATTCAAAAACCAAAACTCTATTATCTCAAAAAAAAAAAGGGAAAACAATAAAGGCATAAATTCTTCAAGGATGGTAATATATAACAGTTTTATTCACGTCACATTGAGTCATGTTTGCCAGCTTCCTTCCTCACTTCCTCTCTGACTGGTGTTTTTTTTCCTCATTAGCGACAGGCGACAAAATGAAACGCACCATTACCTTGAATAAAATTACAGATTTAACTGAATTGGAACATTTTTTTTTGTGTGTTTGTGTTTGTCTCAGACTCTGATTGATCTCATAACTCACCAAGAACAGCAGTTTCAATCATTACCCTCCGATTTCTTTTGAATTTTTCTCTCATCTCTGAATTTTCCTGAGGCAGATTAATTTAAAACAATTTAAACTGATACATAAGACTTCATCAATACCTGCCACAACCAACAAGTTTTACACAGACTTCATATGTTCTCATGCCACTTAAAAGATCAGCTTAGATTCTGTCTAAACATGGATTTTAGTATTAAAGTAAAGAAAAACAAATGTTTGCCGTCTAAGAACGAATCTTGCTCTAATTTTCTGATTGAGAATCCACTGGCAAGTCTTATTCACTTAAGGTACCAATTTAGATGGAGATTTACAAGCTGCCAGTGATTTTCTATGGAGTTTGACAATCCAAATTTTATATCCTGCCCTGCTGTTTCTGGCCATAAATACGCTTATTTCATCTGCATAGAAATTGAGCTTTTAATACTGTAGTTATCACAGAGACAAACCGTCCTTCAGTAGATAGATAGTAGACAAGATTATTTAATGTACTTTTTATACATTACAAGTTACATGATGAAGCTACTGATCTACACAGACACAACAACTAAGATCATCAGTGATAAATACTGAGATAAGTCTCAACATATTCCATTAAAGTAGCACTGAAGGGTAATGCATGGACAGACGCTCACGTGTGCCCACACACTCGTCAAAGAAGAAGGGAGAGGCTGCATTAAGTGCTTTATTTACTCATTTTAACCACGCTTTACTGTGCCCACCCCTCCCAGCTTTTCCCCCAAGAGGCTGCCATTAATTCAGCACGGCCCCTCTCACAGCTTCATCAATGTTAATCAGAGCTAAACATAACTTTAGATTCCCCTCAGCACGCTTTGAAAAAAAGGCTCGAAGGCTTGAAGGCACGATTCTGTATGTGTGAAGTTATGGTTTGTTTGTTTGTGTGAAAGTGTTGGATTATGATGACCCAGACTGAGGTGGCGCCCAGGAGCAGTGTGAGCAATAGATAGGATAAGTTACACAGGAATGCTACATTATAATAATAATGATGCTGAAAGCAACTATTGTGTCTAGATGGTTATCATTATCGCAAAGCTTAAATGGATTTCTTTCTGAGTTTTTGGAAGCAGTCAATACTAACACTAGCAACATTCATTATGGGTTATTATCAGGGTTTTGATGTACTTAGACTTTGCTTTGCACACCTGTGGATTGACTGGTTGGTTAAATTATCACAGGTCAACAAAACAGACCAAAAGACTCCTGCAACACATCCTCTTCACTCGCATTCTGAGATGTTTAATGACATTTTGGACCTTCAAAAGGTCAAAAACTCAATTTGTCAAAAATTTTTGCTCCTGTTTATTAAAAAGAAGTGCTGAAGTAGAGATTTATATTGTTATTATCAGGAATATCATAATACTTTTTACAGTGTTAATTGATTGTATTATGTTACCGTATATATTTATATTGTAGAATTTTTCTTTTTTTAATTTATGTTCCTGTAATATCGACCTTTGCTGCCCTCAACTTCACATCCATCCACAAAGAGATCACAATGGAAAAAAGCCTGAGGGCTTCTTTGGTGTTATCTCACCTGCCCAGGCAGAGTTGATGTCTTTGTAAAAAACATTTGTGAAATATCTCAAAAAATCCAAAACCCCCTTTTTTTATTATTCTTAATCTGTAAATATCATTTATCGTTAGTTATCTGACAGCTGTGCAGTCAGTTGTGATCTATGTAAAATCGCTTTGCATGGTATTAGATGAGAGTGGAGCTTGTGGCCTCACCTGCAGCACCAGGCTTTGGTCAAAGTTGTAAGCGCTGGGTCGTCCCTCCAGGGTTGAGAAAGCCACGTTTCCTCCGGTGAGCGGTGAGATGTCGCTGAACTCGTCTGTGCAGAGAGCGTTCCTCTCATCGCCTCCTGGGCGGATGTAACCCTTCGCATCCTTCCCATAGGTCTTTGTACAAGAGGCGCTGTAATACTGGTAAGGCAACCAGGGCCCGTCCTGCTCCGTGCGCTTGTAGATGGCGAAGCTTTCCGGCCGACTGGTGTAGAATTTCAATCGAATGTAGGTTATCTCAAAAGCCTTCCCTGTGGAAAACAGACATGATTAGCTTTGAATGGAATCATTTAAAGAATTACTGTCAAAACTAGATCCATTGTAGTTACACAGTTAGCGCAAGGCTGGTTGTGTGAGAGACAAATGCTGTTGAGTGATAGTTTAGGCCCCAGGAGCAAAGAAAAAAAAGAGACGGACATAATTGCATTATAGAAAGAAGGAAAACAATGGGGGATAGGCTTAATTTCCTGTGCCTCCATGCAGAGTAAATGAATGTCATTCCTGCAGGAGCTGAAGAATACCCAGGATTATTTTCTCATTATGCAGATCATAATGGACCCCAGAAGTGAAACATAGGTCAAAGGGAAAAAGACAAAAAAGAAAAAAAGCAGGCTCTTCTTAATATTGACTGTGGAACAGAATAGGGCAATGAGTGCAAAATCACAGGAGGGAAAAGTGCCTGTTTTGCCGAATCACTGATCTGATGCAACATCTGAGGTGCAACAGGGAAGCAACTCATCTAATCGATAGAAAAGTGATCGGTCAGACATGATAAACACTAATGAGTGTCATTGGGAATGAGCGTTGCATTAAATGAACCATATCATTGATTGAGTTTTATATCTAAGGTGAAGTTTTAGTCGTGAATCAGCCATTCGAGGGCACGGAGAGAGCGACAGAGAGAAACAGACATGTAAGACTTTTCATGGGTTTTTATTTCCCCTAAAGCAGTGATTCGACTTCAATCTGCGAAAAAAAAAGGAAAAAAGTGGATTTCAGAGCACGAGCTCTGCATCTGGAAGATCCGAAGCAAACGAGAAAGATATACCCAGATTTCCATTTGAGTTGGTGCTGGGGGATTTAACAGCCTCGACTGGGTTGCGATGTAATTGGTGCTGCATTGTAACTGAGGAATGTCTAAAAAAGTCATTTTTGAAGGTGCATAGTAAGTGGAGGGATAAATCTCACAGGTACGTGTTTAATTAAATGAGAGGAAAAGTTAGGCAGGAAAAAAAATCCATTTTGGTGTATTTTTTTGCATATTGTGCACTCAGGAGTCAGGTCTGAATTAATGCAGCTTTTTTTTTTTTTTAACAATGCTTCCTGAGTGGAAAACTGAAATAAGGAAGTCATTAATTTGCAAAAAAAAAAGTTGTATTTTTTCATTTTTGCAGGAAAGCAGACATTTTCTGCCCTGATCTCAAAGCAAACACTGAATCAATGTTTCCTTTTTGATTCGAGTGATGGTCACTTCCTCCCTGTGTTTACTCAGTATGGACGTTTCAAACAATAATCTCGGAGCCACGTCGGGGACCCTCGCAGAGTTATACTTCCTGAATATGAACACACACTGAAAATCTGCCAAATGTTGTGCAGATTTACGAGGGATTAACTGGACAGGCACGAAGCTGAAGTCACGTTGAGACCTGAGAGAAGAGCGACATGGAGAAACTCTCCAAACAGGCTTCTTCATCGCGCCCTTGGGGATATTTTCTACATCATTAGATACTAAGTCTCAGCCGCCGCTCTGCACATTCATTGAGGGATGCCTTCTGATGGTACAGCCGTAATGACATCTGTTGCTTTTTTTGCTGCTAAGACACAACTTGGCATCTCCGTGTCTCGTTTTTCTGCAGCAGTCTCTAATGGTATCTTTCCTTCAGGAGAACTGAGATCATTTAGCTTTCATTTACTCCCTGCATGAGGTGAGCTCAGCCCTGCGGGGACTGACGAGAGAACATAAAACGAGGCAGAAGATATTACATTTGTTGTATATTCCGCTGTGATGAAATGCAGGCTAATTGCAAAGGATATTTGTAGGATCTCGTGCGTTATGTTCAATGATTCGTGATTCGTCCTCTTTTTCAGAAGTGCATACTTTATGTCTTCATTAGGCTTAATTTGAGCAGGGTTTTTTTTTTTAGCTATTAGATTTTTCACCAAGCACAGTAGCAAATAACACAAAAAAATCTAGAAAATGTTCTCTTATGGTAGAGCTCACACGCAGCTTGGACAGCTCAGGCTGAGGCAGAAGTCTCTCTTTGTTCAAAAACAGGTTTTTTGAGCACTGAAAATCAAGACAAGTTTGGAAACCCAGTGAAAAAAAGACGTGTGTCACTTTGCGGGGCTGAAGCTAGAATCGTGTGTGGCATCCCAAAATCCAACCACAGCTGTTCATTTTGTGCACAGACAAGCCAATAAAACGACTTATTTGGACTCCTTTAAGAGTAAAGGCTGCGAGGCTGCAGAGAACAGCGTCTGACCTGCTCTGAGTCATTAGTGTCAACTTAACACAGCTGCTCTCGTCTGCTCAGACTGAGCCAGACTGAGACTAAACTCACCATAAGTACCACACACTCACTGTTTACACTGCATTTTACTGCAAGCTGAGATTTTTTGTGATCAGCAAATACACGGATGAGCGTGTTTATCTTCAGATTTTTTTTTTCCTCAAAGTTTTTTAGGGATGAAATGGAATAGAAGAAGATAATTTTTCACCTCATGCGGCATGCGACGGCAATAATCTGGCTGCGAGAGTGTCACGCCAACTGCGGCAGACTTTTTTTTTTTATAATTGTTTTACATCTGGGACAGGATGTTGCTTTTCTTTGACGGCGCTGAATGAGAACCAGCTGCAGACATCAATGTGTGCCGTTGGAAATGTGTGTGTGTGTGTTTCTCGAGTCTTTGTGGGAAAAACCTGACCCCAATTCCTTACCAGCAAACAGCCCTGCATTTTCCTTTTTTTTCCTCCCCCCTTCTTCCTCTTCTTCTTCTTCCTCATTATGTTTTGTTTACTCCCCTTGAAGCGGCCCGACTCTCCCATTTCTTTCTACTCTTCCGCAGACCCACGCTGACCTGGCTGCAGTATGTGTCCCTGCATCCTACTGCAGTGTTTATCATCCCAGCATTTGCCTGTATTCCCTTCAGAGACAGCTTGTTTTGTTTGGAGAGGCAAAAGAAAACAGTAATGTCGAGGATGCCCCCCACCAGCAACCCAGATGGATCGCAGAGCTTTCACATGGAACAAAGCGACGCCACACATACAAAATTTAGGGATTTTCAGCGACATAAAAAATCCTGTGTTACCAAAAAACAAAACATAATTATCGTTATTTTTGAGAATGCTGGAGTGATCCGAAGGCATCTGGAACAGAAAAACACATGTTTTAGAGATGTGCAGGAAGGGGGCAGAGGTCAACTTAGTCTGACTGAGACAAACTTGTGGGTGTTGTGATTGTTTGAAGAAAAACAAACCCTCCAGACAACACAGAACATACCTCAGCCACCGCCACCGCCGCAGCAGCAGCAGCACTGGCAGCTTTCCCGAAGTTAAAAAAGAAAAAAAAAGAAATAGCCAGAGATTATAAACAACAAAGCCTGAAAACACAGCCAGACATCTACCTGCTATTGGAAATCAATAATCTTCATCTGACGGAGGCGCGTCTTGCTTCCAGAGCACGTGATGTAATGCTTCCTTTAAAGTCAAAGCTTTGACATTTTCAACTTCTGTCATCGTTTTGTCACCGTGTCTTGTTGCTTTTGAAGCAGAGCTTTTCTGATGGGGAGTGTCCACCCTCCACCTACAGCGGAGGGCGAGGGAGAAAATCAGACCTGACAGGAAAATTTCTAGGGTTCAGCAGGAAATGTCTCTGTGCTGACGGCTGAAAATCCAAACTCACATATAGAGGATGAAAAATGGGAAATATGTAGGGAGACTGTAGGTTTAGCAAGAAAGCAACTCTTATTTGTATTGGGTTCACCCACCACTTTCTCAGCATTATTTTTGATCAAAGCAGGCAGCTGTTTTGAACTAGAAGCCTAAAAAGCCACTTAATGCCTCTTAAAGTTCTTAAGTAGCAAGAAGGTGCTTAACATTAACTTAAACTGGTTAAAGAACCAAATATTTCTCTGAGGAGTTGGCAGAAAAAGTGCTGAAAAGAGAGTAAACATTGGTTTTACTTCCACCAAGTGGCCAGGGACACGACTCCAAGAAATGATAATAATAATGTTGTTGAGAATCTGTTGGATATCTAGATAAAGAACCAAATGCTTATGAGTCTGCTGTATGAACTGAAGACATGATCTTTAGTTTGCGGGTTTGAGCTCTTAAACTAGATTCGTATCTGTATCTTTGTGCTGACGGCTGAAAATCCAAACTCACATAGAGAGGATGAAAAATGGGAAATATGTAGGGAGACTGTAACTTTAGCAAGAAAGCAACTCTAGTTTAGATATATCTGTTTATTTATCGTAGATTTAATTACTCACAGTGACAAACCCACAAAGAATTATCACCTGAACCTGAAGCTCCCTTCAGCTCCACTGAGCTTTTTCGTCATTGTTTAGATTTTCGGTTGTAAAAAGTGGACTGTTTTGGTTCACTTGCCACTTTCTCAGCACTATTTTTGGTCAAAGCAGGCAGCTGTTTTGAACTAGAAGCCCAAAAAGCCCCTTAATGCCTCTTTAAGTTCTTAAGTAGCAAGAAGGTGCTTAACATTAACTTAAACTGGTTAAAGAACCAAATATTTCTCTGAGGAGTTGAAAAAAAATGCTGAAAAGAGAGTAAACATTGGTTTTACTTCCACCAAGTGGCCAGGGACACAACTCCAAGAAATAATAATCATAATGTTGAGAATCTGTTGGATATCTAGATAAAGAACCAAATGCTTATGAGTCTGCAGTATGAACTGAAGACATGATATTTTCAAGTTTATGGCTTTTTTTAAACTGGATCCGAATCTTTTCTGCCAACTTTAAGCCTTCAGCTTAATTACAAGAGAAAGCTGCTACCAATCAGACAGTCTGTATCTAATTTACTGCCCTAGTGCAAAACTTGCCATCAGTGTCTTAGTCTATAGCTTTAATCATAGCTGGAGAGGGTCCATAGAAGTTAAAATTACCCAGGGCACATTGTGATCATCCTGGTTAGATCCCTGTTCAACCCACATCCAACCAAAGATGACTGTGTGGGTTTTTTCCAGGTTGAGTTGTCATCCCGTGCATAAACACATCAATGTGGCTTGATTAAAAGCTTCTGGCATAATTACAACGTGATTTTACCATGATGGGTTCCCTATCAGCTCTCTGAAAGTTGATTTTATTTTCTTTTGTGGGTGTTTTTTCTTTAATATGATATACTTTTTTTCATACAGACAGACAGAGTTTCACTTATTTTCAATACTGAGAAATAATTGACATTTTGGGAAAAAGAAGATTGATATCAATCACGTCTGCCTGTTAAATCAGGACAAACTTTCTGAAATCTCATATCAGTTTTCATCTCAATTCCGTTATCTGACAACAGCACAATTTACAGCAAAAATCAGGATGGAACTATTAAAAAAAACAAGGTATAACATGGCTGTTGATGAGCTTTCCAGGTTCTAATAGGCTGTTTTTTTTAATTCTTTCAAGCCACACTTCCTGTTTCCCTCTGTTTCCAGCCTTTATGCTAAGCTAAGCTAGCATCTCCTGGCTCCTGCTTATTATTCAGTCGACAGAACAGGGATCATATCTTTCTTCTCATGTAACAAGAAAACAAACAAGCCTATTTCCCAAAATGTCAAACTATTTTTAAAAAATTAATTTCAGGTAATTGTTGTGCAAGTCAATTTGCTGTGAGTTTTCTGGCTTGTTAGTAACCCGCCTGTGGCACAACGTCGGAAAGTCACCATTAACTTCTCAATTTGGTCGTGTAATCAGTATTTGGACATTATGCTCTTTGTCATTTGAAGAGGCAGAGGAGTGTAAAACCAAAGAAAGCACTGATTAAATGGCACAGAAAATGCTGTTCTCAACCTCTGTGTTTGAACTGAGAATAAATTAAGTTCGTTGTGTGAAATCGTTCCGAAAGACTCTTAACTTATAACAGTATTTATTTTGTATTAATTTAACTCATGAATAAAGGGAGGCACAGCAATATTCTACAACTCCCTAAATTGCTGTGTTTGCTGAGACCTTCTGTTACAGACACACACACACAAACACACCCACACAAGTACAGGTTGGCAAGGTAATTTCATATAAAGATTTGTATTAATGCTTTGCAACACAAAACCCCGCAATTTAATTCACTTCAAGAGACAAATGTGGTCTGTTGCTTACTTTTGCAGCAGTTTTCCGCAGCACGTTAATGGGATAATGATTCTAATAGCTCAAGTTGGTCTTTTGAAATTTTGCGAAATGAGAAATGTCTTCAAATGCAAATATGTACACAGCGTGCAAAAAGCGAATCAAATGCATTTTCTCAAAGGAAAGGAATACAGAGTGCATGAGGGATGTAATCCTAAAAAACTTGCATTACTAACACAGAATAAATGCAAAGTGGTAAAAGTGGCGGTCGGCTGCATATTTGCTTTAAACTGGAGAAAACTCAGATCCAATGCCAAGTCCAGCACAAGGCGAGTGAAGTTAAATGAAGTTAAAAAAGAAAAAAACCTGAACTTTATCTTGACTTATTTTACCAAACAATGCACTTGTGTGTCCGTTTGTGTCACAAGTTGCATGGATTAAAGCCGCTGCAGATGGAGAAGGCAAACACAAAGTCTTTCCAGATCCGTACACATGTTGCACAACTTCCTGAAACTTCCTGATACCAAATGTTTAATCTGATCCAGCTGAAATATGTTTTTGATGTTTAAATACTTCTTTTCCTCCCTTTCCTTTTTTTTTTGGGTTGTAATTGAGTTTTGACATTGAGACGTTAGACTACATCTTATAAACTTGGAGAAGAAAAGTTCTGACTAAAAGGCCTTTGGTCAGAAAGTTTCGTGCAAACTTCTCTGAGGGGGAAATTTGCATAATTTTGAGTGACAGCTGACCTGCTGACAAAGTCACTATTGCAGGAATGACTCTGGCTTGGGGGGGTCAATGACAGTTAGCTCCCTGAAAAATAAGTATACCTTTTGAATTTCAAATGAATTTTATGTAAATGCCTGTCTACCTTCAGTTACTCCTCCTTCCCCTCTTGTTGTCTCATTCCTGCCAGTATTAGCAGAGTTTTCTGCAGGTCGTCGGCTGCTTATCACCCAGAAGTGTGCTATTTATAGTTGCTAGCTTGTTGCAGTAAAACCTGGCGACTGTCAAAATGAAAACACTGAATTTGCCATGTGATATAAAGAGAGTTATGTAATCAAAAAAATGATTACATTCAGGTTGAATTGTAGCCACGTTCTGGCCTGAACCAAGCAGGAGACACGTCCCTGTAAAAGCTGTTTGTCTTGGCTGAGCTCTGCTTGAATCCCGGCCCGTATCAATCCCAAAAATAGCCCCATCAGCCTGAGTTGTGACAGTGTTGTGGCAGCCAGATTCGGATGGCTTCATCACCAATACTCCGTGGCGATATGTGGCCTCACTGAAAGCAAACGTTGACCGGGACCGGAGCAGTCACTCAGTCGCTATCTGTGCACGTCAGATGCAACTGTGTGTCCTGCTCATCCACTTTAAGTCCCACCAAATTCTCAGACATGCCCTTGTGGCTATGCGCTCATAAACACTCCAAGTCTAAGCCCTGACTGAGCCAAAGAGTTTTTCATTAAGACGGCGCAGAGCTGCGTCTGAATCATACAAATCATGTGTTTTAAAGCAGCGCAGATGTTTTGTATTAAACGTCTCCCCATCAATTAAATGCCAGTACACAAAGTAAAATACAGCTTGACACAGAGAAGAAGAGTGAAAAACTTAAGATTTTTAGCTCAACTTGTGGGAAGAAAACTGCGAAAAACCTGTTTCAAGCTTCTTAACACAGGAAAACATCTGTGTTTGATCTTTAAATGTTATTCATATTTTACATTACACATGAAAAACCTCCAAGAATAACATCATAAAGACCACAACTAAACCCCCTGTGCATGCATACTTGACCTGCTGGACCCCCCACCCCCCCCATCCCTCCTCCTCTCAGTGTTGCATGCTGAGGAAAGTCAAACCAAAGAATTCTGGGGGTCAGACTGAGCCGAGGATGTGCTGCTGTGCTCTCTTACCCAGGTGGAGGGTGAGGTTGACAGAATTGGGGTGCTGGATGCCATAAAACATGGACTGGCTCTGCCACCATGTGTTCTCCTCACTCCTGTGGAAGTCTGTCAGGAGGCTGGCGTTGTGGCTCAGGTCTGGATCTGACGCGTCACAGTGGTGGCAGGAGCGCGTCGAGCCGGTCTGCATGCAGTAGTCCTCAGGCGGGGAACCGCACACGTTTGACGCCACCACGGTGCGATTGAAGGCGATGTTCTCAAACTTGGGCATGCAACGGCTCGGGGCGCCCCCCTCGTCATAGCAGGAGTCCATTGCGGCCCAGACGAGGAGGTGGCAGTGCAGATGGAGAGAGAGGAGCAGAGTCAAGAGAGGAGAGCTCACAGCAAAGGATGCATCCATGTCCACGGGAAGTCCCAATCACATCTGCACTTCACCCACAAAACTTTCACAGTCAGGTACTTTTTATGCAGAGATGCAAATGCATGAAGAGCCAGACTTTGAGAGAAGTAATCCAACAGTGTGGAAAAAAAACTGTTAAACAGTCCAGTATGGAGCTCTGTTTGACTCTGTCTCTCTGAACATATGTTCCCCCTCTGTGGAGTGGAATGAAGTTTGTGCAGGAACTCCTCTCATAAGAGGCAGCACGAGACAGACAGACAGACAGAGGAGGGACAGGGGTGGGGGCTGGAGGGTGGAAGTGCAAGAAACTTCTCCACCTGCTGGTCAACACAAGCGCCGCACCACCTTTACCTTTACATGTGAGGCAGGCTGGAGTGAGAGATTCTCGTTTGAGAAGGAAAAACACATTCTGAAAGAGTTCTGAATAATGCGGCTGTGAGGTTGTTGCACCTCTGGGTATTGAGATAGCGAGAGAACCAAAGCACATGCATTCACCATATTATCAATATGGTGATAAATATACTACGCAGTTAGCCCCAGAGCAGGATGTCTTGGTACAGTAAATGCTGACTCTGGTGATTCACAGTAAGAAGAGTAGAGGTACTAAAACTGTCAGGGATATTTCAGCAGGCACGGGTCATCTCCATAAAGGGATGTCGCTCGGGGGAGTTCTGTGACCTAAAGGAACAATTTATTTATAAAAAAAGAGTGTGAACAGATTGAAGGAGCTGCACTGCTTTTTCAGCAGGATCGAGCTTGAGGCCCAGCTATCATGAAAAGTGAGAAGTGGTTTGCATATTGCTGTAACTCACACACAACGCCTCCTGGGGTCCCATGTAACCTATTAAAAGGTGGAGGAACTATGACATGTGAACATGATTCATTGCTCTCATCAGTAAAGCCAGAATGTTTTGTGTTAAACAGTGCAGATTCACAAAAATTGGAACTATTTACCCGACCAGGTTCACCAAAAAGGGCTGCATGGTGGTGCAGTGGTTTGAACTTCACTTCACATTTAAAAGGTTGGAGATATGAACCCAATCTTTCAGATCTTTCCATTGTTGAGTCTGTCAGTAAGTGTGAATGTGTGTGTGAACGATTATTTGTCTTCATGTGTCTGTATGGATGGAAAATTTGCAAAACATGTAAATGTGGATTAGGGGGCTGGAACAAGAGACTTTTGTCATCTTTGCTTTTAAAAATAGTAAAATTAATTCAAATAGTTCAAGATTGATCAAGAAATTGTTCAAGCTCTAATTTTAGCATGAGATTGTTCATGATAATAAAACAATGTTGTACAGCTGCACTACCATTTTCTTTGCATATCTTTGCATATCTGATATAAACTGTAATGTTTTGCTCATTTTTTATTTATTTCTAAAGAAACAGCTACAAATAAAACACTTCCAATTTGCTGTTTGTGCTAACAGGTCCTGTCAGGTGTGCAAACTCCATTCTACAAATATGGAGGTGCGTATCCTTCATTTTTTTCTTTGCTTTTTTATGTTAAAGTTTTATAAATTATCCATAACATTCACTGCTCACTTACATGTATTTTAAATAGGCAAATCACCCATAGGTGGGAATGCTAGCATGTTAGCATGTTAAATATTTCAGCATGTTTAATATTGCAGCAGGTTTACGGTGAAACAGAGTCAGTTCTGAGAATAACAGAGCTGAACTTGAGAAGCTCAGTCCAAGCAGTCGTGCGTGTCTTTTGTGGGTGAGATCAGTGCAAACCTCCACATACGCTTTTGTTGGTAGAACATTGCAGACCAAAGCCACTTCTCATGTGCACGTCTCTCTGCTAATGACTGGATCCTGGTCTGTATCACCCGACAGTTTTAATTAGTTGTTGATCACCTAATTTTTTTCTGCAATCTAAGTTTGTTTATTCAGGCGCTCAGCACCCTGCAGAGGCTCGAGACGCTGTGTGCTTTGTTTACATCAACCCTCCATTCAGTTCCCTGCTTTCTCTACAAGCACAGCGCCAACTACATGGTCAAAGTGGAACGACGAGCGACGCAGTTGACAAGCCCATCAAGTGTCTGTGAGGAGCCACCGCAGATGATTCTTAATACTGAACTCCACTCCTCTTTCTGCGAAAGATTTCACTGCTGCTTTATTTGAAAATGTTTCGTAATCATCCAGAAAACCAATGAACATTAAAGTGACGGCTCGAATCAGCACTCGTGCAGTTCAAATAATGAGAGAATCGATGACGACGTCGGAGTGTTTGAAATGGAGTAGATGGAGAAAAGGAAGAACAACAAAAGGAAGTAATATGAAGAAAGATTGCAGGGAGCTGAGAGAGGCAGGTAGTGTGGACAGGCGCATTTAGATGCTGTACATTTATGATCCCAGTGGGATTTACTGCAAAGTCTTTCCCATACCTCCTTGTGATTGCTTTGATTTATTAGGGCTCTATCAGCACTCAGGCAGGGACATTGTAAAAGGGACGGCATCAATTTGCAGTGAAATCCTCTGCCGGTTTAAGACGAGAGCCGGTCTGGCTTCAGATCTGTTCGTTCTGTGTTTGTGCGGATCAGCTATTATGATGAAGAATCTAATGTCTCTGCAAACAGAGTTTTATTCGTCAAGCAGGTTCATTATTGCACCACCTGTACGTGCAGAATGTGAGAACACAACTGTTGCGTAAGACCACAGCATATTTCTACGAAACAGAAAAACTGTTTTGCACTGAACGAGGAAGAGAAATGTAGATATAATACAGAAGAAACCAGAAGTGTAGTTTTTCTTTGAGGAGGGGGGCTGCAGATGAGTTTTTTCCGTCCGGGTTTGTTGAATCATGATGATGCTGCAAACTCGTCTGCGGAGAATAATGATTTTGACTCCACCTGTGACACGTCCGACGTGCTGGAGCACTAAGAATAAAATAAAAAAATAAAAAAACTTGGAGAGAAAAAACATCAGTCAACAGAAAAAGTCATATTCTGGACTTCCAAACTTTGACCAGTATTTGAGTCGGCTGAATGAGCTCAGCATGTGGGCTGCTGAATCCAGGGAGAGAGTCTGCAAAGCACCCAAGGGTATACTATTGCCTCGGACCCCCCTGCTGTTTTGTAGCCGTTCAAACAAGTCAACCACATGCCTTCCTGTGATGCAGGGGAAGAAGACAGACCACACACTCAGCGCGTGAGAGTCAGCTTGTCGGAATGGCTGCTGAATTCACAGAGACTGGTTCTTTTTGAAAGTTGCATGTTAAATATGGGCTGTAGGACACGAATGCAGAAACTTACATCTTTGTGGACATGCTTTCACTTTTAATGTGTATCAGTTGTAGTGTAGGACTGCATAGTTTTGCTATAGAAATCACCCTTGTCACTTCTTTTCAGTACTGAAAAGGCATCACATCACAATGTAAACCGATCTGTGTTAAGGGCATTTAAAGAAACACAACATATTTGCAGTCATCCGGCTGGTTCAGGTAAGATTTGGCAATGATTCCTCCCTCTGAAAAGCCGGTGATGTCTGTCATTAAATGCTGCTCCCACCCTGTTTGTAACCGAATGCGAGAATGGGCAGAATATTAATTTCAAATGGAGTTTGTGTTTTAAATGAGATTATTGTCAGTCTGTCCAAGTTCCGCACAGATTTCTTCTCAACCATCTGTTTCCTCTTAACCTTTTCTGTTTTTGCTTGTGCACTTTTACTTTCCTTTCTTGCTTTGCCACTCTTGTGTTTTTTGTCTCCCTCCAGCACCATGTAATACCTCAGACTCCACTCTGCCCTCCCACATGTTCTTCTCCTTCTCCCTCGTGCATCTTACCTCTCACTCTCGTCTCCCCCTCGCTCAATGCCACTGATCCCTTAGCCTCCACCTGCCACCTACCCCTTTCATGCTGCAGATTGGTGCAGCTGGCTGTCACGATGTGAAGCTTGTTGCACCGAGACTAGCAGGTATGGCCTCCTTTTTTTTTTTATGATGACACAATGTCGGCGCGATGAGTTACGCTCCCAAACAGTAATTTGATGTCACAGCTGTCAGCGCTTCACTTAGCATTGCAGGAAGTGGCTGCAGTATCCCCGCGGGGAAAGGCGTTACATGACAAACTAATGAGCGCTGCACAATCCGCCACGTTGTCGGGAAATATTTCCTGGCATTACACACCTTTATGAAAGTCTTTCTTAGCCTGACAAAACTGCACTGCATTCAGGTACAACAGCTCTGTGAATAATGACGTCTTGGTCACAACATTTTAAAGCTAAATTGTTCACAAGCGTGTGACAGTGTACCTGTAAGTCACTGGGTTAGCTATATTATGAATAGAATAGAGAATTTAATACAGTTATTAAAGGATAATTATGGACATTTTTAAATTTGAATATAATTGTGTTCAAATTAGTCATTAGTGCAGGGGATGACCTTTAGAAGAACTCTTTCAGAGTTGTTTTAGCACATTAAAGTCCCTTTTATCAATATTGCCTTCAGAAATGATATTGAAGACCATTATGGGAATTTTATAAGCTACAATTCTTGAAGCATGACACACTTGAAGGCATTGATTTTAATCATCATAAATCTGTCTCCTGTGTCAACTTGTAAACTTAATAGAAATTCAAGCAGCTGAGTAAATGTTGATTTATCTAAATTTTACATAATGTTACATAAATAAAGCAGTTGAGTTGTTCATTTAAGTTTGATGCGCGGTATTATAGATCAGTGTTGTTTATGCTGCTGCTCATTTACATTAAGTACATAACAATGCAATGCATCATTTCAAAGCTTGGATTCTGGGGATTTGATTGATGCAATTGATGCAAATGCAATAAAATCAGCAGATACAATCACCGCCTTTGTTTACATCCTAACAAAAAAACAGTCCCTGTCACTCAAAAAAGCATCCATTTTGCCCACAACAGATTATAGCATCAGTAAATACCCACAGACTTCTGCTGATCCTGTCGATCGTTCCTTTGTCTTTGGAAGATTTAGTCCTTAGTCGCTGCACACAGAGCGTTTGTCATCCAATCTGACTGATCAGGAGTTTCCATGGATTCTCCACAGCCTATAATAGCCAGCAAGAGTGCATGTTAAAAGAAAGGGTCCCTCTTGCCCTTTGGCCAGAGCGAGCCAGTTGCAATAAATTGTGCAGATGTCTGGCGCTTCATATAGCCAACGAAATTCCCAAAACAAGGATTGCAGCTTCAGTGGGGTTTTTTTGAAGCCAAATGGAAAAACAGAGGTAAAAGAGGGCTAATGCAGACCTTGAAATAATACATTTAGCCAAGTGGCTTAAATATGAATATAGATGACATTATTATAAATGGAAATGTTTAAATATTAAAAATCCATCTAGATATTTACAGTAAAAGGCCTTTTGTTGTGAATGCTTAGACATATCTTTCAAAAAAAAAACATGAAAAATCTGAATATCTTGTGGCATTCTTATCATTTAACCCAGATATGGCTTTGCGCTGCAGTGCCATTGTGTTTTCCAGCTAATATCTATCATCTAAAGTCATCTGCAGGCACCTGTTTGCAAAGAAATTCAGACTTGGATAAAAAAAAATTCTTTTCTGTGCGCTCAGACTTCTCTTACTCAATGCCAGCAGCGCTCACAATGCCTCTGATCGCTGAAAGATACGATTCAGAGTGGCGCCTTTCAAAAGAGACCAAGACTATGCATGAAATCCAAATTGTTCAAACAAGGCTTTTAGTTTACTTTGATATGCTTTTATAGGCATACAGGCTAATTTTACAACAAGTTAAGCATTTTATATCAATGTAATATTCCTATAACATCTTTTTATTGACTTAAACCATTTGGCTTACAGTTAATCAAATCACAGTGAGATGAAAACACTTTAATACTAAATATAAAACATTCGAGTGCTTGATTTCTAATATCATTTATCATTAATGCTCTTGATTTACTCCTCGTTTCCAGCATTGTCTTAATTATCATTTATCATATTATGGTCTTTATAAATAACATATGTTCCTTTGTAGAAACTCAACAGTGTGACTGCAGTGATTCATCACTTGATAAAAGTAAAACATCACATTGACTGTCAGTGTCTGTAGATAACAGAGCAAATATTTGTCTGCCAGTCACAGGTGGTGCAGGTGGTGTTGCAGCAGCTGAACACTGTGAGCAGAAATATTCATAAAAACACCCACATCAGGACACAACACCCGGCCCGCTGTTACCGCCATTTATGACTAGTTTACCACCGAGAGCCTTGATGCCACGTGAAGCAATAATCCGCACAGTAATCTGCCAGATAGCAAAAAAAAAAACATCGACATCACTTCAGCAGCGAGGAGTTCGCACGCCACACGTCTGAAATGATCAATAAACACGATTTTTGTCCGTAAAAGAAGCAACAAAAAAAAAAAATCCATCCTGACTGTCGACGTTTGACCACAGGATGAATAAAATCAGCACTGTTGCTGGTTGTCGTTGAACTGAGAGCGTTTCTCATCACAAAGAAACACGTTTTTTAAATTCATTTTGCTCTGCTGACTCGAGGATGCCTGCTGGTTCATCTGCGAGGTAACAAATTACTCCGTTAACTTGACAAAATAAATGAAATAGACGTTAATTTCCTTTTCATTAGTTCATCTATTGCTGTTTCACGCTGGCAAAGATGCTGATATGTCAGGTGTTTTCTGTAGCTTCTGTAAATTGTTGCACAGAGACACAAACTCTCCCCCTAAAAATGAAAAAAAATGTGACAATGATGTATAATTAAAGCCTGATTCAATAAAGGTGTCAGAGGACAAATTGTTTCCGACCAAAGCTAATGGATTAATGGACACTGATTATATGAATGATGATGTTTTGGCATAAAAAAAAAAGATGATGATGTCTGTTAATTCACAATCAAAAATTGTTGGCAGTCCAACGCCAGTCATAATCATCTGCACTCGCAGCCAAATGGTGAAAAAAATATCTGGTTCATTTAGATTTAATCTGATGCAGAAATTCAAATGTAAAAAAAAAAAGAAAAAGGTTTTTCATGTGGGTGTCTGAGTGAGTAAAAGACATGAAGGCTTTTAAGCTTCAGAACGAGAAGTCTGATGATGTTAATGAGAGAAAACAAACTAAAACAGGTGAACAATCAAGTCAGTGCTAACAAACGCTAAAATGGGTGATTGTACCTGGGATTTGCAATTCGCTCTCTGTTATTTAAAGAGCTCTAAATGCAGAGAGAGTTTTTTAAGTGCTGAAATTACAAGATTTATTTACCGTTTTGGATTGACGGGCTGTGATGGTGGTGATGGTGGCGGCGGTGATCCTCCTGCTGAGTGCGGATGAGCAGCACTCGAATCAGCTCGCAGAGTGGTGGTGCTCAAAGCTCTGCTGCTTCAGGTGACAGTGTTTTCGCACAGCCGTTGTTACAGAAACCAGAAAAAAAAAAAAAAGACAAAATGTCAAGCTTAAGTTGGAAGCCAAACGCACACTCATGAAGCAGAGTCACAGGAGTGAAAACAATCCAATTCAGTGGATGATCGAACAAGCAGTTTGTAATGTTCAGGCAGCAAAGTTATGTAGAGTATCGAGGGAACGTGGACAGTTTGGCACGTTGTGGAAGGCTGCGTGAAGATTTACTGGTTCATACTGGTTTCCCATCCGCAAACAGCTGAGGATGCACATGCAGTGAAGGAGGAAGAAAACTTATTGTTTTACTTTCACGACTTCTTTGCATATCCGCATATTCTTTTTTATTTCACTTAAAAGCAACTTGCAGGCAACTAGAAGAATAAAACATGCTGTCTAAACATAATTTGACACCTAAAACTTATTTTTTAGCACACAGCACTCTTTTGTTGTCTGCTATGACTTGCTAACATGATGTTATTTAGTCCAAACAATCATAAAGCCACATAAAGTCGTGTATTTAACTCATTAAACCACCATAATTCTCTCCTTATTTGTACTTCGGTGCTCTTTAAGTCTCATACCGCTTTATTTGACTTGCAAATAAGCTCTTTTTTAACCCGACTGGTCCCGTCAGATGGCCGCCCACCTCTGAGTCTGGATCTCCTCCGAGGTTTCCGCCGGTTAAAAGGAAGTTTTTCCTCGCCTGTGTTGCCAAGTTTGCTCATGTGGGAATTGCTTTTTTCAATTGACCCACTCTATATGGAAAATGTCTTGAGACAACTTCTGTTGTGATTTTGGAGCCATATAAATAAAAATACACCCGACTTGTCTTGACTTTTCTGGGTTGCATCCAACCAGCCAATCACAGCACAGTTGGGTGGGACTTGGCAGTAAAAATCGAATGCATGATATCATCTTGTTTTCTATCATGAAAACAGATTATGATGTGCTAGTGTGGTGGATTTGGAGGTATTTGAAGAGTTGTGCTGGGTAATACAAATAAAATACAAATAATGTAACTAATTCTTGTATTTTTTAACTATCTTGCATGAAAGTTCCAATGGGGAGCAGGTAGATAGACAGGTGAGAGGCTGAGGTGGGACTCACACTGAGGCAGGAGGATGTTTGTGATGCATTCTGGTGAGAAAAAGCTGGAAAAATAGCGTTTTAGAAACCATCACAAACAGGTTCAAAAGTACCGTAATTGAGTGTTTTGTGATATTGCTTGTATTTCTCTGCCCTCTTTGTGTCTGATGAGAAAACCTGAGTAAACAGTTTTTAAAAAAAAAGAAAATTAGTTATCTTTTTTTAGTTTAAGTGCAAACATTTTAAAGCCAGAAAGGAAAACAAATTTACAGACACACAACCAGCGTTCATCTACTGCTGAATGTGTTTAATGAGCAGTAAAAATCTTAAACCTCCGACTGCAAACTTGCCATTAAGCGGAGCAGCGGACAGAATTTTGAGCCTGTTTATCGGACGCGGTGCTTATTGTGTGTTTTAATTCTTCACCTAAGTTTTAATTCACACATTTTTGCTTAAATGTTTCCTCTTTTTCTTCAACAGTGCTACTAACTGTACGGGCGACTTAATAGGAACAAGCTGTGATTATCCAAATTCTGTAAAGTGCGTTGCAAGGATATTAATAGGCCTTTTATACGACTAAAGTTCTGTCTCTTTTGTCCAGGGTGATTTGTCAGCTTCCAAGGCTTATATGAAATAAATGTACCGTTGCAGCATTTGAAACTCCGAACAGAATAAACAGATCGAACTGTTCCCCCCAAAAAAAAATATTTCAGAGTTTCATGAGACCTGCAAACACGGCTGTTTGACATCTCTGCACAGGGGGACTATCAGGGGGAGAAATCTTTTTAATGATGCAGGGGGTCCCAGAGAGACAGAGGCCATGTAGCAAACCAGGGATTGTGGATATTTGTTGTGTATGAGCTGTTGTTAAGCTGTTGTGAAAAGCTCAGGATTTGCAGCCTCTCGCCTGCTCGAGCATCCTTCAGAGATTCCTTCTGTAATATCAAAAAACCCCCCTTTTTTGTTTTATGGACGGCAGGAAAGGCTGTATTTTCTTATCTCTCTCTCTCTCTGTTCATCCCACCTTCTTGAAAACCAACAGCTTTTTTTAAAAACATTTTTTTCATTCCTAGCATCCCTGAGTTTAGTAATTAGTTGACTGTTGATTAAAAAAAGGCTTTAGAAAGAAAAGAAGAGATCCAGCAATTACCCAGCATATTAATCCCCTTCAATGGCTTCATTAGAATGCTCCACGCACCCTGGTTTCAAGTTTTACATTTAAATTTGACTCTGAGATTTTTACACTGCAATTTGCACTTTTAATTTGCGCCTCCCATAATTGGACGTAGCTGCTTTGTGCTTCAGTTGCTTTGTAAGTTGAAGCGATGTTCTGCCCTCCCATTTGTGCGACTGACGGCGGGGCTTTGGCAGGTTTGGAAGAGCAGGAGACAAACAGTTTTTAATGCAGCATCCCAAAGCTTATTTTTAATATTATTTATCGTCTCCCCTCCCTTTTTTTTTTTTTTTTTCACTGTACTTCATTCCTAGAAGGCAGCCTAATGTGGAGGGGATAAAGGGACCGAGTAGAGTAAAAAAGCTGAGTGGTTTTATTTGCTGTTCCATCATTTAAAATCCCCTTCGGATATTATTTAGGACAAAAAAAAATCACAATCACCAAAAAATTTAATTTACCCTGTTAAATGACTTTCTTATTGCTGGGTGCAGAATTTATTAGTATGAAAATTTATTGGTAGTTTTACTGCCGGGCACAAGATCAATTCTCATTGTTTGTGTGCTGGAGGTTTCAAGTTCAACTTAATGGCACAAAAACATTTAAAAAAAAAAGATGGATGATATGTCTCCACTTCCCTTTTTTTGTACAAAAAGAAGCCAAAACATCCCTGATCGAGTGATTGCATCTTGTGCTGGTGGTGTCATTTGGAGCCAAAGTCTGCTCAGTAATTATCAGCTGATTGTAACACAGTATTGACGTCCTCTCACACAGTCAGTCTTAATCAGGGTTTAGTGATAGTAATCAATCAAGATGTTAAACCATCTTTTTGGATTGAAATACTGAAAATAAACTTGAACAGAAAATCTGACAAATGAACACCTGGACACAATCCAATGTGATATAAATGCCATGAGAAAAAACATTTTTGGAGCTTCTTTCCAATCAACTTACAGGGAAGGGCGGGCTTTATACTGCAGCCGGACACCAGGGGGCGATCAAGATGCTTTAGCTCAGTTTTCAGAAAGCTCAGCTGTCATGTGATCTGTGGTCCAAACTTTCAGATATCACACCACTGTAGTTTGCTTGTTGGACATCAGTTTGCTTCAAATCTTGTTTTAATATGAGAAAATGCCCCTTTTTCATAGATTTTACTCAAATTTAAGGTGGGCTGACATAAACACTCCCCCCTCCCCATCTTCAAATTAATGTAAAAACAATCTTCTAGCATCAGGCTCAGCCTCACATACATCATCCTGCACCATTAAGCTCAAACATCCAAATGATGTGACAAAACAGAAAACACAGTTTTGAGTGAAGGGGGGGCTTTAAAATCGATGTATGCTTTCGATGAAGATTATACAAACTAAAAAATATACAACTAAACTTTAATCACTGAAACAAGTCACAATAATGTGGCCTCCTTTACAAACAAAAGACAAGGTAAAAGCAAATACTCTTCCTCTGCTAAAAGTGTCTTTTCTCTGAATCTTTTAATCCAACTCACCTCGCCAACTAAAAAAAAAAAAAAAAAAAAGGATTCAAATCATTATCCATGTGTTTACATTTTCCTTTTCATCTCTGCGGTGAAGATACACGGAGGAGAGGAGCGATGCTTCGGCTTCACGGCATGTGTGGCTACAAGGAGCAGTAATTCTCCTCTTTGTCGAACGCGCACAGTCTCTAACACAATAATAACGCTGGAGGGATTACAGCTCCACACCTTCCTTCCTCCACCACAACCACTTTTCTTCTGTGCTTTACACCTCGAGAAGTTCAGCTTCACTAATAACTACAACCCACACGCTATCACCCTCTTTCTATAAAGTCTACAGAGTCAAATGGATCCAATACACCCAATTAATGTAACACTTCCATGTTACACACTTGATGGAGTGCTTCCTCCATCAAATCAGACTCCACCGTTGAGATAACAAGTAAGGTGGTGGCACTAATATTGATCTGCGACGCATGGAAGAATAGAAGAGGGAATGGCGGAATTTCTCATTGTTGCAGCGGATTCATATTGTTAAAGGCTCTTCAGGCGATATGTACTCCGCATTCCCAAGGAGACAGAGCAGAAACTGATTATCATCCAGCCCCGCACCCAGAACTAATGGGGTGTGTCTATTGTGACGGATAAATATGATTCATTCATGCTGAAAAGCCAGATCCAGGGATGTTGGGAGGTTTTTTATTTTTATTGATCATATGTTGCACATTCGTTCAGGTGGGCTTTCTTCTGTCTGATCTTTCTTTATCCCTGCTCATCTTTCATGTGATAATTTACATTATTTGAAGTTCTCATTCACGCTCCTGCCCGTCCACATGCATTATTTACACACATGTGAGCTCACACACACTAACGCAGGCGGACAGACCAGGTCATTAATTTGATGGCCGTTCCACCTCAGATTGATGGAAAAGGGGAACGTGGGTGCTCATGTTCGGTGTTTGCAAATTTGACCTCTGTGGTATGTGGCTGCAGCCCGCCCACACATGCCGTTTAATCCGCTGAAAACGCTGCACACACTTCTTCCCTCCGTTCCTTTGCATCCTTCGCATCCTTCTTTCACCTCCTCTCGTGTGCCTACTCTCATGAATGCACATACAGTACATTCACGCTCGCGAGCGGCCATGCGTGCACATGTGTGTGCACACACCAGGCTGCACCTTAGGGCTCACGGTGTCTGCCTAATGGAGTTAGTGATATATCCGCTGGGTGTTCTGCTCATTTAAAAGTCAGTGGAGGGAGGAAAGGAGGCAAGCTGGGAGGAGTAGGCGATGGTGAAAGGCCAGAGGCTATATAGAAAACTGCAACACAAAGGGACAAGACATATGGATGGAGAAGAGGAGGCGGGGGAGTGTGAACAATAGGTGCAAATAACAACATTAATCCAACATCAAGGCCATCAAGGAGGGAAGGGACTTATGTATGTGTGAACAAGGCCACAAAGGTGCCTTAATAATGCGCAGAACTCACAGGACCGGTGTTATGTTCTCAGTATTAATGTGTCTCAAAAGGTCTTTATTATGACACGAGCCGGAGATGAAAAGACACCTAAAGTGAGTGGGGAGAGTAATCTTACCTGGTAATGTAACTAAAGGCAAAGCCTTTCACTCTGTGCATGAAACATCCTGAGCTCTGAGGCTGAACAGTATGGAGGATTAGCATATAAAGCATAAATTAAAGTAGTATAATGACTGAAATGTCCCGTTTACATTTAAGTGGCACAACTTAATGATCATTTCAAAGTCAGAAGTAAGAAATTGTCATTAGGAAGCATTAATCTTAACGTCCAGACTGCTGTTATTCCTTTTTTTCGAGTGTTGATATGAACTCTCTGAATTCTAGTACATAATGACATTATAGTGGTGGCCATTTGTTTGCTAATGGTTTTCCTTATTGACCTCTCCATGGCTTATCTCAGTGTGGTGGCTGTGATCACCCTGGAGGCTCAACTCTGTGGTCCACCCACTAATTTTCCTCGTTTCCTCGCATAAATGTTCCATTTTTCTCCCTTTTTCCCCTCCTGAAAATTTTGTTCTACATGGTCGACCAGATGGAATTTTTTGTCTCAGCACATCTCCAGTCTCTTCTTTCCTCCCTCCCAGCTTAATGAGAGAAAATGTGTGTGTGTGTGTGTGTGCGCGCGTGTGTGTGTTCTTATGCATGCAACGAGTGGACGTCCATGCTTGCACGTGTAGTTACAAATACAGCACATTTTGGAAGTGCCTTGGGTGTGATGAATAGCTCCAGGGTGATAATGCATGCAGATGTTCCTGCATGCTGGTGTGATCACACTACACACACGTCTACTTTTTTGTTTTTTCTTTTTTATAGTCAAACTAATATGTGTGTTTACTGAAACGTGCAGATGTGTACTTCAAGTGTAACTGTGTGTTTATGATATAAAAAGCACACTGGGTATTTAAGTGCAAAATAAATAATATCTGTTATGAGTCCCTCTTGCACACCTACATTAAATTGAATGTTATTAATACCTTTCAGTGTATTCTATGTTTCACTAAAGGAAGATTTATCCAAAGAACAGAGGCAAAAATACGCACAGCCAAGTGTAAATGTGTAAAAAACTGTAAGTCATTACTTTCCACTGAGAGTAATTTTGATTCCAAAGAAGAAAAATGACTCGATCACAGTGAAAACAGAGTAACTGTGCGAGTCGCTTGCTGTGTGTTTCACTTTGACCCAAGGAATGTTATTTCACTTCTGTTATTCAGCTCTCACTTCATGCAGTTTGGTATGTCGCCTCTGCTGTACTGCAAATGACTTCACCTTGCACTTTAAGGTGGTATTGATGATGCTAAAGGAAAATAAATATTATCACCTGACGAACTCCAAGAGGTTTGACTTTCTAAATTCTGTGTAAAATAAAATAAGATTTTTTTTGTGAGAGTAACTGCCAAAGATATTTTAATTTCCATAGAAACCTGGTTTGAATACCCACATGGTTGTAGATGTAACAATAATCAGTAAACCTTGTCTGTATATGACATGGAAGGTAAAAGAGAGGGTATAATGATTTATGTAAAAAAAAAGAAAAAAAAGAAAAAACTTCTTCATTGCATGTTTTTTTTAACTCTCCTCCAGTACATTATGAATGTAACTTTATCTTCTGGATACATTTCTGCATTTGTGACTTTACTCTATTCCATCAGTGGTGATTTAATTGATACATTAAAGCTTTATAAACACATATGTTGGCAACTATAGCAAGAGATGGAGCACACACATTGACATTTTGTCCATGAAATAAAACAATTTCATTAGAAAAACTTATGAAAAAGCAAGAAATAAAGTTTGATCCATTACATACAGAAAAAAAACATCATACTTTACTTCTAAAATGGAAAAAACAAAGTGTTTTGAGCTATAAGTATTTATTGCTCTGAACATTTATAACATTGCACTTGCTGTTACGTCAAAGAGTATTTATGACTGTTTTAATTAATGTTTGCATGATTGACACATCTTGGTTGTGACCCCAGACGTATGTAAATTATATTTAGGTCTCTGGTGCAAGACAGAGCTCGATTCCAAGGAGACTTCCAGAGGAAGTGGAGCTTAACGTGAAAAACCAACAATGAGGAACCTTTAACCTGGCAATCCACGCTGATGACCTCGGAGATCTATAAGCAACCGAAGCTGTCTGCCGTAATTAAAATGAACTGTTTTGATTAAGAAAAACTCTCTGGAGAAGTTCCACTGGGAATGAGCCGGTTTACTAAACAGCATATAGCAGCTCAAGTGAAAATCAATGGCAGATATTGGACCGATGTGTTAGCAAACGCTATGCAAAGACCTATGATGGAGCATCATCTGTAAGACTGGTGTTCATCAAACCTTTAGAGTTGCAAAGGCTGTTTTGATTGAATTATTTTTTCTTACTAAGACACATTATGGTATATTTTGCCAGATTTTACTCCAATTTAACCTTTTTAAAATGAAGCAAGGCACAACTATATTAGCCAGACTCACTGTCATGTAAAGGTGAAGTAAGTTGTCCTTTGTTGCAGATCATTTCATATTCTGACATTTCATACAACTGTATGTCAGCATTGCATCAACTCATGCAGTCTGTGGGTGGTGTGGGCCGTCGTGGGTGATCTTAGCCGGGTGCAAACTTTTGGATGAGTGTGTGTTGTGTAAAAAAAGCACACTTGTGATGATCTAAGCACTTCTGTAGTTTGAATCATTAGGGATGCTGCAGTGTACCCGAGGAAAAAGTCATCCTGAGCTGAGGACAGTACACGCCTCAGCATATATCAGTGTGCAACCTCATACTTGGCCATCTACACTTATTCATTATTATTCCCTCCCTCTTTACTCCCCGTCCCCTCACTTCATCAGTCTCTTTCTAACTAATAAGGTTTTGTACTCTCACCTTTTCTATCATTCAGGGAATAACCTCTATGGAAATTTGGTGTGTGTATGTGTGTTTTATACTAATACAGACGCTGCATACTGAGAACCCTGACCTTGGTTAACCTGTTTTCAGTGTTTCTGTGGTGAAAATTTGATTGATTGACTGATTTCTCTTCGCCTAAATAAAGACAGTGCACTTGAGACAAAATCAGGTGCTGTTGTGTCATATTTTAGGGGGATTTCCTGTATGTTTTTATAGCTAGTAGACAGGAAAAGCGGTTGCAGCAAATGAAGGAACGATGAGACGGTGAATGACCCTCATGCGGTGCTGCAGGGACGCCTCCAGGTATCGTACCATATTCATGAATTGTGGGGCCTGTCCCTCTTTGTGCCGCTTCACTCAGCTCACCTGTGAGCAGATTTTGCCCTCTTCATCAACAGAGTCCTAACCCATCGCCACCAATTAAAAGCTCTAATGTCTCCTCTGAGTTGGCATCCCTCGACTGTCCTCACGTCAACCCAACTTATTTACATTTTCTAATGGCTTTTTAGCAAATGACACCCTCCGTCCTCGATGAGAAAAAGCAAAAAAATCCAATTAAAGAGGAAAAAATTCAAGAGATTTAAGGGAGACTAACAGAGGAGGGTTTAAACTTCCAAAACAAACTTGCAAACTGTACACAGAATGAACTAAAATAGCAAAATATGGAAAATCAGGATGACATTCTTGTGCTCTTTTACTTAAGAGATGCAAGCAAGGTGCCAGTATTTCACTCCATTAATAAACATTATGTGACTTTGGTGTTTTGGTGGCAGCAACCCAGAAAGACTTCAACAAGGCATGATGCAAAGGACATCCGTCCCCACCGAAACCTGCTGCAACTTTCAACCAACCGCAACATATTGCTCTTTGCTTGTTAGCAGTTGCATAAGCTACTAATAATATACAGGCACATACAGTTTAGATGCCTTTTGTTTGTTTGGAAGCAGCTCCTTTTGTGGTGTCTGCGAAGTGTTTGCTGCACCGCACTGAAACGTCTGCTGAGACAGCCCTTGCCTTCAGGCCGCAACTTAAATTACCTCACAAGGTGTTATAGGTGGCCCTCAATGCCAAAAACAACGTTAGGAAATTATAGTTTTTCAGGTTGAAGTTTTTGCACTGCACCAGTTCCAAGGGTTCGGGTAAAAGGAAAAGCTTTAAGTGTTAAATATATAAAAATACTCTTAATATCTGGTCTATGTTTGTTAGTTACAGAACAATTTGTCCGTTTAATTTGGCCTTCTGGTGAGGTTGCTAATTAATGTATAAGTGCAAGTCCAGACAGATGTCTCATTAAGCAGCCTAACAGAAAATGTTTCACAAATCATTGTCTACAATATGTGCAGAAACTGTTGACTGAGTGACATGTACAGCACATACTGCGCAGCAGCTGTTTTACGCATTTATTTTTCGCTAAAATGAGCCGTTTGATAAAGAAATGTACTGAATATGAAGCTCCTGCTGCACATTCCCATCAAACATCAGAACCGGGATAGTCACACCACCGACCACACACACACACACTCCGACTACGTACATGATGAGTCAGCTGATGAGCAGGTACATCACTCTCAGGGGGAGGCAGAGGAACAAAAGCACTCGAAACAAGTTGAATCAGAATTCAAGAGCAAAGCGGAGCGAGCACAAATGGTCAGATGGCCTCAGAACACAGGATATGAGAAATTTACACTTATCTAACATTGATGTCATACTTGATATCATACAAAGGCAGAACAGGTCTCTTTTTTTCTATCCGACATTGCTGAGATTCAACTGTTTTCACTGTACATTGTGAGCAATGCGAGCAGCTGGCTCTTGAAATTGTTATCTGTGTTTTAAGACTTCCTACTCTTTTGTGGGATTTACAGAGTCTTTGTTGTCCAGTTTAAAAGAACCGAGGGCGTTTGAGGTGAATTGGATTAATCATATGTGCAAACATCCTGAAAGTGTTAGTTCCTCTCTTTAACTTCTAACCAAAGTTTAGTGAAGGATCCTGTAAACTCATTGCACTCTTGGCGTACGGCCATTTTTTCGTGCAGCTTCCTAATTCTCAGGAACAGTAGCGGAAGTATAAAGAATAGGTCTGTTAAGTCTGAGCACAGAGCCAATCTTGGAAAGCCATCCCCAATTTTTTGTCCCCCCCCCCACCCCCCCTGCTCACTGTAGCCCCGGCTGTGCCACGGATGGCTAAGCTTGAGACAAATATCTCAAGTAAAGGGAATACATTAGATAATTGACATTTCTCTCCTTCGCTCAGCCATTAACAATGAACGCTTCCTCCACCCGATTGAACAAATGCACCATTCACTGCACTCACTGCTCTTTACCTCCAGTTTCCCAAACTGCCCAAACATGGCTGCTGTTTCAGCAGACACGTTAGATTCCTCACTAAACCTTTCCTCTGCAAATGTCAGGTGAGAAATACGCCGTGCGGTTGTAAAATTAGCTGCAGACATCTACCAAAGTTCTTTTTTTAAACAGCTTTTAATGAATGTTAGAGAGCGTTGAGTGATGTTTGCTTACTTTGTAAAAGGATGTGCACAGTTAATGTCTCATAGTTTGTGTGGACAAGATATTAGATGTGTTATTTTTTTTTAAATGTAGAAAAAAAACAGATCTGAACCTGCTTTGCTTCTTTACACTAACTGAGACTCTCCGTGCTGATCCAGTCTTATTTGCGAGAAAACAAACGAGCACATTTCAAATGTCAGACATCTTCAAATCCAACTCCTTCTTATGCGTGTTGCTCTTAAAAGCTTCAAATTAGCCTCGATATGTCAAATGTGTGCAATTTTTTTATACATCGGGTCTGCCTTCCAGCTGCAGCTAGTTCTGTATTTAAATGCAGACCTTGTGGACTCCACCACATTAGCTACAATTTAAATTCAGGCCACATGGACGCTCACAGGCGGTGAGAAAAAAACAGAACTGTACATTCATTTTGTACCGAGTGTAAAGCATTATTACAGTTTTGAATAGTTGTAACCGTCGCAAAGTTCAAGCAAGACAATTAAGCACCATATGTTCTGGATGATATGTTTGCTGGATAAAGATAATATATTCATTCCTCTCTCTCCCTCTCTCTCTTTTTTTTTCTCCTTCCTATCTCTGCTGAGTGTGAGTGGGTAAAGAAGTGGAAAGACAGCACACTTACCCAGGATTAAAGAAGCTCTGTGTGTTCTCACTGATATTGCTCTTTTCTTTTTTCACACACTAAAGCTTTATAGCATATTTTCACTCTTCCTCTTCTCTCCCTCTAATGATTTCAATCCTATTATCTCTCTCTCTCTTTCTTTCCGTCCTGTCACTAAGGCCTTACTGTCTCACTCCTCTGCCCTCCTTTTAGTACACAATATCCCTGTGTCATCCTTAATGTTTTACTAACCTCCATCCCCCTCCTCTTTTTTTTATTTCCTCTCTTTCTTCCTCCCCTCTTCAGTTCTTTCCTCTCATCTCCCGCTGCTGCTTCGCTCACACGTTGTCAGATAAAGGTGAAGATCTTCTTTTAGAGTTGCTCGGCTCTGCTTTTCTCTTTCTTTGGGGTTTTCTTCTCTTTCTTTTTTTTTTCTCTTTTCTTCTTTTCAAGCCCCATTTCCAAACTATAGAACTTCCTTTTTTTTTTTTTTTCGGAGGCTCTGGCGGTGACATTTCTGATTGGGCCGGAGTGAGCAGGGAGATCTTTGCAGTGTGTGACCTTTGTGGATTTCTAAAGCTCATTATTCCTCATTGGGCTCAGCTGTGGCTCCATGAGGGGTTTGGTGGGGCGGGGGCGCGGTGGCGGCATAAGTCCAGTGACGGCTGCTGCTTTTGGGCCGGTGCAGATCCTGGTGAATCTGTTTCCTTTTCCTATGGTTTCTTTTTTCCCTCTTTTATTTCTCTCATTCAATCTTGTCCACATTCCCTCCGCTTCTCCTTCTGACCTTTTACAGTCGTTTCGCAAACTTTCTCCGTATTTCCACGACAGTAAATCTCTCCTGTGACTCTGGTCCATTCATTCCCGCCAACAAGCTTAAGCTAACTTAAACTGGCTTCGACGGAAATGCCACCGTTGCTGCAGTCCGTTATTCCACTTTATAATTTTTTACATTTGCTGTTAAAGTTGCTTTAAAAAGAGGAGGGAAGACAAACCACTGAAAGCATTTTGAATATGAAGGTCACTGAGGCCAGAGATGACATGACCGGTCATTTGCTTTAAAACAGCAGGGTCACAGTCTTGTTGGTGCTCTGCATTGAGCCACAAGAGAACCCGGTGTGAAACCTCATCCATGTGCAGTAGAGGTATAATTTATGAGGAAAAAAGAGGAATTTCAGACATATTTTGGGGGCAAAGTCACCAAACTTATAGCATTTTTTTTATTAAATTTGCCTGGTGATTGTATACATGCTGTTTTTATATCTCAGTGATCATTGAAAGTTGAGTTATGACTCTTCTGGCTCACTTTGATGGGCCTTGTCTTGTTAGCCAAAAACAACTGCCTGGGGACGATGCCAAGATGGCTGACGAGTGGCAGGACTCGTCTGAAAGGAGTCTGACAGAATGCAGCCTCAGAACATGGTGTTTTAAAACCATCCATCCATCCATCCATCCATCCATCCGTCCATCCATCCGTCCATCCGTCCGTCCATCCATCCATCCATCCGTCCGTCCGTCTGTCCATCCGTCCGTCCGTCTGTCCATCCGTCCGTCCATCTGTCCATCCATCAATCCATCCATCGGCTCTGCCCACTTATCGCTGAGGGTTGCAGAGGGGGGAGAAGTTGGAGAAGGAGATCACATCAGACGCTTGGCGAGAGTCGGCTGGTGCAGCCCGAACACGTCACCAGTCAATCACAGCACCGACTCGTAGAGACAGACGGGCATTCATGCCCGCTTTCACACCTACTAATAAATTAAAATTGCCTGCATGTCTCTGGACTGTGGGAGGAAAAAACCAGAGGATCGAGAGGAAACGTGGAAAAGAAAACCATCCACAAAGAAGAGCCCCAGCTGGCAGGCAGGTTATTACTTCCAACCATCTCGCTGTGAACCTCTGCCCGCTGTGGAGCCTCAAGTGTTTTATTCATCCCATATTCCATATGTGGATGAGGGCTGTGTGAAGTTTACATACATATTTCATACAGAAACATTAATGTGATGATTCAGCGAGTTTACTTTTCAATAACACAAGCGACTTCAAGTTCACATATATATATTTTTTTTCCCATTATTTGTGCAGAAGTGATTGTCGGAGGAGCTGAAAACCCTGAGAGTGAACAGAACTGACACATGTCTTTCTTGAAGGATATCTCAAAGTTAGAGTGAGATTCAATTCTGGTTCAGGGTTACAAGAGAAGAAGAAGAAGAAGAAGAAGAAGGGCAGAAAAAAAAAGGTAGAGGCAGTTAGAGGACGATGGCATGTGCCGGGTACAAAACATCCCATCAGAGCTGATTCATGCCTGTCACAACTGTGATGATATAATGCAGACGGCAAAAATTTAATTTGGCAGTGTGGTTGCAGCGGCCTAGGATGTTCCTTTTGCCTTGCAGGCGTATGCAGCATATCAATAAGGAATATATGAAAGCTAAAATGTTGTGTGCATCGAAAAAAAAAAAAAAAAACCCTCGAAAACCTCGAAACACAAGAGCGGCACCATTTGTCAAAGGTGTGCTTTGAATCATGATTAGCCATGTAGATATGTTTTATGACCGCGAGCAAGACATCCCCGGCTGCTCTTTACTCTGCGTTGACTCACTGGTTGCGTTAACAGGAGGTGTGTTTTATCCTAAAAACCTGCTCCTGTCATCTGATACACATCATATTTTATTGCTGGTGACTAAACCAAGCATCAAGATTGCCAAAAATATCAAAAAGTGGCCTTAATTTTTTTTCCTTTCAAGGTTCAACTACATGTTTATGTTGAGATTTGAATATAACATATAGTATTTAAATAAGCACTGCACGGATGATAAAAACTTTTTACCCATAATGCTTTTAAGGGCGATCAAGAGACTGAAATGGCCTGTCTTTCCACTACAGACATCTAAAAAGGAGATGTTTTAATGTATCAGATGTATCACACCTGTATTCATTGAACTGCTTTCAATATCTTCAACCGCAGCGTTCAATCATAAACTCACATTAAAGATTGTTAAATATATTCAAATGGATGCATTAAACATAAGTAGCAGCTCATTATGTTGACTGACAATTAAAAGCCTCTTTTTTTACTCGCTTCCACACTGCGACAAGAAGTCCTGCTTCTCCTTTTAGCCTCCAGCTATTTTATACAGTATAATTTGACTTTACTCACATTCATTGCATTAAACCAGTTTAATTAGTCCACCTTTAACGCGGGTACGTACAGTATACCTAAAGGATGACAAGAAAATTGGCATCATTTTGTAAAGACAGCGTCGGCTCACTCACAGTCCTGATCGAATGACAGATTCGGGCTTCGTTATAGCCTCAGGTTGGCTGTTTAACACACAGTGGACGTTAATGAGCAGAAAACCATCAGCTGGCTGACATGCTTTGATGTGCGAGCAGGTGTTCTCGAGCGCTGACGCACCAAGTCGTCAGTCCAGGTGCTTCTCACTGGAATTATGACATAAAAATTCCTACTTTTTTTTTTACCGGTCCAAGGAACAGTCTATCTTTCGGTCCACTGCATGTGCATTTTGGGGGGTGGGACGTTTCAATCAACATGACGTCTTCCGCAGGGACGTAACGGTGCTTTTGTAAAGTATTGAGTGATTGAAAGCAACATGTCACATTTGTTTCTGTTGGCTGTAAATAATCAGTAAACACCCTCTTTATATTCAGTGCTATATAAGGTCAAGTGGAATGTGCAGTGACCAATCATATTTTTACTGTCGGTTTTGCCCATTCAAACGCAATGATCAGGGGGCAAGCGATCCAAAGGTCAGCGGGGCGGCTGCACTGAAGCATGCATGAATAAATAATCCACATTGTGTTCATACAGTAAGCACAGTCACTCTGGACAGACGGCGCCGATTAAATTTTCATGTAGTTCACACAGATACCTCTTGAAAATCTTACACCAGATGGTGGAGATGCGGGTTCTAATAAAGAGGCCGTTTTTTTCAGTGGAATCAATGAAATCTCTCCACATAGTGTAGCACAGCATAGCTCGGCACAGTACAGCACAGCACCTGAGACAGGAGTCCCAGTGCAGCAACAGCAGCTCCCTTCTCTCTCTCCCTTGTCATGCTCCACAGATTCTGGCATGTAAGTGCGGCAGCTGTAATTGCAAGTCATCGAGATTCATTAGCCAGTTTCCTTCCGCAAAAGCACAAAATCCATACAGAAGTGCCCTTTTTGGTGCTTGTGCCTTTCCCCCCTTCCTCCTCAGGTGACTTTGATGGATGTATATGTTTGGATTGAGTTCACACATTAAGCGTTTCCCACTGTGAAGGTGGAGGAAATGCATGGCCACCACTGTCTTGTGCATAATATTGCCTGTATTGATCGTGATGACGGAGTTCAAAGGATGCGATTGTGAAAAATAAAACACAATTAAGGAGGTACCATTAAGTTGAATTGGTAATAATATTTCTGAATCCCTGTTTCCCATTTGCTAGCTAATTTATCTTGTGTACAACAAGGCTGCATGTTTACCTGACGTGAGTCATCACTCAGTGCTGTTACAGAGCTTTTCACTGTCCGAGGCTGTGAAATCTGGCCGTCCTGCCTCCAAAGCACATGCTAAACAGAAATGTTACGTAATGGATGTTAACAATTAGATATGAAGCACAATTCTGAGATATGAGATCCAATCTCTCCACTTGACACAAACAGTTAGCTGACTTGTCATCGTATTTCTTTTACACATTGTGTCAGAGAAAATTAGACAAATTACGCCGTACATTTGCTTCTGGCAAATCCAATTTGTTTCTCAAATGTGACCTTTAGTGACTTCCAGCGCTTTAATTTGCAAGCAATCAAGCCGAATTGTGTGTCATGGCATCATCTGCATTTGTTGCTGTGGTTACACATAGGCACACGCATGTATGTTGCACCCAGAGTATAATGAAAGAGAGCGAGCTTCAGGCTAAAAGAAAGAATGGAGAATTGACCTTGTGCGCGTCACTTTGTAGAGATATTCATTGCACAAGACAACATCAGAGGAAGAACATGATGCAGCCATGTTTAATGCTGCTGCACAACTCACTGCTCTCTGAGTGGAACAGTTTAAACCTCCAAGATGACAACTGTTTAAACTCGAAGTGAATGAGTATTTCTCTTTTCTTCTTCTAGATTTTTAATGTCCAATTTAATTCCAGGCTGGAGGTGAGAAAAACTACACTTGGTTGCAAGTTTGAACATCATATAAGACAAACTTAAGTAGATTTTGTTTTATGTTTTGAGGCCATTTGTTGTAAAATCCAATTTACTCAGTGCAAATAACAGAAAAATTAATGTAACACATACATACAAGTACAAATGAAGCATAAAGCAACTACAGTTGTCCCTCACTATAACGCGGTTCACCTTTCGCGGCCTCGCTGTTTCGCGGATTTTTTTTTTGTGCAATTTTGCATGCTTTTTTTTACAGCGTATGAACGTGCATTGTGTTCTGCGTCCTGATTGGCTAAGGGACTGTAGACCATTGTCAATCAGTCTCCTCCGTGCCGTGTCTCCTG
>JAPZDY010000011.1:17428119-17439502 GCA_029783645.1 Ctenochaetus hawaiiensis
ACATATATAATAATTGTAAAAAATAAAGCTGACTACTTCGCGGATTTCGCCTTTTTCGGGTTATTTTTGGAACGTAACCCCCGCGATAAACGAGGGACCACTGTACCTCTGAAAATTTCATGCTAAGAGGTTGAAGGCCTTTACTGGGATCGACAATTTTTAAAAGTGTTCAGTCCATGTTATTTACACTTCTGGGTAGGACTGTGTTGATTGGTTAGTTGGTTGGAAAAGCCTAATTTATCCAGATTTCCATGAAATTTGGCACAAAGTTTGCAAAGTTTGGTCAGAGGATGAATTCCAGTCACTTTGCTCATCTTCTGTCTTTTTCTTCCTGCACCATCATCAGCTTAGAAATTTCCATTCGTCCACTACTGTAATGTGGATTTTTGACCAACTATCGGCAAAACTAATGAAATTCCCAAACAAAGGCAGCATGTGTGTGTGATCCATATTCATGCCCCTGAGCGAGGCCTATGGCTGGAGCATGTAAGCAATGATATTTCCATAAAAGCGTGATGCTTCACAGCCGGTGATCGCTCAGATTGCGTGACATGTTTTTCTTTGTTTTTTATTCCACTTTTAAACTAACGACCTTCCCATCAGCTTCAGTTTGTGTTTAGAGCTAATTAGTAAATGTTGGAACGCTAACAGTCCACAGTGAGATTGTTGACAATGTCGGTGTTACATGAGAAACACAAGCATGTCAACATTAATGCTGCGTGCATGTGAGTTATGCAGAGAATAACACCTGAAAGCGCCACAGTGCTGAAACTCAATCTCGCAGAGCCGCTAGAGCCTTGTTATACTTCACTCCGTCAATGTGGTGTTTTTCCTTTCTCACCAGTCTTCACCCCCTTTTGTCCTTCAGTCCTTTTTGTGAATGCAACCAAGTCTTTTATATGGTATTTTTTATGCAAGGCACAGAGAGGTTATGCTAAGAGGCCGGACCAAAACAAACAATCTAGTTTAACTAACAGACTGTCTCGCTGTTATATTTCCTAGGGGCTTATTTTGGCGAGAGTCGAGAAGAACATGGGCACATCTACATAAGAGCACGCAGAGGCAGCGCTCGGTCTTTAGGCTACTTATGTTTCATTTAAGCCGGCCGGTGTCTTTGTCTGGTGGCACAGACAGTTGATGCCGGAGAAATAAAGATCAGAGTTTTGCGGCTCAGGAGAGAAAAACAGAGTTTCTTTACCTGGCCTGCCCTGAAAAAAAAAAAAAACAACTAACACCCCTTTCACATTATTAGACTAAAAAACCCACTAACATCTGGGTTTTGGCACAGGGTCCAATCAGTATTCATACCCAGGAAACACTTATTATTTTGCCTCTCAGCCACAAATTCATCCAAATTCCATTCGGTTCAATTCAAACTGCACTCAAACGACCTTAAATCTGCGCTGAGAAAAAGGTCTGGCCTCCAAAAAACAGGAAGTGCGGGAACATTTTCACTGGTGTCTGTTGCTTCCAGTAAGCAAAAAACACAAAAGCAAACATATTTTTAGCGATTTTACCTGCAATTAAAAACCCAAATACATGCTAATTTATGTTAAGATAAAAGAGAGAGATGGGTAATTAAAAATGTTAATGGAAAACAGATTAATGCACATATTTGGCTGCAGTTCTTTATTGCACATATAAACCCCTGCACATTTTTTCTAAGGGAGGAGTCATTTTTAGACGCCGTATAACAAAACAGAAATTATATAGCGCCACACCTGATTACCTTCACTAGCTCGGTCATTTCAGGATGGCTATTTGGGCTGTACTCTCCGTGCCTTCACTCCTTTACGTCTCTAACGCTGATAAATTGCGATGTTTGGGCGCCGTTTCTCTGCACAGCGGATCATATTTCATGCCACACAGCACAGGAAGGAGGGTTGGAGAGGAGGGACAGCCAGAAGGTAAAGAGGAGGTTTGAGAGGAATATGAGAAGGAGAGGAGAGGATGGGAATGACATGTGGTTTTGATCAGTTGTGTCCCTGATGTGAGAATATTTAGATTTAAAACCATGTGAATAGCAGCAGGAGCAACGCCTCAGGAGTCATTTACTTAACCTGACATCCGCCCAAATCCAGGAAGTCCCACCTGTTGCCATGTACATGTCACATATGCTTGATACACACAGTGGATGTTTTAAGGCAAACAAGAAAAAAAGAGCTCCCCAAAAAGCATATAATCAATGTCACTGATGTTTCATATTTACGTTCGCTTTGCCAAAATGTAAGCTTAATGAATATCCCTGAGTGGGTGAGTATTAGATGTGAACAGACATAGCTGTTGGCTGAAGCCTCAGCTGCATTTCATTTGCAAGATGGTTTCATTTGGTGTGGGATGACAGAGGCGCGTCTGCCATCAGCAGCCATTTATGATCATCAATATATAAAAAAAAAAAAAGCATCTCATTTACGTTTCTGTGACTGAAGCCACAAATTTTTACTTTCATCAGCGAACAAAATGACGCAGCGGCTCACTGCTTGTGACTGTCGTTCTGTACGTAGACTGAGACAAAAATCTAAAAAAAAGCAAAAGATAAAAACTTAAAAGTGATTCATTTAAAGCTCAGTAATGTGGGTTTTAATGGTGTAATGTCAGCTGATGTTACTTCACAGTTTAACTTCAGTCACTTAATACATGATCCACACACACAAACACACACACAAAAAAAATAGCGTTGAACATGTTATTTAAAAATTTAATATTACATGTTACTAATTACTGTCATTTGAAAGTAATTAGGGGCTTTACGATATCACTTTCCATGCTGAATAATGCATAACACTTCACTTTATCCGGTGTGATCTTCATTTGCAAGTTTCACACAATAAACACACACTCATTTGAATGTTTTGCAGCTGTTTGCAGTGGCTTCGTGCAGGCTCATGTTTTAGCTGTGTCTCACAGGCGGGACCACATGGTGAGGTGTGTGTTTAAATTTCAACAATATGCGCATAAAAAAAATGCAAAAACAATGCCCAACAAAAACAACACTGAATAGATATATCCATCTATGCTTTGAAAGCATGAAGCCATACACTTGCACACATACACACATATGCACACATATTTCTTATGCACTAAGTTTGCACTAAAGTGCAGCCAAATTTTCCCGGTTTGTATGTGCAATTTCTTATTTTAATTTTCCAAATTGCAAATGCTACTTTGTTAGCTTTTGCAGTGTTTCTGTTAAACACATGGTGTTTAATATTGTCAATTTTCTTTTTTTTGTGCAGGTTTATATGTCATCATTAAGGTGGTTGTTACTTTTTGTGACTCCATTTTACTGCTGGGTTTTTACGTTTTTTTTACCCTCCTGTGTCAAAATTCATGAAAGGGAAGATATCGCCGCAAGCAACTGAACCCTTTGGATGGCGGTGCCTTACTTCATATATTTACAGACATAAAATGAATAAAAATCCTATTAGCAATGTCTGGTTTTGTGTTTCTTATGCTAAAATTAATATATTAGTGTTGCTCCTCACTTTTTAAAGGATTACCCCAGACACTGCAAACACATATCTGTGCAGACAAAAAGCAAAGTGCCCTTTTAGCAACACTTTTAAAAATGTCTGAACTGTTTGTTTCCATGCAAAAGGGCACATGTATTCTGTCACATGCATCTGTCAGTCTACTCTTTCATGCATAACCGGGGCATGCTGAGCAGTCACTTAGGCAAAAATGGCTGCCTATAATACACAGAGGGGGGCCGAGCATTTGCTGCAGGCAGAAGTATTTCACTCATGTCTTTTGAATGTCTGAATTTGAAAAAAAAACAGATATAATTTACTGTACTGGCAGCAAATAAAGATGAGAGAACATTCATTTATATCTTCAGCTCCTAATGCTAGATAAAAGCAGAATCTGACGGAGCGTTTGTTGGAGATAGCCGGATGAGAGCAGAATGAGAAGCAGTTGGAGAGCAAAAGGAAACAAGTATGTAATTCTAATAGTTGAGGGAGGAACCAAGAGATAGGGCGAGTTTCAGGGAGGGTGCGAGGAGATAAAGGGAAAGAGGATAAAAAAAAATAAAATAAAAAAAAAAACAGAGGGAGAGATGCAAATGTCCTGAGTTGATAAGCAGGGAGCCAATCTCAGCCAACATATGGAGCTGCGTGGAGAAGGAGCTCCTTCAGCACGGAGCCTTATCTGCAGAACGACTCCTCTTCAGCCTGATTGAATGACTAATCTCCTGGTCTGACAGCATAACAAGGCTGAAAGTACACAAAGACACAGAGCCTGAGGAGATGGAAGGAGCAGGCTAACCCGGGAACACTGCAGGGCATTTAGCCTCAGGATATAGGCAGAGAGACATAACAGAGCAAAGGAATAAAATGACTGACAAACAGAAAAAAAAACGCAATGAGCTACTATTCCAAAACAACGGCGTCTAAGCAAAAAACAGCAGGAAAGACACAATTTAAAAACTTAAATAAAAAGGGGCAAAACCCAGCTTCAGACGGCGGCCGTGCAGAACCTTCTGGCTGCTAAGAGGTTGGATAAGTGAACATGAATATTGAGTCATTTGTCACGCGAATTTCCCCAAGGAGAGTCACCTGCGGCACGGCTGAACTCTCCCTTTCCCACTGCTGCCCGCCACTGATTTTCTCATTTAGACCTCCACAAGTAATTAGAGTTCATTATGAGCATTCCTGATGCAATTACTAAGCTAATGGAATCTAATTAAAAACCTGCAGTCAACTGCTCCCATTGTTTTTGCTTCCTACAATGGCGTTCATACGCGTTATCATCAGGGTCCTTCAAGTCGTCGCTGGATAAATAAAAAGGAGAATAATAGCAGCAGGATGCAAAATGACGTCCCCCCTCCCGGTGCTTTATAATGTTTACCTTTTAGAAATCATGATGGAAATGTCAGCATATGCTGACAGCTACTAAAAAACTACAGCAAACAATAACTAAAGCCTACTACTGTGATTCCCTGATGACAATTTTCCTTTTTTTTTTTTTTACAAATTTCAATAAACAACGTCAACGTTATTTCTCGGAGCCATTCATCAGAAATAAATCACTTTTACTGGCCTCTATCATTGAAGTGGGATATCTATGGAGGCGCTTCAGCAATTCAGCATCACATCTCCAGAAATTTGGGGAACTTTTAAAAGGCAGAAGAGGGAAAATAAAAAGGAGATGTAACAATGAAAGCAGCATATTCTGACTTTCAGTCTCTTTTGAGTCTCTTGAGTCGAGCTCACCAAATAACAGATGCTACATTTGTTGTAATGCAACACATTACACTGCAGTTCCTTAATAAACGCTTCCATCTTTCAAATTCTTTGCCTCCAGTTTTTTCCTTCAAAAAGTTTAAGTCTCAGACTATAGAAATTCCTTCCAGAGCCACAAGAGACGTTACACAACTGCTCCTGCAGGCTGAGTTGATTAACCAAAGGAATACACTGACCTTTAAAATTAGTGGAGCGTCTCTTTTAAATAATTGTAGAGAACATTATAAATAGTCAGTGTCTTTTAAACCTACTTGTGTAATCTAAAATGTATTTCTTAAGCAGAGCTTGTGTCAATGTTTGCTGAATGTAAAGACAAGAATCTCACAGCTTCATTATTCCCAACAGAGTCACAGCAAATATTGTGCATGATGAGTTTGACTGTAATATAAACTGTGGAGTCGTGTTGTTTAGGCAAGAACTGAAACTTGCCTTTAAATGTTTTTGAATATCTTTTATTTGTCTGATTCAAATGTTACTTAAACCTGTCGGGTGCACAGAAATACTAATGATGACACCACCTTTTATCCACTTAAACCTGTCGCTTTGCGCCCACTGGAGACGCACATGCAAAACAAAATACAGTCATCTGTCATGAACAAACCAAAGCCGTCACATGTTCATGTGGGATTCAGTCTTTATAACTGAGAAAATATGTTCCTCAGAGTTTTTAAAGTAGACGAGAAAACACTGACACACATTCTGAAAAAAGTAAACATTTTTCATTATAAAAAAAAGACTTTCCAGTAGGTTCAGGTTGTTTTACGCCCCCATTTTATGTGAATGAGAATACAGGGGGATAAAAGACTGTATGATATAAAAATATATGGGATCTCAAAGGAAGGTTTTTCACATTTCATCACTAATATATAACCTGTACAAATTCTTTCTACTGTCAGCGTCACAGAAACATGGTATGGATGTAGAAATGTGCCCACAGATCAAAGATGTGCAGAGTTTGGGGTAGATGGGGGTGGGGGTTGCTAACTGATGAATAAACCTCCTTTAAGATGTGTTATTCAGAGCACAGCTTCCCAATCAAGTACAGCACCGCTGGGTGATGGTATGTTATACTGTTTACAGTTGAATTCTCTCATCTTTCTCTTCGCTCTGTGTGTGTTTTTTTTTTTTCTCTTGATCTTTGTTTGCATTGCATACAGTAAGTGTAACAACTGGATTAAAAAAACATGGAGGTCAGAGAGGACAGCAGTGATTCACAGACTTTCACCAGAGAGCAAGGAGGGACTTTTTTTTACTGTTTAAAAAACACAGTAAGTAGCAAACTGAGACAGCTGAATAAGAAATAAACCGATTTCTTTAAACAACCAGATTTCACCACAAAAAACACAACATGAGTGGCATGTGGTCCGCAGGGATGTGACTGTGGACTTACATCATTCTGCTCCCAGAAGTCGATGCATAAGAGCAACAATGTTTTCATCTGAGGCTTAAGCTGTTCCCTGTTGAGAGATAAGGAGCCATGTGGTGATGCATGTTTATAACCTTTGATTTGAGTATATTTACATTCAGGAGCATCACTACAAAGTCGGCCATGCGAGACACATTGACTTTCTGAGCGGACCACACAGCTCTTTGATATGACCAGGCATGAATCATAAAAGGACTATTGATTCCAGGAGAAAAGGGGGGCAACATTAAAAGATCGTAAAAAAGAGGCTTAATACGCCGTTCATTAAAAAAGATGAACGAAGGAAATGTGTTTTAGCCATTTTCTTTCACTAAAGCCTGAAATGTGTCTCCCACAAATGCCTGATAAATCCGCTTGACACATAACATTTCAATAACTTTTTTTTATTACTCATCTGACAAAAAGATTTTGGCTGATTTTTTAAAAATATGAACTAACGACGTGTTGATTTCTGTTCAAATTGTTCAGAATGAGTAGTTCCACCACTGTACTTACTGAATATTGCAAAATGAATCAGCTCACAGTGAAAATTGATGCATAGTTCATCAAATGATGGTTAAAAAAAATTAAGTACAAGATCAATTTCTGGACCACTTTTTATGATTGAGTGTTAAAACTCACATTGCTGTCAGCATAAAACACACGTTGATGGTCTGAGATGAACTGAAATTGTTGCTGAAGGTGATAAAAACCTTTTGTTGTCGTTGTTCGGTCGAGGGACTCTGAAATTATTTAGACTGGAGGAATCAATACTCCTTTGAAAAAAAAAAAAAGGTCTGTGGCACCGGTGCTCTTTAATATAATCAGGAAAACACCAGCAATCCCACATGTCTTCAAAGTGGTGCTGCAGTCGTGGGCACGCCGTACACTTTTGCATCAAATTCACACTCTGCACACACTAGTTTCTACCTGATTTTATCCATTTGCATGTGCAAAATGTGGCAAACGCATCATGCACAGTAGTTCCTGTGACTTCTGAGTCACTGGCAGCATGATGGGGGATGATGAAACGATAATTACCTCTTTCTTACGTGACAGTACAGAGAATTTATCTGTGATATGACTGATTTTTTCCCCATCCTTTGAAATAACTTAACTTACACAGAGTTTTGCTCTCCTCCAATTATGGCAAAGAGATGAGATTTGCCCTTTTTTCCCACGATGCCCTTGATTCAGTGCACTTGATTTAGATTAGCTCTTATGTAATTAGGTTGTTCACAGTTATTTAGCTGAGGTCAAACGGACTAAATTAGCATTCTTGCTATTATCACTTCTTGTTACATAGAACGAAATGGAATGAGCGCTATAATGTACTTAGGCGGATGAATGCAAAAAAGGGTGAATTAGTCAGCGTTTGAGCCAAATTACTCATATCTGCCTCTTTATTTGGTTGTAATTTGAGTCTTTTTCGTAACAGGTTCACAAGTCTCAGCTGAGTTTTTAGTGCACTCTGAAGGTTAGCCTGCAGTTAGAGATTACACGCCCACTAAACAAACTGACTCACTCCCCGCTGAGTCAACTGCCCATCGTTCACACGTTAAAAAGGGAGAGCCTGGTTGCATTCGCTTCTTGCCCAGCTTCTGCCACACAGAGCCATGAACAAATGACTCGTCCCGGCTTCCTCAGCTCCCTGTGAAAACTATTGCTGATGGCTTTTCAATCACTTTACTTACATTGTTTTATAATTAACATCAGAAAGCAGAGTTAACCCACACTTATCTTGAGGCACCAAGAGGCACACTTTGCATAATGCTCGCGTTCAACATTGCAGAGAGGAAAATCAACTTTGTTTTCAGCTCACACAAACATTTTTAATTAGTTAAATCCAAATCCAAATAAATTAGATGGATTTGAACACAAAAGAAATTTAGTTTCTTTCATTTTTAAACCTTAAACTGTTATTAAAAGAGATGAGACCAACAAGGAAAGAGAGTGTCCATCATTAAGGAAAATGTCCCAAAACAACATAAATTTGTTTTTAAGTGACAAAGCCCTCTAGTGGCCATAGGAAATATGACTTTGCAGGAAATTTGCTAATATCACTAATGATTTAACACATTTATTGTCATTTTACAGCACAAGGTTGTAGAATCAAAACACCAGTAGTCCCTTTATTCTCCTGTTTAAGGAACAAAGACCATCAGCACTGATGATTTCCTGTTTCCTCATGTCAGAGGTGGTTTCTTTTAACTGTGACTGCCATTGTTTCCTCGGAAAATTACACTCACAAAAAGGTCCCACAGCCTTAATGAGGTGGTAATTTGAACTTAAACCAAGATCTTGCCTTATATTATCCAAGATGGTTTTGTTCCTAAAACTAACCAAATCTAAGCCAGAGTGGTGTCAAATCATAAAATGGCCACAAAATCAGAGAAAGCACAGTTTTCTTTTTAACACAGAGAGCAGAAAACTAATCAGCACGTCAGCTCTTTCTGTCAAAATGACTGAATTTATACAACTTTTGTAACCTTGGTGACCACTTCCACTGCTAGTTGTACTAACTACACACACATGCACACACACACACATCCAGGATAAAGACTTTCACAGGCTTCCTTCATGTCTCTGGCTCTCTGGCTCTCTCCGTGGTCCTGAAAAAGTCCAACATGGTCTTCATTTATGTCTCTGTCCATGGTGCTGAAACAATGTTAACTTTCTTCCCTTTTAACGAGAAAGCCACTTTTGTAACTGCTTGATTAATAAAAACCGTGGCTCACTGAGTGCTGTACAATGACTTTTGGCATTAATGTGATGTTAATTTTTTTTATTGGATGGATCAAAGCAGAAACTTTTATTTGAAGTTTTAGAAAAACTACAACCTCGCTGAGACTTTTAATTAATTCTTAAGTCTGCTACAAGCTTCTGCTAGCTTTGCTGGAGTTCAGGTCTGGATTTTTATTGTTATGGATGACTTTAACTGATATTTTTGGTGTGGATACTTCACAAAAATCATGTGTATATGTAACTGAGTTTGTCATGTTTTTTTTTTTTTGGGTAACTTCACATTCCAATCTGCAAGTTTCTTTATTTCTCATGTCTCCATTTGTTTCTACAATATTAAATTTCTTTCAACTCTCTTGGTGAAAATTCTGCTTTTCAGTAATATGCACAAGGCCGTTCAACAGAAAAACAAAATCTGAGTCACGGTTCTCCGGTTGTACATCCCTGTTAACAGGGCCTGCTGTGTGATGAATTCACTGACAGTGAAGATGGAGATAGGGGGTGCACTTGATAATGAGGCATTGCTTTAGACAGCTAAAGGCATGGTGCACTTTAAAAACGCAATGAGAGAAGAAGAGGGAAGAAGAGTAGAAAATAGAACATGACAAGACTGTTGGATCTCCACTTATTCACTCCAGCTGAGCTGCAGTTTGATCGCAGCACTGGGACTAATTTCTTGGCACTTTTCAGGCAGTCTGCCTTTGTAGGCGGGCAAAGGTTTAGATGGAATAACTTGAACATATTTCCCACAAGTCCCCGGGCTTGAGAATTGGGACAGTGAGGATTGCTAATTGAGTCAATTATAAGGGGATGTGTGAAGGACAGCTGAATGCTCATGTTTTACATGAAACTCCACGGCACATCAGAGCAGACTTGTCTTATCTGAGTCTATGTGTGCGTCTGCTGAAACACAGGGTGCAGATAAAAAAAAAAAAACTCAGCTAACCAGTTCTTGAGTTTACTCGAGTTAACAACATGCTTGAAACTCGCCCAGCTCGAACAGATAACGCTCCGTGCAAGTCTGGCGACACTTGCTCCCACAGCCCTCGCCAAATTAGGCTTTGTGATGTTTCTGAAAGCTAGCAGCCGTCTCACTGAGGTTTGATATTAGATATACAGTATTTTTCCTTCAGCCAACAGGGAACTGTAAGACGCTCACTAATGGATTATAATGAGCTTAATTTGCTCCAGGATGAGTGATAAGGCAGCGAGCGCGCTGAGGCATGTCTTAAGCCTCCATTTTACACATATTTAATACTGGGAGAGTACAGAACAAAGGGGTGGGGGGGTGGGGTGTCTTTGAATAAAGTCGCTGAGACAAAAGTGGTCACACATGCACTCACACACAGACAGGACATTGCACAAACTAATATATATATTTCTTGGAGACCTCAACCACTAATTTAACCGTTCAGAGTTGTGGCCCCCTGATTGGATGCTTCACTCCATTTTTATACTTTCTGACATGTGTCTGGCCATTTGGTGGAAACATCACAGAACATCTTCAACGGGTGGAGCGGAGGAAATTGGGGTGCAATAAAAGAGATGGCGGAAACATCTCAGGAATTTACGACAAGGTATAATCTGCCGTTCGTGGGGTCAAACAGCAGGATTCATCCTTTGGTCAACGCAGCAGTGAACAGCTGAGGCTACAGACTGATTACAAAAGCATACAAAAATTCCATCACATGTGTAAATGTTTTGAACAAGAACATGTGATGAAGAATCAGACATCTGTCACCAATAATAACAATAAACAATTATTGAGAATAAGAAAAAATCACAGTATGTTTCAACAATACATTTTATTTATTTGAATACAACAGTTTGATTGCCTCAGAGTGTCAAACAAGCCTCTATCAGGTTTTATGTTATTTTTAACAATAATTGAAGTGAATAATTGATAAATTTATGAATGAAGTTACATGGAGTTCAGAAAGTGGCTAAATATAAAAAATAAAACACTGATAACAGTGCAGATGGAAGTAGAGGA
>JAPZDY010000011.1:17451141-17468053 GCA_029783645.1 Ctenochaetus hawaiiensis
TTGATTGACAATGGTCTACAGTCCCTTAGCCAATCAGGACGCAGAACACAATGCGCGTTCATACGCTGTAAAAAAAAAAGGATGCAAAATTGCACTAAAAAAATCCACGAAACAGCGAGGCCGCGAAAGGTGAACCGCATTATAGTGAGGGACAACTGTACCACTATATTAGATAGACTGTGTCATTGTCCATGTACACTAGAACAAGAAAGACAGGATTTAATAATAGATGCAAATCTGACTCTAATGCTCTCCAACAGCAGAAATCCTGCTTTGTCCAATATTTTCCGCAACTTTCTGAAGTATTTTCTTCTACATTTTCTCATCATACATATACTTCAGAATATTTAAGTCTTTAAGGTGAGACAGCATGAAGTAAGTCTCTACATGTTTGACTCCTTGACTGTGCACTGTTTGACTTGGGTTAAAAACTGCAGTGAGACCAGATCTATCTAATGTAACATGTACAGAAATCTTAGGCTAATGTAAAGCCAGTTGGAGTGTTGCATGCTTTAGTAAACTGGCCCCAAACTGCATTACTTAGGTATGTTAGTCTACTTCAAAAAAATAGACTTAATGCTATTTCAGTCAGACCAATATGTTTAGCCTTTTTTTCAAGTCCAGTTTTAGCTGCATTAAGACAACAAATGAACTTTTTCTTGCACGCTGCGATCCAACTGATTTATTCTCAATTCTCAAGACCTTTCTATATATGTTTTAAACACACTGCAAACCCAGAAAGGTCAATTCTCAAGTGCTTGTTTGTTTTTTTCAATTTTGCTTTTTTGTGTACCTTTGGTTTTCCAGCTGCATAAACTTCAGCCTGTTAGGACCTCGGGAACATATGTTTCACAACAGGAACATATCAGTGTGTACTCACTCACAGAGCCACAGTGTCCGAACTCCACAAATCTGTTTCCTGCTGAGGCTCCAAATTACAAGCCTGTGGTCCATCAAACGTGTGTGAGGCACCTATTTTCAGGCAAATTTGTTTTCATGCTCACCATCTTTCTTGTAGAAAAACATTTGAATAAAACCGTGCCTGACGGTGGGAAAAATGGGAATGGGAAAATTAGGAAATGCTCTTTTGGACGGGGTCCTTAAAGAGCTGTGGCCTGAATGGCATTTCTACGCTCATGGCTTAATCATTTTAGCATGATAAATCAAAAATGACATGAGCTGGTGCATGGTGTGATATAATTATATGAATTACAAAAAAGAGCTTTACATAAGAAGGTCATGTGTACATCCGGAAATGACAAAAAATAAATATAGTTATGTATGCAGCCAAAATAGAAGTAAGGGATTTTGGCCATGTGCTAAAGTTAAGTAGTCTTAAATTAAATCAGTTCACTCAGTCGTTTTATGATCCATAATAAATGGTCCCTTTGGTTTCTCAGTATAACATATCCTGTATCGCTGGGTTTAGCTCATCTACCAAATGTAGTGATGGTTTGCTCTCTATAACGCTAAAATATCCCTAGATGGAGGTTTTTATATTTTTATTTGCACGAGTTGCAGCATGTTTTCCCACAGAGAGTAGTGGGTCGTGCATAAGTGCATTTTAATGATGTCCTGTTGATCAGCACAATAATAATTAAAACAAGGTCTTTGTTGGGGGGGGGGGAAGCTGCATTTGATTTCCATTTGAGTGCATCACAGCTCATTATACACCACTGATTCTGCTGAGAGAGAAGTGTATAAATAACACGAAACACATGGATTACCTGGAAAAAAAAAAAGTTGTATCACTCTCTCTATATTGCATCAATAAGGAGGACAAAGAGCGACAGAAAGAAAAGGGATGCAAATAGTCTCACAGCCGGTGACAGGCTGCTTAGGGGAATATAACCTGTGTGCAGTGGAGGGTAAAAATAGCTGGAGGTAAACCAATTGTGTGACTCTACAGGCAGTTCAGGTATGGAGAGTGTACTTGATGAGGTGTGATGGCCCTTAATTCAAACCTCATCAGGCAGTTGGAGGGACAAGCGTCTTCACACACGGTTGGACTTCCACTTGTTCTATCACTCTGCTCGGGGTCCATTCAAGACGGGAGCAGAATGCTGTGACAGCTCGTATTTAAAACGAATCCTTTCGGTACGTCTGAGTCACTACAGGTGTAATCTGCAGCTTCGTAGCAACATATCAATCTAGAAAGGCACTCAGAGAAAAAAGGCATAAAATCCATCAGTAAATATTCCAGTGATGTGGTTCTTTTAAAGCTGAATGTTGACATTTTACTGCTTAAAAAATAAGTTAATACTTCAAAATCATAATAGTGGTGTTTATATATGACCATCACCTTCAAACAAAACATATTAATACAAACTTTGTTTACCACAGAGCTTATTTTTGCAATAAACTGATAACATAACCTTCTTACTGTGGGTAAATATGCAGCATATTTAGCTTCCTTATTAGAGAAAACAAGCAAATTTAGGGATAAAGAAGGTAAAATAGGCACACTTATGTGATTTGGGTATGAATATTTAAACCCGCAATAAAACAGATATGTTTATCACAGGTAACATTACACTTGAGCCAAAAGAACTCAGAAGTTTAATCAAGCCACTGCAGTTTACTGGTGCAGAACATCACACCTCTGTCTTTTACCCAGCTGAGCGGAGTGAAGGAAATGAAATCAGCAGGCTAGGATGTGGGCTGTCTGTAATCAGGTTTCACCACCCTTCCCTATCGACTGCTGGGTCAAGATCATATAAGCATGCTGCTATGTCTGCCCACCATCCTGCCTAGTCTGTCCTGCTTGCACTCTTTCTCAATTTCGGTTTTCTGTCTCTCTCTCTCTCTCTCTGGTGTGCTTCTCTGCTTGTTTGCCTCGATGAATGTAATGCAGTTTTTGGCATCTATCAGAGGGCGAATTGAATCCAATTAGGTTTATTTCGGCTCATATTTGATGACGAACAATGAGAGAGTAAAGCTCCTTGTCGTTTTGTGATTATTGAATTATGTCGCGAGCAGTTTTTTTGCCATTAAATGTCATTTGTAACGAGTTCGTTATTGATTAAATCTTTAACAGCATTTATGCACAATTAAAACAGCGCAGTCATGCATCCCGACAAAAGGCTGTTACCTTTTTGCACTTCTATAGGAAGAAACCTCAAAAGGATTCGTTCCCATTGTAAGAGGCACCTGCCAAAAACAATAGCAACTATGTGTGATAAAATATCTATTGTGGTACTGTGTGTTTGCAGGAAGGGGTTTTATAGTGCACAGGAGATGACATAGAGTCAGCATGTAATGAGCCTTGATGAAACTTAATAGCAGTATTGTGAGATGGGGAGCGCTCCATTTCACTGTGATGGAAGAGCCTGTCTCTTAAAGATCCATTTGTGTCTTACCAAGGTCAGCATTTTGTCTTTAATGAGAGTAATCTCTCGGAGGTGCAGTAAATACTCGAGCTGTCACAGATACCTGAATATACACAGACATTAATAAAAGATATTGGTGCAACAGAGTGGACGCGAACAAATGGCAGCGTGCAACTGCGGTGGGACATCACGTTCCAAAATTTGTTGAACTGGAAGTAAACTTTGCAACTCTGAACTGGGTTTTTTTGAAAGTTTTAAAAAAATAATATTTGCACTAACTCCCTCAAACTCGGTGTATTTGCAGAGTAATGCTCGCAGTGCCAGCAAACTTTGATGTTGTGCGGAGATTCGTGACTGTAATAACAGCTATATTAATGGCTTTTGTCATTTGCTCAAGAAATCTCAAACAGTGCAGTTGTTTGAAGTTGGAAGTAGTGTGACATTATTAGGGCACCGTGAAACAAATTGGTTGTGCATAGCTGCTTATATGAAGTGTGTGTGAAGTTAGTAAGTTTCCATAACTTGAATTTATATGGCAACTGCACATAAAATTTGACCTCGCATGAGAATGCTGCAGGTAGACCTCTGACAAAAATTATGTGTTATGACAGAATACACTAATGCAAAACAAGTTTTTTTTTTATCTAATTTCAGTACTCTTTTAGTAATAGCACAAATTTATATCATGCAAATTTAAAAGGCATCTGTAGCATTTAATAATCTCAGACACTTCGCATGAGCTGGTATCAAATTGTGTCATAAATGCTGAAGAAAAGTAGCTAATGCAGACTGAAATGCCATTAGTTTTGCAGGTATTTTGACAAAAACAAATAGCATTTGGACAAAACTTAAACCTTTTGAGTGTAGCTTGATAAAAAGTCAAAGTGCCACTAAAATCATTAGGATTATTCTGCGAACGTCCTGGATTATCTGTCTGAAAATTCATGGCAATCCATCCGTCCAATTCTACCTGACAGTTAACAAAAATCCATAAATGTCAACCCCTTGGTAACAATAGAAAAAAATCGAGAGATCATCAACAAAAGTGTGATTAAACTATTAAATCCACAAAAATTCATGACCAGCGTTGCTGTAACTTCAACCATATTGTTATTGTGTGAAAAAATGTTCCAAATCCATCTGTTAGCATGTCAAGGTTCAATGTTGGGATTGATTTTTTACATGAGAGATAAAACAAAATATTTTAAACTTTACTAAATGCTTGTATTGCATTTATACTATGCTCCGAAAGGGAAAAAAATTGGTTATTCTAGCTCTCAGGCTTACAAATTAGTAGCCAGAACTGGTTAATATCCCTGTGCGAGTGTTGTGACTGAACTGGTGACCCAGCTTTGGTGAATAAACAGAAGTTTCTCAGGAGCTTTGTTTATGCCACCGTCTTCCAGACAAAGAATAATCAGCTTAGACAAACAGGGCCTCAATTTCTCACCTCTGAAAATCATTACCTTGTCAATCTGCTCTGGCTCCTCTGAATCCGCCTGTTTTCATTCAATTATTTCACAAGAGCCCTGACAAAACGCCTCTGTGATGCTATGTATAGCATCGCATGTGGTATTTTATTTGCCCTATTCTGTTTGCAGTCATAACACCCCTAAAGAAACACTTCATATCATAGCGTGTTCCCTTTACGGGAGCAGAAAAGAGACAAGTTACTGAAACGGTATTGTGTAAAGAGAGACATGGTTTTTGAACTCTTCCGGCTAAAGCAGAGATATCAAGGTTATTTTGTCCCTGAGGCTTCTCCCAACAAAATAAATCTGGGCGATACACACTAAAATCTCCACTACAAAGACAGTGTGATAACGTATTGTGGAAAGTGACTGGAAAAACCCTATTTATGTGCAGCCATTTCTCAGCCCAATTATCCTTGAAGAGACTTCAGACCCTCACAGTGTCCAGCCGCAGTGCTATGAGCTGCTGCTGCTGCTGCCGCATGACGCATGAACTCACGTGTGCAACTGTGCGTCAGTGTGTGAGTGTGTGTGTGTGTGTGTGTGCATATGCATGTGCATTTTGATGAATACCACTGCTTTTCTTAGCAAGACCTGCTCTGCCTCTGATTGGTTGCCCTTATTGGTTAATGTTAGGACATAAGGAGTGAAAATATTTTATTAACAGCATGTTATTGAGATTTCACCATCTTCCCTTTAACACCTTGATACATTTTTATATTTTGTTTTATTTTATTCCATAGTCTAACTCCTAAAAGAGGTTCAGTATGATAATATATAAATACCTTTATTACTTTAACTTGTTTTTAAATCAAACAAACTAACAAAATGCTTACCGGGTGAAAAAAATGGTTCTCTACACTTTCATACTTCATATTTTTCACATTTGTGATCAAAATTACAACATTTTCAAAGCTGTGAAAACGAATGCTCTCACATACAGTGCAGCCTAATGGTAAGAGGCTTGTGACCAGATGGTCTCAGGTTCAATCCCTGCACTGGCAGAATAAATCTGGGCAAGGAAATTAGAAGAGCAGCGCTTGCCACCTCTTTAGGTGCCCTCGAGCAAGGCCATAAAGCCCCAACTGGTTCAGCGGAGCTGCTTAGTAGCCAACAGACCTGGCCGGCGTTCAGATGTAAATATGGGCGACAGTGTGAGTCTAAACAGCATGCTCCTGGTGGATGAAGTTACAGGTAAAATATTAGTAAGAGATAAAACAGATTTTATTTTTATTTTTTTAAATATGTGAAGTTGACATAATGCATCTAGAATAGTTGTTTGAACAAAACTTAATGTTCCAAATGGACAAATTTTCAATCAGGCGTGTATTAAAAGCAAAAATATTGATACATTAAACATATAAAGGGTAAATATGAGCATGGATGTAAAATAAATTAGTAGAAAAGGGTAAAATCCCCTCCGTGTTTGGTTATATTATGCAAATTTCATGCCTGTACAGAAGAATGTGAAGCAGCATCCAAATGAGTTTGATCCATAAAGGGTGAAATTTGTAATAAAACGAAATTAACATAAGAGCGTTTAATGAAACAGCAGCTCTCTTCACAACATGCTCGTTCATTATAGTCATATTGCACGGCCCTATAGGAAGGTAGTGAAATCTTCTTAGTTTAATCTTAGTTTTATCCCAAGGTGAGAAGATCAAGAAGTGTTAAGATTTGAAGTTAGATCAGCTTAGAGTGTCACCATGGCTGCAAAACCACTTTAAAAGAGGCAGTGCTCTCTCCTCCCAGACTGCCTACCTGTCACCTGAAGCGGCATCAAACCCGCTGTGACAAACTGACATGAGAGGCATCTGGAAGCTGTCTTCCAGCCAGACAGCCAAGTCATCTTATCCTGCTCTGGCATGGCATTCGGGAAACCGGGGGATTAAACCCGGCGTTAACTTCACAAGCAGAGAACGTTCCAGAGACTTCTGTGCATGATGAGACAATCTTGTGACAATTGGTGTTTGTTTATATGTGGTGGTGGTGATGGTGATGATGGTGGCGGGTTTGTAAGCAGATTCACTTTGTTGGATCAAAACCATTACAAGTGTAATGACTTGTGCCCGTAAACCACCATGTAATCAATGAGCCTTATCACCGAGATTATATCCATTTCACAGCCTGAGGGATAAACGAGAAAACATCAACACGAAATCATACAAGTACTTCATATTTATCGTTCCAGCAGCCAAATAACAGTTTACACTGATGAACACAACCGAGATTAAGTCATGGCGCAGTCAATCATCAAGTCTGATTGCTTCCTTACTTTTTCTTTTTTTATATTTAATTCTTACAGGAAACCAAAGTGCAGGCGTACAACATTGTGAGACATAATTGCTTCACTGCTTCTCAGCCTTTGATATTTCTGCTTTTCTTCAACCTCCTCCCTCCCCAAAAAAAAGCTGCCTGTAACTTGAACATTTCCACATACTTCAGCACAGCACCATGACATTACAGCTACTGGAGCTCTCCTCTCAATTTCTTCTTTTTTTAAAAACCTCAGCTGAACTTTTTTTTTTTTCCATTCAGTGAAATCTGTCATCTCTTTATAATTACTCCATCCACAGTGCAGCACCAAATAACCCCAATGAAGCCCGATAAATGTGTTTTTAAAGGCCAGGCTGTGCACCAATCTATAATAAGCACCATTTATTTTTATTCCTCAGTCTGTCTTTAGCATAAAAACTAATATTCATTTTACAATATATCTGTGGGACTCTTGATTTCTCTCCTATTTGAGGACTACTTGTATTTCGATGACAACTCTGCTGTGACTCACACTCAGACATCCAAGAGAGTTTAATCCCATACAGCCACATTTTGGACATGGCCTGTATTGCAGGACATCCCCTGAGGGATCAGGGGCACCCTCTGGCACTTTGTCCAACTTCGTTTCATCTCCCATCTGCACTTCCCTCTGCTTAGCTGTGCTCCCAAAGTACTCTTAAGCCTCTCAAAATTCATTGAACTTAAACAAATTATCCCAACTACTCTCTCACTTCTTCCACTGGTCGCCTTAAGCTGGTCATATCAAATCCAAAAAACCTGGTGTTTGCATGCAGCACCCTTATAGCCTTTGGCCCGAGTTCTGCTATCACAAGACAGTTATAGATCGGACTTCTGTGCAGTCTTCAGCACCTCCTCTACTCATTGCTTAGTGATCGAATGAGTTGTTGCTTTTTTAGACTCTCCTTGTGACTCCTTTACAGCTTGCACCGATTTAAAAATACAACTAAATTTATACCACTTATTAAATTTATTTTTAGCCAAGCTAGTGGTGGATCTCGAGGGAGGGTGATTTCTGTCTTTCAGTTGGTTCATCAGTTTGGTTCAGATGGAAATATCAAAACTACTGAATGGATCGCCACTAAATTCAGCATAGATAGCTTCTCAGAAGTTGAATACAAATGACTTTACTAATATTAGACTTTTCCTTTCACATCCACAATAAGGGTTGGTATTTGCGGTTTGGGTTAAAACGTCTTGATAACTTTTGTCGTCTGGCCATGAGTTTCTAACCCTGCACATCAGTCTTAGCTCTTAGTACTAAGTGCAATTAGCAAATGCAAAAAAAACTAAAGTGAGATTTTGTGCATGATAAGCATAATATGTGATAAACATCAGTATGTTAGCATTTTAAGTATGAGCTTGTTAGCATGCTAATATTGGCATTTAGCGTAATGCACAGTTGCGTCTGTCAAGCTCACAGACTTGCTAGCAAGACTGTAAACTCTCGCTAATTTGGATAAGTACATGTGTCACAGCTAACCAGTGCTTATTAATCATTTAACCTTCATATATTTTGAGTTTTCTAGGGCAGGACAGTTTTTTACAGTGCATTTGTCTTGACTGGCTCCATGCCTTTGTTGCATCAAGCACTTGAAGCCCTCTAAGGGCAGCAGCATATCACAAATAGTAGCACAGTGCTTCACCTGGAGGTTGTGGACGTTTGTTTGTGAGAGTGCATCCTGCTTCAGCTGCACAGTGACATGTACAGAAAGGTGTAATATTTGGTGCTGATGGTTTGCAGTGACACACACAACCTTTGCCCTGACTGAAAAGTTACAGATGGAGTGTTAACACAAAGCTCACTCCCATGTGAATGAAAGACAGCTGAGGTTGAAGAAATGCTTTTTTTTTTCCTTTTACCCAGGTTTGCAACAGTGACATGGAGTTGAAATGTTATATTTAGGAACAAAACGGTGTTAAATTTGGGAACTTTGTGTTTGACATTTTTTTTTCCACTGCACATGGCAGGTCAGATCACATGCTTATCCTATTTTTTACTTTTTTTATCTTTAAGATGGTTTTCATGCTTTTTTTGATGATTTCTCTTCAAAAAAAGTTTAAATTCTAGACTTTAAACCAATTAAAGTATTTCTATCATGAAAGATAAATGTAAGAGATAAATCTCTTAACACTGAGGGACACTGAACTTTTTTAAACACATCTCAGTGGAGAACCAATAAACTGCCTGAACCTGATTGTAGCATCACATCTTTTTGTATTTATAGATTTCCAAAAAAGAAACCTCTTAACGGTGTTTAGTGAGTGCTTCCCTGGGATTTGACAAACAATATTGCCATTTTTATTAGATAAGCTTTAAAGAGTCATCTCCAGGGTTATGATAAAAAGAAAAACATAAAGAAGTCAAAACAACATGAAATTACTTAAAAAGGGAAAAAGATCATTTGACTGAGAATCTTATAATTAAAAACACATTTATTTCTGGGCCTGCTGATCAAGTAAATTAAAAGTGCAATTAAGTAGAAACGTTTAAACACTGGTGATTGCTCATTAGAGTCTGAGGCTCTTTCTGAAGGTCATGAGTGCCTGTTGTTAACAACTGTCATGTTATTTGTGTAATTTTGAGTTATAGGATTTACTTTTTGTTTGTCATATTTGGATGAATTTGTATCAGATGGTTTTCGTTAAACTTTGATGCATCGCTCTCGAACAAAGCACAGTGCTTCCATCACACGCAGTTTTCATTGCAGAGAATCACGTCTTGCTAGGCTACATACAGTACTGATTGCGGTTACCGTAATTTCCGGACTATAAGCCGCTACTTTTTTCCGACGCTTTGAACCTTGCGGCTTAAACTCTGATGCGGCTAATTTACAGAGGAATATAAACGAATATAAACGAGTGTGTGTGACGAAGTAATTCTGAGGCTGTTAAATTCCAACACAGAAGAAGACAGCTTTAGTTGTTAAATTTAGTGGGTGCGGCTTATATACAAGTGCAGCTTATAGTCCGAAAAGTACGGTATATCGAAAAAACGAAAAATTTGAATTTAAATCTGCTGCAGAGCTCTCACACTTCCACTCAGCAATACCTCTGTCGGTTCACTAAATAGTTTCACTTTTTAAGAAGTAAAAATAGATGATTCAGGATGAATAAGGAGTAAGCTTATGCTTTATGTCTATTTAGTGAAAGACAGCAGAACGCAGGCATCCATTCAGAAGCTGACATTGGAAAAATGCCAATTTAGTACAAACTGAAAACGCTACTACTGATATCAATAATTAAAAAACATTTTTACTTGAGTGCAACAGAAGTTGTTCCAATTTGTCCATAACTTTACAGATGTTTTACCGAGGCAGGTCTTGTTAGAATAATATACTGGCTGAATTTTTAAAAAATTGAAATAAAGTGCTCAGGGCACCCTTGCTGCCTAGCTTTTTATTTTTTTTTCATAAGCACTATCCTGGTGTGCACAAGTACAATTTTAAAGCATTTATTTGCGTCCTTTTGTCTGCTCCATCTCTGCTTTACTTTTACTCCACTTTCTCATTATCTTTTTCATCTGTGCTGCCATTTTTAACCACACACTGCTCACACTCACTGACTGCACATCATGTTTATGTGAACATTCCTGCAACCAACTGTAATGACACCATACTGTTGGGTTAAAAGAAGGTTGGGGGTCTGACACACTATAGTTCTGAGTGACTGTAGCTTCCTGATTTTGTCTTTGCAAACTAAAAGTTAGATAATGGTCAAAAGTTGCATCAAATGTCCAAGAAGTTCACTGATTCAACACTAGACTGATTCAACAGCAGCATGAGTCCTTGAGATTGACAATTTATTAACTGTATCACTTGAATACTCATTATTATTTCAAGTCTAGGATCCAAATCTTGCATTCAGGATATTAAAATGTTTAACACCTGGATGCTGTTCTTTGTTTTTTCTCTCATCACAGTTTTTCTATCCCTTCAGACTTTTTTTTTTTACCTCACCTGTTTTGCTGTTTTCCTATTCTCTGTGTTGCATCAGTCATACGCCAATGAAAAAATAAATAACTTGGGACACTGGGACAGAAGGTTCCTGTTTCTCCTCTGCCCTTCATGCTGAAGACTGAGGGCTGTGTTTTTGTGTTTGCAACCCACTGGATTCTTTGTACTTCATTTTCTCTACACCCTTTTATCCAAGTACTCATCCACTCATCTTTCAAACCTGCTGCATGGTCTTTTTTTTTGTTGTTTTCCACAAGCCCGGGTGAACAGTGAGGCTGGAATAATTCATACGGCAACTGGGATGCATTTAGGTGTAACACTTCCTCGGGCTGTTCACCATCCACCATCCTACCTTTGTGTTCCAAAGAGTTTCCTGAGCATGCAGCTGGAGAGTGTGATACCCCTGCCAGCTCACTGCCTCCTTTCCTTTTCTTGTGTGAATCCCTCTCTTTCCAATTCCTTTTTTTTTTTCTCCACTTTCTGCATGACTGTCATCATCATGCTCCTCTGTACAGGTATAATTTGTTTTCTTTGCATGTGTTTTCCATTTGTCTTTCTTTTTGATTGCATTCAAAAAAATGCTCTTCTTTATTCACTCCTAAAGGGATAACAATTGAATTATAGTTTCTCTGCCAACTTGAAACAATTAAGCTCTTGTTTGTCAAATACTGACTTTACAAAGTCCTCCTTTGTGCTCGCTATAAGGCAATGACGATGTATGTTCTTGCTTTATACGGCTCAGTGTACTTCCTTTGTGGCCAGACCAATCATCTGCAGGCAATAGATCAAAAGAGCCAATATGGAAAGAGGTCCCTTGTTATTAAGTCATAAATTAAATATACATTGTTTCAGCTCTTAACAGGACCTCGTGGGTGATGCATCATGGATGTAACAAAACCAGCAAATCGTCTCTCAGGATTTATTTTTATGCATCCTTGGCTACTATCAGGACACAGAGTGTGATATGTTTGGAGAAGCCAACGAGTAATAGTTCAGTTCATTGCAACGTATTTTTTTCTCATTTGCAAATGCAGCTTTTTGCTAATAAATGATGATTATTGTCATCTATGTGAAGTGAAAGTCTCAGAAATTAGGCTTAAACATAATTGGTGATGGACACTTAAAATGATGTGGACAGAAATATTTTTGGTAGTCAAGTAGGAGATCATATTGCTCCTAATAGATAAAATATATTGATATATATATGAACATCTTTATAATCCCTATTACAGTTGTATTGCTGTATCCCTGAGCAAATAATTACATCATGATGCTGTGCAGGAAGCCGGGGCGTATGAAACGGCATCACAAGTTCAACTGAAATCCGCTGTGAAGCCTTGATTTTCTTTGTGCCATCCTATGAGATTTCCATGTCAATACATGCCTTCAATTTAATAAAGATTTCTCCTCACTTCACATCTTTGACATAGCATGTCTAGGAAAGGTCACAAGGGGATGCAAAAGGAAGTCCATGGAAAATGTCTTGCATGCACCGTGTTGCAGTGATGTTTGAAGCGCTGTGATGAGGTTCTTCCTGTGCAGGATCACATTCTCCTGCAAGGATTAATATCTTGTTTGGACAGCCGGCTCAAACAGGTATCAAGTTACTGTTTGGGTTTCATGAAGGATGTGCTGGAGCCATATTGCATTTGCTTTTGATTAATATTGAAGGTCCAAGTTGAGCTGGAGGCCTGTTGTTTGGAATTGCAACTAAATGTAAACTTAAGGGCATGTTACACCAGAAAGTCTTCTGGAGATAAAGGGGGCGCTCATTGTTTGGTTTTTTCATCCATTTGTATATTGTTGTTTGTCATTTTTAATCTTCCACTTGGGAGAACAGACAGACACGTACATGTTCTACAGCTCAACACATAAATTAAGAAACATCTTAGCAAGAGTGTGAGAAAATAAAAAAGATGGCATCTGAAGTTAAAGCCCTCCTCCATGTGGAAAACACAGTGAACTTTAGATTAATTTGCAAGATTAATTTGCAATTCATCTTAACATGTAAGAATGTGATGTTTTTTTTTTTACTTACAGTAGAGTTAAAACAACTTGTTTTTTCTGTTTTCTAAAAAAATAACCTTGCAAGGCAGCTGGTCTGCTGAGATTTTAAGTCTGAAATCTCACAAGTTCATCTTCAGAAGCTCAAGCCTGATACGTGTGTGTCCTGTCAGAATATGAATGGATCAATCAGAGCCTTTTGCTGAGAGAAAAGGCTACTGGCTTGGTTTAGCTTTGACAATAGTAAGAGGCAGCAACGAGCTTGTAAACAATGGCGGCTGCTGCAGTGGTTAGCATGGAGGCTACAGTAGCGGATAACTGGATATCATTTCCTCAATAAAAAAAGAGCACAAACAGCACTAAAGTAAAATTTATGTAGTTGGAACTAGTGGTGAAAACAAACTAACTTAAACACTCTATGGGCTGTTTTCCAAATAAACGTGTAAAATATGTTATTTCGAAATGTAAAATATTCCATCTGGCGTGTCAGGTTAAAAAAAAAAAGAAATTAGTTGCACAAACAGATGAAACAAAGGATCCTAATTGGCAACAATAATCATCAAAACCACCTTGGCTTATGTTTTTGGTTCTAAAAAAGACGTCTGGGCTCTGGGTTAAAACAAGGACCTCTTTTTAGATTTAAATTATAATCTAGACAGCTGTGATGCAACATACTTCTCATTATATACCTTCAACCATCGTGGAATGCCAGACAAAACATCTGGCACATCATGCCAAGCCAGGATTTTATTTTTTTTTTTAAATATATGTATGATCGAGGGGAGGTAAACAACCAACTTTGTTTTTATTTTTAGATTTTAGTAGGTGGATGCTGTCAGTCAAACCGTTGCCCCTCCCTGTGCAAAGGGTCTTCATGGGGGAGGCTGAGCAATTATTGTCTGCTCCGGCGCAAAGGGATTGGCTGCTGGCCGCCCGTCTCTCTCTGTTGCCCTGGGAATGCTGCACCGATATTGATAAAGTTGATAAAGAAATGCTTGGGCATGCACCTGACAGATTAGACCTGAAATCCCCTAGGTGGGGGGAACAGCAGCAGCCAGACAGCATACACTAAGTCCCCTGACAATCAGCAGCTCAGGAGAGAAGTTTGGCTCAAGTGCAGGCGCTTGGAAGAATGTAATTTTCCGTAGATCTGTTTGCCTTGGCTCGTCTTGTTTACAACGCTGCTTTTAGATACGATTGAGACGGCGTGAGTGGGAAAAAAATGAAGGCTTTGTTAGCTGAGAGAGCATCGATTGGATGTAAAAAACAAGTACTGACTGGCATTTGAGACACAGAATAAACCCATCACTCTAAAGACTAAACAAGACTTAAGTCTAAGCAAACTGAAGCTCCAATCCCCCGTCCCCAACTGTAAATGATGAAGACGTTGAGATGCGAAATAAAAAAAAAAAAAGTGACGCCATGGGGTTTTTATTGTAAGTACACACACGTGGTGGATTTGTAAAAGCTTTTCTTAAAGCTCAACATTTGGTCATGTCATCTGGCTGCATTGGCTCATGTGCATTTAGCCTCTGATGTTAAAAATAGCTTTAAAAAGTTGGAAAACGTCACTGTTAATTGCAGATTTGAACGCACCTTAGCCACATTATTAATACACTGTCAGTGCCAAGGCCATTACAAGACTTGTATTTGCAGTTATTTTATATTTAGTATCACATTATGGTTAACATAGCTGTACTTTTGTCATTAAACTTACAAAAACATAAATGATGGAGTGCGTAAAGTACAGCTGTATTCAGAGTTTTGTTAAAAAAAAAGAAAACTATTTAACTTTAGAAACTCGAACTGCCACAAATCTTTGAGCAATAATGAATCCATTTCACTTTCTGGTGAGAATCTAATTAATGTCCACCAATCTATAAATCTGATGTTTCACCTGACAGTCAAGCTGTCAGCTTGATGACATGGTGAGTAATAGTAGTCCTCAGGCAAAATATATTACATAGCTGAATAAAAATTTGCATTAATTCTGTTGCAAGTACTTCTGAACTCAAGAGTGAACATTTTTCTAATGGAGCGCTTAGTTACCTGATAGATGAGAGGAGCAGAGAGGTGACATTGTTTTATCTTTTTCCCCGCTGCTGTGCATTTTAACTTTAATTAAATACCATTGTGCAGACGACAGAGCTGAAGTGTTCTGAGTTTGTGTGTAATGTTATAGTTACCGAAGAATGACTGATGGAAAAACCAGAAGAACTCTGCACGAAGCGTGTAGAAGAACCTACAGTGGCCCTGAAACTGAAGAACACAAAGGTCCATCTTTAGAACCATTGTTTGGATCGTCCTTCTCGCCCTCCAGAAAATCTCTTTTCTCTGCGGTTTAACGCAACCGTCACATGAAGTAAAAAAAACAAAAAAAAAAAAAGAAAGAAAAACAGTGACTCAAGTGCCTGTAGGAAGAAATTATATAAATACTTATCTGACATTTAGCAGCAAAACAGAGATAAACAGAAGCTTTGCACTCAGCAGATGCAGAACATGTAGATCCACAGATACTGTTTCTAGGAACTGATTGGTGTCTCACAGTCTCCTCAGAGTTATTCATCATCTTGTTGTTGGCTACTCATTAACAGCAATTTCCTGACTTTATCTCTACATTTGTCTTGATGTGAACATCAGAGGAGGTAAATTAGAGAAAATAGCACAGACCGATCCATCATCCTTTGCTTAATTTAAAACGCTTCAAGGGGTTTGTTTGATCTGGTCTCCTTCAGGTCACTAAAACGGCTAAAAAACCCAAAATTAAGCTACTTTTGTGCACAAGCCATTGTAACTTGTAACTGAACAGTAATACACTAAAACAAATAAAATTTAAAAAATGCAACACAATAATTATACATGTTTGCTTCTGTAGTGCAAGATGCTTCATTCTTGTTCCCTGATGGTCCGGAGGGCTGCAGAGCACGCAGCCAGGTGACGGCCGGGCGTTTGTGGCGAAGCAGCGAAGGTGGCAGGTGTTGTGTGGTTTGGCAGGAGGAGCCCGGGCTGTCTGCCTGTGGGTGCTGATTGACAGATGGGTAAAATGGTGAACCCTGTCTGGAGATTCCCCCCGCCGTGTGATGGATGGAGGTGTGACCGAGTGGCACCGAAGCGCAATTTGGACGGTGGGTATTAATCTAAGTTGACAGGAGGAGGAGCGGGCGCTGATTCTGCCAGATAATGTTGATGTAGGACCAAATTTTTTAAATCTTGAACAGGTTTCTCATATATCTGCGGTTTTTATTAGACTGTCGCAAACTGTTGGACAAACTGACGACATCTACAACCATCAGTGAGAATACATCATGTGAGTGGAGAAAAACTGAGCCGCTAGCAGAGAAACACCATCATTTACTCCACTACTGTCATTCATCAAGGTCGGCTGTACATCCATCATTCAAACAGACACCTGTTTTTCTGGGCTCATGGACGCTTTCAGCTGTTTATTAAGTATCATAACAGAAATCAAACTTAAATTACCACAAAAAAAGTATCAAATGCAGTGACGTAACTAAACCATCAAGGCAAGGCAAGGCAAGTTTATTTGTAGAGCACAATTCATACACAAGGCAATTCAAAGTGCTTTACAGCTACACAAAATCACAACAAGGAAAATAAAATCATTTTATAAAACATAAAAATAATCATTAATTAATTAATTTAATTAAAAACAAAGTGCAGATAAAATACTTTCAGTTGTCACATGCACAGCTAAATAGAAGTGTTTTCAGCCTGGATTTGAACATTGTCAGAGTTGAGGCCTTTCTCACATCTTCTGCAAGACTGTTCCAGATTTTAGGAGCATAAAACTGAAACGCAGCTTCACCTTGTTTAGTCCTGACTCTGGGCACCAGCA
>JAPZDY010000011.1:17558018-17574752 GCA_029783645.1 Ctenochaetus hawaiiensis
AAATTGCGGAAAAGTGGCGGTGATTGGACAAAATTGCAAGGTCGCGCAGAATTCACGGAGATTGGTTGAATTCGCGTTAATTGTTGCAATCGCAACATCGCAAATTCCTAGAGGGACTGCATAATACACAATTTATAGTCAGATGAAGACCTGTATGATAACCCTAACCCTATATCAACAAAAACAAGGTTATGTTGGCTCTTAAGTTTCAAAACAAATCAAATCAGAAACTAAACTTGTCCTCATACATCAAAAAAATCTCCTTTTAGCTAAATCAGCTTCTTCAAATCCACAAATTACCTGAAAAATCTGAAAACGGGGCTGTTTGTTTTAAAGAGCTTAACATTTTGAATATGCTTTATATTTTTAATAAATGCTGGTTCAAACGCTCCTCACGGTGCTGAACTTTGGTGCAGAAGCTGTTTTCTTTTCAAAACCCCCTTTCAGAATTTTCTCGCCTCAACCAAATTTTTCTAAAGCAGTCAGTAAATAGCTACGCATAGAAATCTGTGCGGAAATGAGTTATGAATCCTTTAATAGAGAAACTATCCCTTGGGTGTCTGTAGAAATGTGTCTCACAGAAGGTGTCAAAGCTTAACTTGGAAATAAATTCTTCATATTTTATATTAATTTGTCCTCTAATGGCTCTGCATTGATGGTAACAGTGACAGAGACCGAAACAATATTGCTCTTTATTGAGGAAGTCATTAATTCTCAATTATGAGCTGCATAATATTTCCCCTTTGTGTACACATTAGATATGATGAGAACAATTACAAGGCCACCTCACAGTGTGATGATGCAAGAGGATGTGAAGTAACATCACTGTTCCTATAATATTTAAAAAAAGGTGATATTTACAGTGTGAGATCATGTTTTGCATTGCATGAGATTATATTCCTAGTTGAGTTTCTGGGTTTATTTTGGAAAACTGTGAGTAAACTGTATATAATTAAAGAGATTCATTATGTTAGAGCTTAGTTTTTTGTTTTTTTTAAAAAAAAGTCCACAGTGAAGTCAGCATCCAGAACGAGGCTGTAAAGATGATTACATCATCCCTATTATGGATGCTGGAGAATGGCTTACTGGCCGCTCCTGTTCTCATTATTTTATACTGAACCTCCTGGAAAACAGGTGTCCAGTTCAGTCGGCTGTCCGTCAGAAATAACAGCTCATTATTAACGTTTCTTTATATTTTTCACACATAACTGGTTCCCCAGTTTGTGGCAACTCTATAGAAGAAATAAGCACCATGTGTTTGTTAAAACCAATCAAACATGAGTGAGTTTTACTCTGAGCATTTAAAAAAAAAAAGCACATAACATGTTGAGATAAATAAACCTTTTGCAGACATTTTCACTAACGTTATACGCAGCAAATGCAGTGACTCATGCTGGAAATGCTGAACGTTCGAGTTTATTATTCCTTATTCCGGTGATGTGAGTGAATAGAAGAAACTAAGTATATTCTCCTTCACTTCATCATTAATGTGATCATTCTCGAGGATTACCTACGTCATTTCGTACGTTGTGTGCCAGGGGGCACAGCATCCTCTGGACATGTATCAAGACACATACACAAGTAGTATCCCTAAGATCCTGCATCAGTTTTCCATTTAAAAAATTACATTTTCTCTTTTTAATCTCATTAAAATTTCCATAATCTATGAATATTTAAGTTTTGGTTCTTCAAAATCATATTTTGAGTTAACAAAACAACTTTTCATTCTCAGGAAATGAATGTGAAAACAAGTGTCAAAGTCTGAACTTGCGTCATTCTGCGCAGTGAAGCTTAAGCATCCGACCTTAGCAACAAGTAGAAAAACATATTTTCAAACCCATTTTTTGTGTCTAGGTGGTTGAATAGGCTGAAAAACCCCACCAATGCTCCCTGTTTCTGTCATCATATCTGAAATACCTGACCTGGCATGTCATTACACTGTCCTGGGCTCTGCACGTGCCTGGAAGGACTAAACAAGAGTCTGATATTAAAAATAACAAAGCAGACATCTTTCTTTTGTGGCCTAATTTGTTCCTTTTGCCTTTTATATAAAAACACAAATTAGCTGAAGGAAGGCAAGGAATTGATTTCTACTGAGACTATAATAAACTACTTAATTGTAATGCTGCTTGGGTTTTAGGGAATCATTTTGTGTTTGACATGAAATTGATTTTTACTTGAAATTTTGGTTTAGTTCATACAAATCTCCAGAGAGTGCTTCACACTGACCAGCTAATGTACACAGTTCAGTGTCCTGAAGCTAAATAAATGTCAGGCTAAAGCTGTCTGACACTCAAACTAATTGAGTACCCAGCACCAGTGTTCAGCACCACGGACAGAGCTTCATATGTGCAGAAGGTCCACTGTGCAGGATGTTTTGTGTGGAAAACGGCAAAAAACTGGGAAATAAAACAAATCTGTATGTTTAGGATTAGCTGGATGTTATGTGTATGTGCACACATGTACACACACACACATACAAAATCCTCCCTGAAATGTAGTTCTATTCAAGTTTCTACTCCTTTTGCTTTTCAGAGCTCCAGTCAGGACAAACAACAAAGCCGCTGGCGGCAAAGCCAGTGTTTTTGTGGAGCGCAGCCTTGACATTTTATCAAAGGCATCTGCACTGAGTTAGAAAACAGCCACAAAAACAACAAAAACATCAGCGCTTATCACAAAAGATAGCTTCTGTAAATATCCATGTATATTAATTATGCAATGTATCCTTGTTTTTATTAAAGCGGCGTTTTTGTGTGGGTTAATTCGCCTTTGGCCATTTGCTTAGAAATCACGACAGCTCCTATTTGCAATTTGGTTTCAGACATCTGATATGTATATGCAATAGCAGAATAACGGAAAATAATACATGCACTGACATGCAGCCATCATATATGTGTCTATTTATTATTTATTGTTGACTGAAGAAATGAAGAAATAAAATAAACCAGCTAGTATGCATTTACACATACAGAACCAGAATTCCAATATGTCTGCACAGCTTTGCTTATATGTCTTTAAGTGCTGGCAGATCCGTGAATATCTTTGAATGCATGTCTGGCCCACTGTGCCTCTGAATATTTGAAGTATTCCTCTCTGTACTGTTTGCATTGGATTCCCATAAGAACATATTAAATTCTCAAAGTTATATGAATCCAAACATGACAGCAGTGAAGCTCCTCTCAGCTCTGACAGTAGCAGGATTTCTGAGTTGGATGAACTCGTGTAGGAGTCTTACTTTTGAGTTCTGCAGCTTCCTGACTCTGCTGCGCTGTTACACAGCGGCTCTGTGTCTGAAATGATTTACATATGAAAGTAAATTTAAGTTGTAGGCCCGCTCATTGAAGTGTGACTCAGAAGCGGTGATGCGTGGTCAGGTTAGGCAGTGCCTCATCTGTTGAGATCGCATGACGGTTCTTCTACTGATCATCTTTCATGTTCACAGTTGTATGTTTTATTCCAAATTTTCATTATTCATAATTTGTCTTGGGACCAGGGGTATCAAATATATGGATATCCCTTACTGCAAAAGATTTTCAACAAAAAAAGAAAGCCGTGGTTGCCAATTGAAAATCAGCGCCTGACCTCTATTGAGGTTTTTAAGTATTTTGCAAGAAGCAACACGTACTTTACTGCCAGAAACAGTAGCATTCGTCAGAGTCAATTTTACACCCCGCTGCTGTAAAGGCATGAAAATGCTCCAGATTCTCAGTGAAATACACTTTCACTTCTGTGCTACTCAAGTTTTTTTTTTTTTTTTTTATAAGAAAAATTACTTTAGAAAGTTATTCAGCCCTTTTATAAAGTACATTTCAGCTGGAGCAGGAAAGTTCAGAATGTTAAGTATTCAGAGAAAGACACATTGTTGGCTTTGGTTTTTTTTTTTTATGGGCTTGTTGACAGTAACAGAGCAGGTGAACCCGACTGCACGCTGTCAAGGCGAGGAGACGAGGACGTGATAGAAACAAAGTTAGGTGAAAGAAACAAAAAAAGGGAATGCAAAGCTGAGGAAGCTTAGGTACGTGGCAGGGAAACTGGGCTGGAAACTGGGGAGAGTGGGGGTCCAGGGCGGGAAAAACAGAGCTGAGAAAACGGAGGGGAGAGGAGCTAGAGACCAGAACCACAGCGTGGTCGTAGACTGTGATCTGGCGAGGTGGATGTGGCAGAAATGAGTCTTTGTAGGAGTCTTGATTACTGAGATGAGCTGCAGCTGCTGTGGCTCTGCTGTGTCTCCAGCACACCTGTCTCCACTCACACACACACACACACACACACACACACACAGGCAGATGATCATGGCGAGGCAAAAAATAAAAAATACAGAAATAAGTCTCATCCTTCAACTTATTTTAGATTTTTTAAGAAACTCCGCTGTTTATCTGCACCTCTGGACACACAACTAAAGGAATACTGAGTAATAGATTTGTCCTTCGTCATTTCTCATTATACAGTTGGGAGTGTAAAGGCTTAAAGCTGCAGGTGTTGGACCTTAAGAAGAGACTCAGGCAAATAAAGTTAAGCAAAGTTTAGTGTCAGCAATCCATAACAGGTTTTTATTGGCAGGCAAATAAAAGAAAAGAGGCAGAGTAGGCAGGTAAAGACACCACTTTCACCCGCCATTAACTAACAATCTGCTTGATATCCTGTTTGAATTAAGGAAAGCATGTAAAGACAAGGTGTGAATGCACTTTGAAGCGATTTGGATTGAAAATTTAGCATACAGCATCTAAAGGTAGTCTGGTTCACAGTGTGTTAAAATCTGAGTTAGATGCAAAGGCAATCCATGCAACATGACCGCGTTCTTCAAAGGAAATGAATAAAACAGGATAAAAAGAAATAAATCCAGCAAATTATAAAAAAAGGCAACATTGCACTGCTTCTCTAAGAGTTCAAGGAAACCCAGTTAAAGATACAAATAGTGGCAGTATCTACCAAGTCTTCCCTCGCTCTCATTGACTTTGAACGCGCTGTGTTCGTTGACAGGTCCACCAGCCCCTTCTGCTTCATTTGCATAATGATCACAATATGGGCAGACTTGAGATAATGAGATGCTTATTAATGGCAGGTGTAAATGCAAAGGCATGTGAATTAGATGTCACTCTCCATATAACATGTCCTGATACAGATCACGAGTTAATGACAGGTGTAAATGAGACCAAACCGTCTGCAGTGGCCATAACAGGCAGGAATAGAAAATGCAAAACAGACAGTTTGGCAGAAAGCTGTGGGAAAACGGTTCATATATACGTTGGGAAGCTAATTAGGAGATGGAAATGGATGCATAAGTGTGTGTGAGAATCAGGTAATGAAAGCCTGAGGACTAAGATGTCCATAAGTACAGTTTTTTTATCAAAATGCAGCTAATTTGGCCTCTTATCCATATAAAAACACACTTTATTGTCACTGAAAACAAATATTTTGGAGAAAAAATATTCAAAAACTTTGTTTGCAGTGTTGTTTGTGAAGCAGTGAAATGTAAGTTTGAACACAGAATGGGCTCCATTGTAGCAAATTAATTATGTGGGGCCAAGTGCTGATGCTAACCTTGCTAACAGGACTTGCTAACACCTTGCTAACAATCTTTGCACATAATTTACAGCTAATCTTACACCATTTTAAGAAACAGATGCGTGAATCACTTAAACTTCTAGCTAGAATTAGTTTAGCAGTTACTGATGTGTTTTTTTTTTTATTATTATTTTTGGCTTCTGATGAGCCAAAATGGCCTTTATGGTTGCACTTTTATTGCAAAAAGCTGGTTTGACAAACTTAGTGCTTTAGTTGTGTTTTTGTGTTTTCAATTGGGTGGATTTTGTGCAGGGGCGGCTCAGTTTTGAGTAATACCTGTGTTTGTATGAACTGGTACTAATACTTACTGCACAGCATTGAAGGGGCTCTGAAAATAAAGGAAGTATTAATGACTGGCACAGTGATAACCTAAAGGACCATCAGACTGTGGCCATCAGCTTGTAGTTTTTACCTCAGAATGCACTAAACACCTCAGTTCAGCTCAGGAGACAGTTTACTTAAATAAAGAATATAAGGAACAGACAAACATCACACGATAAAGAACTGGAAACAAGAGTCTGAGTTAAATTGTGTGCAAACAATGTCATAAAGCGAGCTACACTAAAGTGAACCTAGAAAGTAGGAGTCCGATCATGGAGGGGAGGCTCCAGGAAGAACAATTTCTCTGCTGTAAGGGATCATTAAACTGAAAAACTTTGAAAGCCCTTGTTATAGAGGACCGGATTCTTAAATAATGATGATGGTCTCCTTTTTTTAATGTCCCAGGGAACCGAGACAGCTTCGGTTTTTCCTGTAATGAAAAGAAGGACTGAGAAATTCTACCATTTATGTGTGATGATGATGAAAGTCGGAGCTTAGTAGTCGAGGCTTACACGGAGAAATGGAAAAGCTTTGGGGAGATCAAACATTCCATATCGTGTAGGGACTGTAAAAAAAAAAAAAAAAAAAAAAATCTTGAATGGCCCCTTTAAAGAACTTTTCTGGCTGTTTTAATTCAGGGGTTTTGACCCCGATGGAGGCTGACATGCATAATCTATGACATTGTCCTCATTGCAGAGCTCTTCTCCTGCTTCCTGGGGAATAGATTTTGTGTCCCTTGTGTAATACCAGAATCGCAGTCGCAGAACAGGGGTGCCTCTGTTCTGCTGTGCCGTAGCTTACAAGCAGCCCGACTCTATCTCTTCCCCTCAGCACCAGCCCTTCCTGAATCCCCCCTCTGTTATGTGCTCGCTCCACTCTTTCTGCCTGCTTATGCAAATGTCTCATCACTCAAATGTACGTCTCATCAGAAGGCCATACGTCTTCCTCACCGACTTTTATGTGTCTTTCATTTCCCCCCCTTCTTTTCCTACAACTTGTTTTATCTCAAATCTCAAATCTCCGTGTTGTGTATCTGCATCTCCTCCGCAGCATTGCATCCGCGCTCCACCCTTCCTTTTTTCGACCTACTTGCATTCACCCCCTTTTTTTTTCCCTTTGTACATTTTTATCTTATCGCTCTTAGACTCCACTGTCCCGCTGTGTCATCTATCAACCGCCCCATCCGTCCCATCATCCATCTCTTTTGTGTCTACTCTCTCAACACAGCTGTGCTTACCTCCCCATTGCTCTTTCTATCCTCCTCAAGAGTCATCTTCTCGGAAAATGGTTGAGAAAACTGACTAAGCTCTGAGATTCAATTTTGACAAGATGATTTTTGCAATAACAGCTCCATTGTTTTTACTGTATACGTGCCTCAGAATGCCACATGTGTTATCTCATATTCTCATCTCCTATGTATTGATGATCTCATTTGACATTCTCTAAACATCTTCTCCCCCTCTGTTGCAAGTCATCTCGGACCTCATTTATTTCACCTCTCCGCAGGCTCGCGTCCCCGTGACTGCGGTGATCTGTACGCCAGCGGTCAGCGAGAGGACGGCATCTATTCCGTCTTTCCTATTCACCACCCCGCAGGCTTCCAGGTCTACTGTGACATGACCACAGACGGAGGAGGCTGGACGGTGAGTCAGAGCGAAATTCACACACATACAATCGCACACATGCACTTACAGCCAGCAGGAACACACACAGCTCTTTAAGCCGTATGCGTATCTGCTGAAAATAGAAACATCCACTTAGTCGCTACATTCTCACCAAGGTTATAATCAAGATGAAAAGAGGGAATTTGAAGTCCTTTTCTCACCGCGTCTGCTTTTTTTTTTACAAATCTGCTTTTATTTACCAAAGCTGGATATGAGAATGATTCACTGAGCTTTAATTTTTTTTCAAACCGAAAACATCGGCTCCATTGTGATCAGTGTCATCCAGTTGCCGGAGGTTCAATGCTGTTCTTCTGGGCACCTGCTGTGAGTACGGTGGTGCTGCTTCAGGAATCCCACGTATCACTCGGAAAAAGGTCTCATCAAAGTACGATCACACAGAAATGAGGAGATCTTAAGCACGAGTTTCACATGAACCTGTTTGAAGATGCTGCACGTTTTTTTTCTCTGTTTTTGTTGTTTTATTAGAGGGGTAGAATATTAATAAGTGAGAATGTCAACAGGTAGAGTGCTAGAAGACAAATAAATAGAGCCGAGTGATACAAAAACAAACCCTGAGAGACAGAAGGAATTGAAATGCATCTGATGAATCCTGGTGGGATCTTTTTGTTTCGCAGGCTGAGTAAATACCATAATAGCGAGCATGGAGATAAAAAAAAACAAAAAAAACAAGTGTAAGCTGTTGGTGTGACAAATGATCATAAATCTCATATATGTGCTGATGCTGGGATGTCTTCCCTGATGTAAAGAGGGGGATGACTTACAGCGCAGTAAGAACGATGCAAAATATACAGCCAGCTTATAAAAATACAGCCTCCATTTTTTTAACGTGCGAGCCAAGTTGTCACTGTGCTTCAAACTCAAGAGAAAAGCAACTTTCTGCGCCGTAAACGGTGACTGTCTGACCTGTTTATGTTTCAGGTTTTGTAAATCTTGCATTCTTGTCTTGTCTAATCATATTTTTCGAGATGGATTTTGCGTTCTAAAAAGGGTAACATGAGAGAAAAAGAAAAAAAAAAAGGTACTTAGAGTTTCTTAAAGTGTGTGCGCGCGTTTTTTTTTTCTGCCTCGATCAAACGTCTGTCAGTTTTCTGGCCTTGCTAAAGTAAACATAAGCGTTTAAGTGAGACCGTATACTGGAAGAGCTCTGCCTTTTGGGAATGAGAGACAGCGAGGTGAACAAACATTGACATGGAGCTGTTTGAAGTTATATTTGGAAGTGTGGTTTTAGATGTCTGAGTGCACACACACACACATACAAACAGCATCTCACTGGTTAGAGCCATTTATTTCCCTTTGTTCTGAAGTGTACTCCAGCAGTCCTCAGGGAAAGCTGAGCAGTTCTTAATAGAGACCTAAAGCCTTGTAACACTTACAGGGTTTGAAATTTCAGCTACATGAATCCATCACAGCTCATTTTTTACGGGTTGTGACACATTTTTAGTGAAGGATCCAGGGGCTGGTTTTTGGATTCCTTCTAAAAGTATTTTTGGGATTGATTTGCAAAAAAAAGCTGTAAACTGAGCTTTTATGAAAGTAATCTCGTTTTTTTTTTTCCCCGCGCCATGCATATTGATGGAAGCTGCATTCAAAGTGCTTCACATGCTTAAAGGGAATAAATACATTGACTGCATTTGGTTATAAAACCTGCACAACTGCTGTTTGCTTTCAGCTCCTGGGTTTTGATGCTGTTTCGCCGACGACATTTAAAGAATATCGTAAAAACTTCTGAGGATGTGGATGTTTTACGGTTCGCGTGAAAATGTTACAAAGGTGTAAGAACGTGTCCGTATTTTCTCAGTGAACAGCTTTGCTTGCAGTCTTTGGCAGCAAACACATGCAAATGTGTTTGTCTGTGATTTCTACTTTTCTGAACTGTTAACACTCATACAACCGTTTACGCTTCTGCAATAATAATTATATAAGTACACCTTCCCCATTCTGCCTACTTCATATTGCATTTCCACATATCAACCTTCAACTTTATTTACCGTTTTATCGGCATGACAGCGGGTTGTGTGTGTGTGTGTGGGTGTGCGTGCGCTTCTAAATCGGTGACTAAGTGTGTGAGATAGGCAAGGTCGTACCCTCCTATCATCAAATAAAACGAGACTGTCAGAGTGACAGAGTGCTTAGCGCAGCATGATGGAATAGAGCTACATACTAGCCTGTCAGTGGGTAAAGGTGTGTGTGTGTGTGTGTGTGTGTGTGTGTGTGTGTGTGTCTCAATGTATCTGTGCATGAATTATGTCTGTGTTAAAAAAACACTTTGCACCTACACAGAAATAGCTTGTGACTGTGAGTTACCCTGTCTTACCCTGCTGGTGTTAATTCATTCACAGTAGGTGGAATTTAGCACGGGCTTGTTAGCTAAATGAACAAAATTCCTCCCTCAGTTAAAATGCCCACATCTCCCAGTCTTCCTTACAGATGGTTCCTTTATCTGACGTGTGTACAACCTCAAATCTATGGCTTGATCATGAAATTTCAGGCGTTTTAAGTGCGCTGTGTCCTGGTAAATCCATGGAGCTGTGATGCTGAAATGGCAGATTGATATGTAATTGTTCCCCTTTCCCCTCCAGCTGCTGTTTTTGCTCGGATTATAATGTCCTCTTAACTAATTTTATTCTAGGAATACTAGATCTAAACATATAACAAAGTCACCTTCATGATCAAAGAGACAAGTGGCACCATGTTGCAGCAGAAGCAAGCAAGAGATCACAGAGACACACAGATACCCGCGGCATTTTTTCTATAATGTTCATATGATAATTCAGTAAACATCTGTGCTGCTAAAAATGTAACTCAGACCAAACCACATCTGTACTTAAATGTATCAGGGGAGGGATGACTTCAAATGGAGTTTTTACTACAAGTTAGGGTCAAGTTGGGTTAGGATTAAGGTCCCTCCCCTCTGAATGAATGAACAAATCCTGCCCCAGTAATGCATATTGTCATTTGAAAGGATTTACATGGCAGCTCAGATTAAAGTGATAATGTAGCAGTTACTTATCGTGCCTGGTGTGTTGAGCTGATTGTGACAACACTTGAGCCTCATTAAGAGATCAGCGTGGAGCGATCCAAAAAGAAGGCAGGTAAGGGAGACGGGTTGCTTGGTGAGTTGAGTAGCTTATTCTGTCTGACGGCTGAGCTTAAATAAGGAATGAGCCATATGCTGCCACCTCATTAGCATACCTTGACATACCGTAGCACTGTTGCAGGGGCTGCAGCAGACAGACTGAGAGATGATCAGGTTACTTAGAAGAAGAAGAAAGTCGGACGAGACAAAGAAGAGGAGTCCCGATGGAGACGTTAGAGTCTGAAAAGGAGAAAGTGAGACAGTGCGGATAAAAAGCACAATAGGGGTGAAGCAGTTTTATAATTTTTTTCCACATTCTAAAATACATTAATTCTTATATGACCTGCAATGAAACATGTTTGTTCTTTTGTGTTTTGCCATGAAAAAGGCAGGTTTTAGGAAGCTTCAGGGAAAATGCAGCTGTTTAAAGTAGCAGAGACAGGAAGCAACCACAGGACTCTTGATTTACATGTTAATCAGTTGAACTGAAGCATCATCAGTGATGACCTTAAGGAGGTTGATAGTTCATATGTCCACACCTTTATACAGTATCTAAGTTATTTGGAGCTTTGCAAAGATTTGTTTTGCCCATGTAAGAATTTGAGAGTGACTAATCAGGGTTTTTTGTTCCATTATCACCATAACCAATAACGTTTCCTTTAGTTTTACGAAAATTGTCTCCAAAAATTCATCAAATGTTGCCATCCACAAATGGCACAATCTTTACAAATGAGAAATTAACTTTTTAAAAGCATCCAATTCTGGTATAAAACCATGCTACTAAATCCCAGATAATAGCTTTTCCATCCAATCATTCCTACTATAAATTACCCAATTTTTTTTTTTTACACAAATGGTAGTGATGAATAATCAATGTTTTTTTGCAGAGTGGTTTTAGTGCTAGTTAAGTATAGAACTGTTTCCCCAAGACATGGCCATGTACTACACCTGTCATGTACTTCCACAGAGAGGAGGGAAAGGTGGGGAAAGACTATAAAAGGAAAATGTCTGAATAGCTCTGATGTGTTGTGGAGTAGAGGACAAAGAAATGCATATCTACAATAATGAGTCTAGCATGTTAGCCAGGTTTTTCATGACTGCATGGATACAACTGCAACCCAGAATATAAAGTGCTACTAACTAAAATCACATGAAAATAGGGAGGAATATTCCCTAGGGCATAATGACTCATAGATTACATATCAACGTGGCTATTTTTTTCCCCTTTTCATCTAAAGAAGCCAGACTAAGGTAAAAATAAACATGGGGAAACAATCTATAGCTGAAGCTATTTTTTGCTAGCCATTCATACTGAAAGCCAAGTGGTGGATCATGGATCTATAGGATGTGCCAGATCCTGTTTTCTAGCCAGTCAGATATGTTTAGTTGACAGAAAAGGGCCACCACAGCTAAACTACTTCTTCTGGTGTGAAGCTAACGGTGGCTAAAGTAAGCAAATGCTAGCAAACTTTACTGTGACTAACAAACGTACACTCTTCAATTTCAGACAGATTCTGTGTTCAAGCAGATATTTCCTCTGGATGATGTCCTTGTATGCTGCATAACAACATTGCAGAGACTTTTTTTCTGCATGAAGTTTTGTGGAGCGTTGTTGCCATTTTTTGTGCCTTATTGCCCCGACTTATCATGACCCAATCAAACTGCAGAGGCTCATAGTCTTGTTTTCTCCATTTCTTTAATGTTAAGATGCATTTTAGGCCCCAAAACTCTGACACCCATTGATTTAAGGAGAATCCATTACAGATGTGATTTGGCTGGTACCCTCAAAAGTAATTTACTTTAAAAGTACAGAGTCCAGCATCCAATTCTAGGTAAGACTTGGCTTTAAAATTATGTGACTACTGATTTTGGTGATGGTGCAGCTTTTTAAATGTTGCTGCCATGAGAAGATGTTGGGATCTCTAGCTTTTATTTTTATCAAGGATGGTCCAGTGCAGTGTATCCTATATAAAAAGACCTAAAAAAGAGGGCACTCAAGCGTCTTTTTGTAGTATATAGAGAATTCCAACTCCACTCATGGCTGTAACTCCAACACCCTCTAAAGCAAATAATATCATATTTTTCCAACGCAGCCCTTCTGTCTTTAAAATAACCGAACTAACACTCATTAATATAGATACAAGTCGTCTGTATCCTTTAGTGTCAATTGAGCAACTAAGGAAAGAGAATAGAGGAGAGTAGAAGACAGGAGAAGACAAAAGGAGAAAAGTGAAGAGACATTAATACAGCTTGATGTAGACGGTTGTCAGAGGAAATTGGTCAGTATTTCTGCACTGCCATAACTCACGCCCTGCAGACTGTCTGACCACAGACGTGGGAGGGATGATGGGAGATGGGACATAAAAGAAAAGAGCCATCATTACTGGACCCCATCAGATCACACCTACAAACACACACTGCACATTCTGCTTACCTTACAGAGTGTGTTAGACTATAGAAAAAAACATACATATAATCAAAGGAGCAAACAGTAAATGCGTGTATGTGTTATTTGTGCTTTGCAGCTCCATCAAGTCACACACACACATACTAAAATATGCATACTCACAAGCCCCTCACTCAGATAAAGTAATCCTTTGGGCATGTGGTCTACCTGTTTCAGCAGAAAGAGATTTCAAATGCCATTTAAATACAGCCTCGCGGCTTAGGGTAATGTCTTCTATTATTACTATTTTATTTGTTAAAAGGAAGGGACTAAAAATGACCATGACATAAATAATGAATGAGAGTAGATATATCAGAGTGCAGTGTGGGGCTGCATTATCAAATGGTGCTTTTATCGGAAGCACTGCAATCACTCTCAAATATTCAATTCAGCTAAGAACTGAAATGTAAAAGTTTGAGATTGAATGTACGATTGTGTGCATGTTGTATCACTCTTTTAGAGGCTTGGAGTGCCTTTTGAGCTTTTCAGAGCGTACGGTATGGGCTTTTCTGTATCTAGATCTGGCTCACGGGCTCTTCAATATTTCATCTTTGTTAGTTTATTGGTTTGGAAAAAAAATAAAAAGAAAGAAAATCCAGATTGGATGTTGTTGTTTTTTTTTTCCAGCAGCGTCTTATCTGTGAATGTTTTGCAAGCTGGGAAATTGAAAAACTTCAAAGTACAATCTAACTTTTGTTCAAAACATAATTGTTTTTTCCTAATGTTTGGATTTAGTGTACTTAGCTATGACGGGTTTTGTCTGTTTTGTTTACATTTCTGGATTGGGATGTACATATCTTTTCGTGTCCTCCGCCTGGCATGAGCACACAGCTCATTGTTGTGCTGAGAGGAAGCCTGAGCTGTATGCCTGCAGCATTTTAACAGGTGGTGTGAGATACTGTATGTCCTTTAGGATATTAGTGCCATTAGCTGAGGCTCGAGGCGGGTTATGTGAGGAAAGGTTAGACAGCTGTGTGAGGTCTGCTTCAGGAACATTCGGTGGATTTGTATTTCCTCTCTGTTACAAGATCCAGCAGACAAAATAGACTCTTATTGCAGCTGTTGGAGCCACAACTACATACGTTTAGATGTTTTATATCCCCCGTATAATTTTGTTAGATTAAGCTTAAGCAGCCTGATTTAAAACATTTGTGTGCAAAGTTAACTGTGAAAACCCAGTAATAGATTACTTAGAATCCCGTTTTAGAAGCATATTTGTGTTTATAATTGGCATTTTTAGCATTTTATTTACCTTTTAGTCATGCAAGCGGCACAGCTCTATGGACGCCAGTGTTGGTCCTGATTTAAATAATTACAACCACAGCATAAATTTCCACGATATTCTTACTATGATATTTATATATTCGTGGTACCCAATTAATTACTTTACCGCTAGCCTCAGATTTACCCTATGATTAGTGACAAATAGCAAATTATAAATGCTAAAAGGTTCAATTGTGCTGTGAGCAAGGTAAACATTAAACCTGCTAACCATTAGCACTGTCATTGCCAGCTTCTTAGCACCCTGATCTTAGCAATTAGCTATAAGGAAATTCCTGGAACTATTAGCATGATTTAAAACTCTGTATAGTCTTGTTATCTTAAGGGGAAATTTAAAAGGTGAATTTTTGAATCTGTGTTGTCAGTAAAATTCCTCAGTGTGTCCTATAATGACCAAGAAAGTTGTTTCCAGCTTCAGCACAGCCTTTGGCAACCCAGAGGCAGAGACTAAAAAGTTATGCTTAAATAACCTGTGGTTCTTACTTAACACCAGTGACATCACTGAAATCAGAATACGGACAGATTTAGCAGCTAAGCTCTCTTAGTTAAGCACACAATGAGGAATTACTTGCTTCAATTGATTACATTTAACATCAACACTGATTGGACAGCCACATAAAATGTAATGAATTCTCCCTTTAAAGTCTTTCCATGTGCTCAGTCTTTGTCACGCCCATGATCAGACTAAACAAATGTTTGAAAAACCTTTGCAGAAATCTACCTGTGTTAACCTGGTTTCTCATAATCCCTTAACCCAATAAAGAAAACCAGGTTTGTTGTTTATACATTTCAAAAAAATCAGGTTACTGCTGGAAGCTTGGAATAATCTTTTTACTTAAGTACATATAAATGCAGAAATTGTGTGTGTGTGTAAGGGAGAGAGTGTGTGTGTGAATGATTGTGTTTTTTCCTTCTGTTCTTGTTTGCTGCTGCTGTGTTCAGAGCACATCTGTCTTTCTGATAGGATTATAAAACATTCACCAACAGATGTTTGCAGTCCTCTTTGAAGATAGCAATTCTGCAGACTGCTGTGGATTTATGAGTGCTTTCATCAGACAGTGTTGAATTTGTCACCGTATCATCAGTATTCTTAACAATGTAATCAAATTGTTCGCAATTCCTCTGCCAGTCTGTTTTGATTAGTAAGGAGGTGTGAGGCAGCTTGTGGAGCTTATTCTATTAGCTGCAGTGCTTGCTTCATCTGTTTATTCTTTTTCTCCTATATTTCTGTATTGAGCTCAGTTCTCCCTTACAGAATACACATACAGGACAGGGTGTTTTTAATTTATGTATTTTTCCATTTTTCTCCATAACTCTCCTTTCCTTATGGCTGATAAATTAATCACCCAATCTCTGAAGATGTTACAAATCATCTTCAGTTTGTCAGTATGGAGCAGAAGTACTAAGTGACATCTGTTGCCAAAGCACCAAACATATAAACATAATGTGCGCGCAGTGTGTGTGTGTACATGCCAGGAGCTAACAAGCTATTGGCACATTTCCTATTTTCCACAGAGTCACATGCCAGATTGTAAATCTTCCCCAATCAGCTTTGAAGTGCCTGTGTTGATTCTTGCCTGTGTTACGGTCTGTCAGTCAGGGTGTCCGTGTGTGCACGCCGTGGGCTCCCACTAGTTGACAGAAATCCTGCTGAAGAGCTTAAGGCAGCTTGTTAAGTAGCCTTCATCTACTGCAGAGATTACAGGCAGCCTAATGTGATCGTGCCAATGCAAAGGCCCTTTAGCGAGTGCTGGACAAGGTAGATGTTTGAAATTTGTGATTTTATTGTTAACAGTATTTGGCCATTTTAGTTAACCAGTCTGTGGGCTGACAGAGTTTACCTACGACTCAAACTTCTCATTTATCATCTGTGTTTTGGTGGATGTTACTGCGAGTACTTTAATTTCATTCTGTGGCTGCACAATCCAAACCCATCACTTAGGTATCCTCTGTTTTAAAAATAATTAAATTCCACATCAATTATCAGCTTTAATATCATCTTACATGAAATCAGATACTTGCATTTGTCTTAGAGTAAAAGATGGAGGTCAAGGGAGTTCAATAAAAGATGTATAAAAAAAAGGCTGTGGCTGCTCCAAATGTCTTTTTTGTTGTAATTTAAAGCTCTGATTTATGATGTTATTACTTTAAAAAGCATTTTTTTGCAAAAAATGACCATTGCATTGTTTGTGTTACTTTGCTTTAAGCAGCCAAAAAGTAAGCATTAGCCATTAGCCAGTCCCTCCAGGAATTCGCAATGTTGCGATCGCAACAATTCACGTGAATTCAACCAATCTCCGTGAATTCTGCGCGACCTTGCAATTTTGTCCAATCACCGCGACTTTTCCGCAATTTTGGCC
>JAPZDY010000011.1:17578968-17603865 GCA_029783645.1 Ctenochaetus hawaiiensis
AATCTCTTTCTTTCCCATCTTAAGTCCATCAGACATCTTTGTATCAAGCCAGGTGGCTCTTCGATCTGTTCGCAGCCAGAGACGCTTCGTCCCTTTTCAGAGATGTGATAATGTGAGCAGTACAATGTTCTGAGAGGCCATAGAAAAGAACGGCTCCAATAAAAGTTAGTGGCTTGAGTATCATTTTCTAAACTCTCTTCACAGACTGATAGTAGTCTGAAAGATGTGTCTGGCTTTCTTTTGTGTGAATTTGTAAAAAAAAAAAAAAAAAAAAAAAAGTGCTAAAATGTTAACGAGGAGCCACTTTTTTTGTAATTGGCTCGCCTTTTTTTTAAACTGCCGCTAATACGGTGAGTGCCAGGGACGAGCGAAAAAACAATGAGCGATGGATGAAAAGGATGAAAATCACTTTTATCACACGTTATTTGCAGGTTTCTGTACTTCAGCTAATTTGAAAGTTAGGGCCGAGGGAGGGTAAGAGGGAGGAGAGCTGAAGATGAGGACGCCGGATGGTCAATATTTCAAGAAGAATTTAGTGATATGAATGTTGTTTTTAGTCTATTTTAAATACAAGGCAATCGCACTTGCCTTTAATAGAATTGTTTTTCTGTAATCTTTGATATAAATCTCAGGCGATCTGTAAAAAAACACGGGGGCCGAACTCCCTCACTAACCTCGAGTGCCTTGCTGACATATCAGCAATAAGATGAAGGTGCATTGTTTCACTGTCAAATGCCACAGCCTCATTCCCGAGGTCTTCTGATTGGTTTAATCAGGACATCACTGCAGTAACAGGCTTATTAACAGATTATTGCCCCCTGTGAGTCATATGAAATATCATTTAATATCACCGTGAACAGACTTAAATGAAGTTAATTTGCCTTATGAATCTAAATCTTTTTTTAAATAAAGTTTTTTATTTTTTTAAGCTGCCGTGTGAAATGTGGGTCAGGACATCAGAGGACAAGGAACCAGGCTCATTTATTTATCATTCTTCAACACAAGGCTGTACATCTACATGCTAGTCGTAGTCTTTTTATGCTACCTACAAAGCAAAATATACTTATATGAATGGAGTAACACAAAAAAGGCATAAAAAGTAGCATATTTTTTGGTGGAATATGGATTTTTTATATGATTTTTCTTTACAAAACCACAGTATTTATGCATGCATGAGCTCCTTTTTCATTTAGATGATCCTCATTCAGCTGTCAAACCCTGTGACTGAGTATCCCGGACGCCTTGTCTTAAGCGTAGTTGGTAGAAAAAATTGCTTACAGTAAAATTATATTCTATATGAGTCCTGTTATATTAGCCGAATAAAGTGTAGTTGACACCACTCCTCCTGTATATCAAGCCGTTCTCTAGCATTTCACTTGGAATGTAAAAACGAGCTGCCCTCCGGCCCTTTGAATGAATGATTGATGACAGTATTTATATTCACCATATACGATGCATTAATATTGAAATATGCAGCGAAAACATATACCATTCCACCAGACAGATACATAAAGGGGAAATAAAAAAAAAAAAGAAACATTACTGTGCCGCAGTGTTAAAATTCAAACCACACAATGGTTTTCTGACAGACGGAGAAGAAATTAATTGTAAACGACAGGATATTAACACTGTCATCTTGATTAGTTTTTTACTTCAGATTTCGGATTTAATAGGAGTCAAATTCTGTAGAACTGTCAAATGAGATTTCAGGGGTTACCTTAAGGAAGTTGTGATGCATAATCACTAACATCGTTTCAGATAACTGGGACACTAATCTGATGGTCTAATGAGCAGCGATTGGTGCAAGACCTTATGCAACATCAGTTCAGTCGCACTATAAAGAGACCGTAATGAGGTAAACAGATTAAAGGATAAGTGTGGTGGTATTTATAATTATTGTTATTGTCAGCAAATCCCATGAAAAAAAACCAAAACAAGAGCATTTGTTCAGCAGTGTGAGCAAAGAGGAGGATGTCTTTTTTTTTTCTTTGTGCCACTGACCTCCTTTTTGTCAAAAACTATTAAAAACACAACAATGAGTCACACACACACACACACAGTGGCCGGCATGTTTCATCATGACCATGACCGCGACAGTTTTAATAAATATGTACTGCAGCAGGACTGTGTGTGTGGAACTGAAGGCAAAACTAAGCAAGAAAAACCAAACGTGTGTCGATCTGCAGCTGATAAAAATCCCTGAAATGTGCTACTTCTGTTTGAGTTTGATGGAAACTGCAAAGCTGGGAATCTTGGGAATTTGTTTGTACATGAAAACTACTGGACCCACTGGGTAGAAGAGACTGGGAATACTTGAGAGTTTAGTGTTTCTGTACAAAAAAGTGTTTTTAAGTCATGAAAGGAATCTGAAGACTAAAATCTGATGAGAATTTCTGTTTGAGGATGATCATATCTCTTGAATAAGTAAGGAAATCAATCTTAAGAACCATGCCGTAGGAATTTAGAGTCCTCTGAATGAGGATATGAAGCATATTGCTCTTTTTTTTTTAAAGAAAAAGGGAAGAAAAGCCCAAGAATCCCTCGATGGTGTTGATAAGTGACGATGATACAGCGATGATGATTAAAATGATCATAATGAAGAGAAATTATGAGGAATCAAAATGATCATAAAGAAGATTTTGCCTTCGCCCTGCAGGATTTCTGTCTGCGGATGTTTGAAAGCAAATATGGCTGCTGGTGCTGTGCCTTATGGTATGTTAGGGGATTAGTCATGCCGAACATAAACTGTCTCATGGAATTTCCTTTGTCATTTCGGCATTAAGTCAGCCTTCCAACAGCGAGTCCCGGACTATTTTCCCATCTGCATGCATTTCCTCCTCAGGAACACGTTTCCAATTTCCCTTCATCCTCAGCCTGACATTTCATATGTCAGCACTTTTAATGGATAGAGTTTATCATTGGGTGATACAGGCGAGTGTGCGCACTCACACACGCACGCACAGCTGAGCTAAATTGCAAAATAGTTACTATTTGTTAATATTTCCTTTGTTTTTTCAGAAGGGATGGTCATAGAAACCTGCCGCATGATTTCCCACACACCCTTGCTTTATAAAACTTCATGATTCAGGGCACAGGCGAAGAGAAATTTCATTTCTGTTCATCGTGTATTTAGGATTATTGTTTTATGAATATCATCTCTTTTCTGGGGATTCAATTAAGGATGAGATTCCATGGCGATTTGATTCAAAGTCGGTCAAAATTTAATGGATTCCTTTTATTAGCTTCCGACAAATTGCCTTTTTAGTGGGAAGAGCATTTGCATTATTCATTTGTGAAAGAGCAAGCATTTATGAGTTCATTTAGTTTAGTTCTAGATGAGCTCAGCGGCCAGGAGTGGGACTTTGGAGTGACTCATCACAGAGGAGGATGAAACACACTGAGGGAGATGAATCTCATCCGACCTCTGACCCCCTTTTGCCTCGCTGTCTTGGCTGTGTAGGTGATCCAGCGCAGGGAGGACGGCACGGTCAACTTCTTCAGAGGATGGGAGTCCTATCGCGAGGGATTTGGCAAGATCACCGGCGAGCACTGGCTGGGTAAGTGGCTCGTGTGTGTGTGTGTGTGACTGTGTGTTTGGCAGTGTGTGTGACTCATGCATACGTGCACCACACACTGCAGTACAATAGCAGGCCAAATCCTGGAAAGTAAAATTTTTTTTTACACAACTTTGGTCAACTAGCTGTACTTTTATCATGATTACGAGCCTTTATAAAACCATCAACTTATCAACGACATAATGGCGGCCATTATTACGTGACATCGCAAGCACAGCACTCTTAACTCGAAGCAGAAGAAGAAGAAGAAGAAGAAATACACTCACTCACGGGGAGTGAAATAGCTAGTCATGGTGATGGAGCCAGATAAAGAGAAACCCAAAGAGAGGCAGCCAGAGAGAAATTACACGACTCCGACCCTTCATATCATCAAGAACTCAGTAATAGCTGTGGTTCTGTGACAGTGAAAAACACTTCAGTGACAGCGATGAAGAATATTGCGAAAAAGTTAAAAGGTTTGTGTGCAGAGCACTTTATGAGAGCTGTCCATGCAGCGCCGCAAAATCACAACAGGAGCCAAAAGGCCAGCGGTTTGATTACAATATTTCTTTTTTTGTTCTCACACGACAAACAAAAACAGCGTAATTTCATTTTTTTTTAACCTTGAGCTTTTCAACAGTTGCCATCTGCTTAAAAATGTGTTGTTTTTTTTTTCAGAGAGCGCTTGTGTTTTTCTTTGCTGGCAGTGTGACGAGTACAGAAAGACCATGACTCCCCTCAATTTTTGACAGGAAAAGAAAGAATTCAGCTGTGAAATTATCAAATGTATCAAAGCCAAATCTGTCGTCTTCACGCCACATTTAGTCAAATGTGCCAAAACATTTCTAAGTGTGGGAGGGCGGGGTCCTCTCCGGCTTTATCGTGGTCGTTCTTGTGCTTTTTGTGAGCAGAGTGACAGCGGTAGATCTTAGTTGAACTGGACCTTCATATCACATATTGTTTCTGTTTCATTTACATCAGTTTACATTCACATTGCAACATGTTAAAAGGCTCTTAGAGGCTTGAGAGGGTTTAGAAACGCACACCTTGTTCCTTTCATCAAAGAGCGGCCTTATAGCTGCTGTTTTAATTGGTCTGGCATTTGTTCAGGCGGCAGAAGAGCGTGAGATGGAACATGAAAGCAACGCTCTCACATCAGAAATGCAACAACTCAAAAAGCACATATGACGGCGGAGTGCAGGACAGGTGACTGAAGCTGAATGTGGCCCCACATGAGAGTATAATTAGGCAGATTTTTGGTCTGATTTTCCCTACGTGACAAGCATGATGGCCTCTAGGATTCGAGCCTTGTCAGAGCAGATTATCCGGCTGAATCCTCCTGCAGTGTGAGGAGTTTACATACGTGATGTCAGTGATGATTCTGAATCATGAATGTAAGGTATGTTTGATATTAATGACTGAAACTGTGAACCGTGAAATGGACAGGAATGGATATCGAGCTGAACAAGCTGACGGGGAGATGTTACCAACATACAGGTACGGAATATTCGTTAGCTTGCATCGTTAGCTTCGCTGAGACCAAATGATGCTTCCTTCTCAACTTGCCTCCAGTTTGCACTGCCCAGTGTCAAGCCATGCTGATTGAACTATTAGATATACAGTATTTATAGATAAACAGACAACATCATTTATCTAGTTTGTTATTAACATTAAAATAAACTATATCTCACTTTAGCTATCGTTATGTTTTTAAAATCAGTCGAGATCTAAAAATCCTCTAGCGTGCACAAAACATTACACACAACTAGCAACAATTGCAGCTCTGTAGCAACATTTAATCACTATTTTTTCATGGACGTACTCAACGTCATGCTGTAATCGCTCAATAATCTCAACTATCACTCGGGTTTGCACAAGCATCTCCATTGATATGACTCAATGCTTCATTTTTTTTCTCTTTTGAACATTCAGTTCAACACACACCCACAGCTACCTTCAGTCTTTACAACTGATGTTGAAAACACGACCATGGGATTGTGCTTGAATGCTGCACTTCTGAACCATTAGCCCCCATTCAAGTGCTCACTCTTACAGTCCTGATCCCCGAGAACCTTCAGGGCTGCTGCCCCCCCACTGAGCACATGATGCACAAGCACATACTGTGACTGTGGAGAGCCCGAACATTGAGACATGAGATTGTGGCAACACAACAGAAGCTGGCAAGATGCCTATCAGCGATAATTTATCACATTAAAAAAGATTAATTTAAAACAGAAACTTATTCACTTCGTAAAAGCTGCCATTAGGAAAGTTCATCGCCTAATCAGCATCCATGGGGAAAATATTAAGATAAAAAGCTGTTTTATGTTTTGGCGTTACTGATCATCAAATCTGATTGCACAAAATAAAAGAAAAAAAAACAAAACACCGGTCCCATAAACGCTAAGTATTTGCAGAAATGTTGTTTCCTGAGGAAATTTGGTTTAAGCAGCAGAGTGTTAATGAGCTATCACCATGTTGAGTCTGTGCATCCTTAAAAAAGGACAAATCTCCTCACAGTTTGCTTGAGATCTGACTGCAGGAGTAAGTGGAGCTTGAAGAAGTCTATTTCTGTAAAAAAACACACACACACACTTGGTCATTGTCAAGGTCATGGACGTGGCGTACCACAGCTGAGCTGCTCTCCCATCAGCACTCCAGATTAAAGCACACATATTCACACAGACACTTCAGGAGTCACACTGTGGACATTGAGAAGTTTCTGCGGGCAGCTCAGCGTGGAGGCATGCTGAATATTGTAGAGGAATAATTACACTTATAATTTGTTTCATATTCTGTCAGATTTGTATCTGTTGCTGTTATAAAACCAAGGACATGTTTCTTAAGGCAAGTTTTTAAAGTGACAAATAGAGGAGAAGTAAAAGTAAATTGTGAATACATGTATTTTACGTGGCAATTTACACAAAAAATGATTCAAACATGCATCTCATTTCTACTCAGACTCATTTACAGCTGCACTAACTACAGGAAAAGTTATAGATTTTTGCAATTTTAACACTTTTTCCACTTGCAGGTAATGAATGATACAGCTACATTTATTTCTTTAATGTTGCAGCCTTTTTATTTTATTTAGATTCCTTTAATATTTTCCACTTGAAACATTTGTTAATTGAACCAAACTGATTAATAAAACAAAACCTAACTGTAACAACAAGCTGCTTTAAAATTAAATAACACTATTCGTCCATATTGGTCTCTAAATGTCCACATCATGGCCCAACAGTGTGCTTTTCAGGCACTCATCCACCAAACATGAGCGTTACTAATTATTAATTTAAACTTTGTCGATATGTTGGAAACATTTGGGATTGCAGCTCTGTGTTTGTGTGGTATTTTTGCTGAACTTTGTGTGTTGTCGGGTTCTCCACCACCTTCACCGCTCTGTGTCCTTGCCAGACATAGGAGTGCTTGTACATACTGTAGCGTTTGCAGAGTTTATGTGAATTAATGGAGATCTAGGTCTCCTTGCTGACCTGAGGCCATTACAGAGTGCGGCTCGTAATAAAAAACGTGGTTAGAGTGCCAGCCAGATCTCCCTGTGGAACGCTGTAGGAACATGGTGGGAATATGGAAAGCTCAGGATTTAGCAAACTGAATTCGAATGAGCCAGCAGGCTACTTTGAACCTTTCAGAGTACCCTTGCTCATTCAGGGTGTGCTGTTGTCTCGTCACCCTCCATCATCGATTACCCTCAGGGCAAAAATGAAAAAAATGGATCCATGCTTGCCTGCAGCAGAGAAAGAAATTCATTGCAGCTACCTCAACCAGACCAATATCGCTCACTAATGCTACTTGAACGTCAGAACATTTCTCGTTATCTTAACACGCGGCTAAATTTTGATTTAATTTAGGACACTTGCTTATTTGTATTGAACTTTAAGTAAGATGGTGGCATCAAGAGTCGTTAGGGGGAAAAAGGAGAACATTGAAGAGAAAATGAAGATTAAGAAAAGCAGATCGAGTTGACAACAATTCTGCTTTCTGTGGTTATTTTTGAAAATGGCCACATCCTTTGCATTAAACACAAATGTTCAGAATGATATGGTCACACATGTAAGAAAAATCTAGTCCATTTTGCACCAAACGTGCATGAGGCAAACGTATAAAAGGTCAAATCTTGGAAAATATATAAGGATATCTTTTCGTTTGGTAGTATAGCTGCTTCAGTGTAAATTACTTGATGTGCCTATTGACTTTAAGTGGACTGTCAGCTTTAAAACTCCTACAATAGCATGTAAATTTGATGAAGGACAGTCTCTTGTAGCTGAAAAGTTTGACTCATAGAGTTTAATAGTGAGTCATGGAAAAAGATGAGCTCTGCAACCTCATTTTCTTTTAATATGCAGTGATTTTCTTCCTTTAATGTACAGCATTAACCTTTGATTTGGGATGTATTTACTTGTTTTCCCCCATGAAGGACATCATGCATCACTCATTTGCAGTTATTTGGACACTATTAATGTCAAGCTGCAGATAGCAAACAGAATTTGGGTGTTATGGATAATAGAAAGATGTCAATCCTGCATGCTGTGCGTATTAGTGCAAAACACTAACATATTGCTGAATGATCACTCCCAGCGGAGGAAGTATAAAGAGGATAAAAACTGGGTCAAGGCAATTCCACTGTTGCCTTCAAATCTTTTAGACACCTGCTCTCAGAGGCTGATGTAGACTTGTCTTACCTGTAATGTAGGTCCTGAAACTGTTAAATGCTGTCCCAAAGAGACTAACCCAGTTTTCCAGATGGCCTATTACAATACCATTCATCGGTCTGGAGGGCTGAAAGAAGCACTTAAATCCAGCAGAAAGAGGAAAGACAAATTTTCTACTGTCTTATTCACATCCATTTCTTCTGGCTTTGGTTCCCTAAACTGCAGCTATAATTTAAAGTTGTGTACAAGCACATTATTACAACAAATTCTTAAAGGTACAGTGAGTATTGAGTATTTATGGAATATAACTCCTTTGTGAAACCTGTGATCAGAGGAGTCACATTCAAAAAAAATTCCAAAATGTTAAAAAGTTAAGCTGTAATTTAATTTGTCACCTCAGCTCACACGTTGAAGTGTGTGAAGGTGTTTTTGTACGAAAAAGCTCTTAAAAGTTTGTAATTACACCCAGAAATTGTTCTTTGTCCTACTGATTCACTTGAATTACATGAATAGATTTATTTTTCAAGTCATTATTAATCTTATTCCATTTATACTTAATCATAGGTTTGTTTGGGCTTTATACGAAGACTAAGAGAAACGCTCAGCATTCTTGAGCAGTACTCAATTTTATTAATCAGTGGAGCATTAACAGCTTAATCAATACCTCTAAATGGGATTTTAGTTTTCCGTTGCTTTCAGTAATAGGAATTAATATTCATTTGTTGTCATACCAACTGCCGGATTGGATTTCTATCACCCGTTTATTTATTTTAATTCAGTTTCAGTTCTTTTTTTTCACACTGCAGTTGTTTTGGACAACTTTCGTCTGTAATGAACACACATTTTAGGTCACAAAAAGTCAATATAAGTACGAGAATTATTTAATGATTGAATAATGAATAATGTTAAAACTCAAACATGCAGAAAAAGCCAATTCTCCTCTCTCTTTGAAGCAAGAGGAATAACAGACGATGCAATCAAACTCAAAGCATTTAGGGGGAAAACTGTCGATCTCTTATTAACATTTTGACATTATGACAAAAATATGTGAGAAATCCACATTTAGTGAGATTTATGAATGTTTTACTTTGAGGAGAAGCTGCTGCTAGTCCTCTTAAAGTTCCAGCTCAATGAGTCTTTGCTCCCTGGGCAATAAAAAAAGTCAAAAAGTCCTTCTTTAAAGCAAAAAACCAACATCACTTTTCAGTCCCTGATGCACTTTGAGTCATGGAGGCATGGTGAATCTACCCTGGACATTGCATTATGTATCTGCCTGGTTTTCTACTCTAAAGGGTGGAACACGTATTGGAGCGAATGTATCAGCAAGATTGGGAGAGACAGAATCTGGTTTTATATCAGTGAAGCTTGGTCTATTGATGTCACGGTGTTGGCCTCACCTTCAAGCTCCTTTCATTTACGTTAAGCCGTTTTATTCACCACAGGAGTGTTCCCTTTTTTATTCCGCCCGGCGCTTACATGCCGCCTCCAGCCTGTTGTGAGCGAGGCGCTGCAGCGCTTGGCTAACCAGATAACCAGTATGGAGCAAGAACACCCAGACTGTCTTCTCATTATTCTGGGAGATTTTTCAACAGAGGAAACCTGAGCCACGAGCTGCACAAATACAGACAGTATATTTAGTATCCCATCAGGGACAGAAACACACTGTCACAGAATATTAAAGGCCGCTGCTCCATCCCCCGTGCAGCCTTTGAACCCTCTGATCACTCGTCTTCTTCCAACACAAAGATGAAAACTAAAATCCAGAAAGGCCTGCGGTAAATATTGTGGGCAGACAGTCCGACGATCTGACGGAGATTACTGATACTGTAACAATGTGAGGTGTCAGGGCAAAACGAAGAGTGTGTTCCCACCAAGATTTGATTTAAAATGCCACACTAAAAAACTTTTTTTTTCCTACAAAAGATCGGTTACACGGCAATGAAAAACGAAATTAGAGCAGACAAAAGAAGCTGTGCTGACAAGCTTAATGACAAAAGCTCACGTCTCACTGATCTGAAATCACTCACTACAAGCCACAGTTACTAACACTCGTGCCTCTCAACCTGCTCGTTGCATCAGTGAAGAGTCTTGTTACTCTTTCGGAGACAAAAGAGCAGGAAAGCCACAGGCCCAGATGGCGTCTCACGCTTCTGTCTGAAGGCCTGTGGTGACCAACTGGCTCCCGTCTTCACACAGATCTTAAGCAGATCACTCAATTTGTGTGTGAAGTTCAGCTCTGGTTACAAATCCACAGCGTACTGTTCCCTATAAAGTTTGCATGATGGGAACAATGAGTACAGGCCTGTTTCCACTACATTACTGGCCTTTTAAAGTCATTCAAAAGACTAGCGATGGCGGACCAAGAGGACATCACAGGCCCCCTGCTGGATCCCCTGCTGTCTGCCTACTGGGCACACACTTTGGTGAATAGAGCAGTCATTATGGTAATGTTCTCTATCTTACAACATCTTTTTAGAAGAGTTTTCCTATTCAGTGACCCTTGTTCATTTCTGGAAACTCCTCAGCTTAAAAGTCTCATGCAGTGCACTTATACCAGTCGGATACCAGCTTCCCTTAAAAGACAGAAAACAACAAGAGAGGCTGGAGAAACTCGCATTCTGCTGTGGCATCCCTCAGGGATGTGTATTCTCCACACTGCACTTTCCCTTCTACACAAATGGCTGCACCTCCGGGGGACAACAGTCTTATCTGAGACTCAGCTCCATACACCACCTCAGCAAGACTGTCGCCACAATGGAAATTTGAAGATTTAAAACCAGCTGTGTCAAAAAAAGGCCCAGCAGTGAGTTGTACTTCCTGTTCCAGCCGAGGAAGTTACAGCAGGAGCTGTTACTTCTGTGCTTTAGGTTGGCCATAAAAAACACGAAAAGAACAGAAAATTGATTAAAAAAAACCACCAGCACCGGCCTGCCTTCGACATCAGGACTTATAAAACCACCTGAGTCAGCTCACACACATTTTAAAACCCGGACTCAAATGATTTAACTCCTCCCTTCTGACAGGTATCTGAGATTAGAGGTGTGTGAAGGACTGTTTATACAATCCCACAAACGTCTTTTCGCCCCCATGGAAGTTTCAACTATTACCACCCACTCCCCCGGATGTGTCATGCCACTCGTGCCTTCTCATGTGGAGATTCTGATCGCTGTCTCTGATGATACGATATCCTGCTGAAAATCTGTCTGCCCCGTCCCGGGGGGGAAAATAAAACACATGTAGTCCTTATGGATTGTTTTAATCTAAAACAAAAATGCTAATTTGGTTACTCAGCTGTTTAATAAGCCAGCTGCAGAAGACGTGAACTGAAAATAAGCCTTATTAAATTCCTGAAAAAAAAAACGACTTGCAGCCTGAGGCGGTGAGAAGTAAAAGTTGATGAAAACGTTGTTGTGGATTGTGTCCTTATTTCTTTGACAGTTTATGTCATTTCCATTACAGCAAGAGATGTACGCCAGATGTTGTAATGTCAAGCTTCATATCAGCGGTGATCGTGTTATTATCTTAGATGTTTTGGGACTGCAGTTTTGGAAAAACGTTAATGATGATGTTTTAAATCTACATATCTGACTGCATGAATGGTCGACACACAGAGAGGAAGAGTAAACAGAGAAACTTAAACCGAAACATAATATTATTTGGTGCTATATTTGGCTACTCTTTCATTTTCACATATGAACTTTCATCCTCTGATTAAAGTCTGATTGGTATTGCTGTTGCGGTCCTCTAATTCAGATCAGTGCGCACCAAAACAAGCTGGCACAGAAACATTTCTTTCCACGGGACTCTGCAGTAATGAACAGATAACTGCACCACATAACGTCCCAAAAACAATATCTGCTCGATAGCTGTGCAATACCATCGACCCTCTGCGTAACACCCTCTCTGCTGTGCAGCTGTGAGCCGCCGTTATAAGCCAACAGCTGCACCTAATACACACAGCCCTGTCACATTATTGATTCAACTTTTTTTTTATTATTATTTAGACCCCTTTTGTTGCCGTAATACCTGTATGTGTGCTGTAACCAATGAGAGCAGAGCCCTGTAAACAGGTCGTGTTTGGTCGTATGATAGCTTCATATTTGGTTTTTTGTCACTGTGTTATGCACATGAATGAGCTCTGATCACCAGTGTCACATTCCTTTTATGTCTGAGCCTCCAAGCAATCAATACAAGCAGGACTGATTCGTTTTGGGTTTGAGTGTATGGATTTGCTGGTGAAAAGCTAAAAAGCCCATTGGCTAAAAAAAACTAACATTATGTCTCCAGTATTGCATTTCGGCGTCAACATAACATAAGACAACGTACATCAGAGTCATTTTTTCCCTTCCAGTATTTAGTGGTTCTGCTTTTACTGTGGATGCCCACAGCGGATCATATCACATCATCTTTTTTTTTCTTTTTTTTTTTTTTTGTGATGGTCCCCAGCAGTGCATGAGAGGGAGCAGGGTAATAAGACCCATGTGTCTTCGCTGCTTTGCCTGGAAACTGTCCTCAATCTGACGAGTGCCTCCTTGTGATCTAACATTCCTCCGCTTGACTGCCTCATTAAAGATATACTTACAGCTGCCACTGTGAAGAAATAGAAAAGGCAAACTATTACCCCCCCTTCTTCTTTTTCTCCTGCCCGTCTGTAAAAATTGCACAAAATTCTTCAGGAAATTGCAGTGTAAACCACTTTACATACAGTTATGCTCACCTTTAACAAGCAGGGCATATGTGAGTGCTATAATTGAGCTCTTAGCCGGCCCTGAGTATTGTAAGCTCATGTGATTATGGCGAGGTCGGCCACAAAGAATGAGGCATTTGCCTGTTTGTGTGTGTGTTTATGCAAAAGTGAAGGTGCAGATGGGAACCAGGCAGGGGGATGACTATAATTTGGAGATGGGCGTTTGACAAGCTTGGACGTCTGTGTTAGCACTAAGCGAGTCTGTGCAGCCTCACATCAGAAGAGCAGCATGAAAAGACTGAGAGGAGAAGACAGTGTGTAGTAAAAGGAGTCAGAAGGATGTTAAAAAAGTGTTGAATGAAATAAATGTAACCATATTTTTTATTTTTTGCTGATGCTGACTAAGAAACAATTAAGGAAGAGACACACAAAAAAATGTCTGGACGAGCCCACTCATGTACAAATACACAGGAAATCAGAAAGTACACTGGATAATAGCCAAATTTCTTCTATTTCCTCCTTAACCAGAGTATCTTTATCTCGTTTTTGTGGCAGCAGTTCCACCCATGTTTCTCAGATCCAGATTTCTCTGTGTGAAACAGCACAGAGTCTCTGGCAATTAGCTCCCAGCCTGTAGATCTACTCAGAGCTTTGAGGAGTATTGGAGCCACACACAGCAGGGAAGCCCATTCTTCTTCAGTCTGGAGAGAACACACTGTCTGTACACATCGCTAGAACATACATACAATGTGACTGAAAGAATGGCTGTGATAAAAGATGGCCGAAAATGCTTCTGTTGAGTCGTTGGTGTCCCGAGAGAAGCTTTTTTTTTAGCCTGGTGTTGTCGAAACACAAGAACCGCTGACAAAAAGATCAAAATGAAATGTTAGAAACTCATTGAGTCACCATGCAGTTTCAATGTGGTTGATCCAGATTAGACTTTTTTTTCTGCATTGCATGATGCATAACCATATTCTTTACTATGAACAGCTCTCAAGGGCATTCAGTGCGAAAGCATTTGTTCATGTGCCACGTTGCTTTGCAGACATTTCGTACAGAATCGCTCCACATGTTTACTTTATGCAACTATTTCCTCTTTTTTTTTATTATTATCTCCTTCCACCTAATCTTTTTCTTTCCCACGGACCCATGCGTAAACACACAGCCTTACGCACACGTTTATCCTCCACAGCTTGCCTTCTACCACAATGCAACATCCTGAGGGTTGTATTTATATTCTTGTCACGCAGTAGAAACTCTAAAGAGGACTGTATCTACAAAAGAGGAGCACAAATCAAAGAACATCACAATTCCTGTGAGGAATGACGGCCCATTTTGCCTTTCTTTGTGTGTGTGTGTGTTTTTTTTTTCAATTATTTTGTCTGTGGACGGTTTTGTGCAATTGAAATAAGCCAGACAAGGTCAACGTGGCCGGGAAAGGAAAGGACCAAGGATTTGAATAAACATTCAATCATACTCATGAGGGCTTTTCATAAACCTCACCCTCTTCTCTTCTCTCACTTTGCATAACCCTGAAGTCCAGGATGGAATTGCGTCACACACATGCAGACAAATCCATGACAGATAGCAGCACTGATTACTTTACCAGCGTACCTTTTTCTCAGAGAGAAAGAGGAGTAAAAAAAAAAAAAACCCCAGCAAGAACAATTGCCGTAAAAGTGCCCCGACCTTGTCAATGGTTCATCTTTAAAAAATCTGCCAGATACTCCAATCATGTGCTGCTGCTGCTTCTTCTCGCAGCTTGGCAGCACTACCACTGACAGCAGCAAGGTCAAAGGTCACTGTCTTTCACCACTCGCAGGTTAGCGAAAGAGAGAGGGGGATGGAGTGTTGATCGATCGTTCTCGGGGAGATTTATTACTGCGGTCTTTAATGGGTTCGTGATGCCTCCGTCTCATTTTAAAGGCAGGGCTCTCGGCTGCACGGCACGCCGATGCCAAAGCATGCTCATACAGCCCGTGAAAATATATATGTCATATATGGAGTCATTAAGGCAGTTAGACAGGGAGTACAGGTGAAAAATGTGGGAGAGATGATGAGTGCGGAAAAAAATTGTCGAGGTAGCTGGAAAAGAAAACAGATGAGCGACTTTAGCGAGGATTTGCTAGCGATTAAGCCGGTGCACACTGGAGTATGAGAAGGGGAAGAAGCAGCAGTTCAGGAGGGAGAGAAAAAAATCCAGTAGGTTGTTAGAAAGGCGGAGATGCATAAATTAAAGCGTAGAGTGAAGAAGGGGCTAAAGCTGTAGTTGAATTTTTTAAAATTCATAACACATTTATGAAACACACAATGAATATTTCCAGATGTAGACAACTTTAATTATGTTTTTTAGCACCTTAAACGCGAATAGTGCTTTGGAATCGTACGTCTTGATGAATGCATGTTTGAGCCAGGAGTATCATACAAGACAAGCATAAATGAAAGCTAAAAAAAAGGAAAAAAAAAAAAAGGAAACATCAAGCCTAAGTACTCACAAGCTCATATACATGCACAACTGCAATGTGCATGAGAGGCTGATTCGAGACCGAGTCAATAAAGGCTTCTACCTTGCAGGAAGGTCACAGCTTAGAGAAAGTCTCCACAAGGCTCCACAGTCTCCCCCTGAACTCTCCGTGTTCCCGTTAGAGGGAATAAATATCCTCATTATTCCGCCAGATGCTCGCCATCCATCCTCGAGTGTCACTTCTGTTGTTCTTAAAAAAAAAAAATTCTTGTCACATTTCTGTCAAAACGCTTCATTCCGTTTGCCTCTCACAACACCCATAACCATATTGTGAGAATTATTGGACGTTTCAAATTATTCCCACAATTTAATTTGCCGTTTGTCTGTTGTGAGCTGTGGAACTCGTCCTTATGATGCTTTGTTCTTTTTGCAGGAAGTACATAATAAATTCAAAAGCCTGTGAGCTGTTTACAGCAGGTGACATTAGCCCCCCCATACACCAAACAACCTGTCAGTTTATATATCCTACAACATATCAGGGTGTTCTTTTAACACAGTCGTGTGCTATTTTGCTGGTGTTCTTTTTTTTTTTTTTTTTTTTACGAATCATTAACCACTAATGCCTTCGTGTCAACACTGCATTCATAAAGCATTAACAGAATTACTTCTGATGCTCACAACATTGTCAGCTGCATCTCTAAACTGATTTCAAAGTGTTAGACAGTCACTGGTGGTTTTACCTGTTTACATTTGACCATTTTGACACTCAAACTTCATGCGCTCTAAAGTTTTTTAACGAGGCATCATAGTCTAATTCTGATTTAATACTTGGATAAAAGTTTTTCTTTGGTTTGCTAAAAACACATGAAATGACCCTCTATCACAGCAGCACACTTTGCTGGAGAAGTTAAAGAAACTAAAGTCAAAGTTTACTCTGCTATTTATAAGTTGATGTGCAGTTTAAGCTAGCTGAGTCTTAAGCAGACAGTCTAAAATGAGGAGAAGCAGAGACCAGTTTTTCATTTTCATCGCACTGCAAAATCTGACCTGTATCTGATTTCTGACCACATTAAAAAGAGGCCAAAATCTGAGGTGAAAAGCTCAGATTCCATGTGATTTGTACCATTCAGTCATAATAAAAAAACAGATAGGAGTCACATATGAACCAAAAAAAACAGATTTTGGCCTCTTGTTTCTGAACACAGCTGAAGAGTTCTGTTATTTTCAGATCTGTTTACGATGCAGAGGCTCGATTGTTCTTCAGCGTGTTTTGACTCTGTTTGGACATTCTGCTGATTTAAACAGTGCAGTTAAACAATGATGTGCATGGTAACTCTGTTATCATTGTTTCATTCTCAGCTTGTCACATACTGACACTTTGTTGTGCCCCTTGGCGTCTCATGCAGACACAGAAGGCCCCTTTAAGCGCCTGTATGAGACGCAACAAAGTCCCATGCAACACATCAAAACTGTGTCATTTTCATAAGTTAACGGTGTGTAGTGTTTTTCTTAAACCTAACCAGCAGATTATTATAAATAATCCTCCAAACTGGCTTTTTTCTATAAATTTGTTGCCATTTTTTTTGAGCTGCTAACAAAAAGCTTCAACATTTGTCTCACGTTGTTGGAGTTTTCAGTGACTGAACTGGATGAGTAACATTTTTTTAGCCATTTAACTCTGCATGACTGTAATATATTCAGCCTAGCTTTAATGCTTTGTTCACAGCAACACCGTGTCTCTAATTTAACTTATTGTCGCTGTGAATAATGCATTTTTAAGTAACATATATGTGGAACCTTTTCAATAGATTAGAGCATATTGAACTAAAGCAAAACAATGCTTATTGTGATCACCTAGACGCGACCTGAACATCAGTCGCACATTTGTTTCTTTACCGCCTCGAGCGGCTCTTTGCAGTCTGCCCACACACTGCAGGCTACCCGTGTGGCTCACGCCGCCTGTTTTGCTTTTTACCCTGCACACTTCCTCCCTCCAGCCTCACCCACTGATAATTATAATCCAGAAAACCATTTCATGGTGTAGTACAACCACAGCAGTTTTTTTTTTCTGCGGAGCACCACGTTTAATTCCTCATTATGACACAGTGCAAAAAAATTTTAAGGGTGTTTCATACGGTGAAAGAGTGTTTCATACAATTACCGCCGTGATAATTGGCTCTGCGTGCAAAGAGCTTTATGTAGCTTATGTGTTACGTCGGTTCCTGGCTTTTCACTTAATACTTGGAAAGACAAGAATAATCCTCGAAAAAAAGGTAAAATACTTTGCATATAATGGATAAATAAAGTCGCCATGAGGTCATGAAGTGTTTCTCTACGCGGTTGTGTGGGTTGATTGTTACCCGTAGCCTTCATGTGTCCTCGTTCAACTGCTTTTCATCACAAACTGTGTTCAACTCTGTTTGTCTCCAGAATACATTTAACATTAAATCATCCTTACATCAAGCAGACCTTGGAAAGATCATTCCTTTTTTTTTTTTTTATTTTTCCACATTTAGATTATCACAGCGCCCTTCATTCTGGTCTTAGTCAGAAAGTCATCTCTCCTAATCCCTCCAATTTGTTCAAACTGCAGCTACAAGGCTTTTAGTCAACTCCAAAAGACAAGGCCACATTACTCCCACTCTTGCCTCTCTTCGTTTGGTCGCCTGGAGGTTTTAGCATTGATTTTAAGATTTTATCGCTGACTGTCAAAGCTCTGCAAAGTGTGGGCCCAAGCATATATTTCTAGCTTGCTTGTTTCCTACAAGCCTTTACATACTGAAACCTAAGATCCTCAGCTGGGACCTTCTGGTTGGTTCCTATAAGTCCCTTCTTGTCACAAAGTGGGTCTGGGCTTTTGCAATAAGGGCCCCTTGTTATAAGGTTATCAGGTTTAAGAAAGACGCTTAAGCTAAACTCCAGAGGCAGCAGGTTAGAGAAACAAATTGCAAGCTTTGATAGCAAAAGCTGATTCCAGATAAAAAGGAAGAAAAAACTAAAGGCGGCATCCAAAAAAACATAGAAACTAATTGCAAAAACAAGATGGCATGAGGACACAGGAAGAAGGGAATGCATGACTAAGGGAACAGAAGCTCAAAGTGGGATCACACAAGGACTTAAAACACAGGAGGAAAATCAGGGTCGAGTGAGACTAATCATCAATCATAAAAGCAGACAAAGACAGGAAGGGGAATCGAAGCATGAGACATAAGGAGAAAAGTACAGAATAACAACAGGAAACAGACTAAATGTAAAAATGCAAACAATGAAAAATCAATTCTCCGCCTGAGGATCTTAGTCTCACAACTTCATGTCCTCTTTTAAATCTTGTCTGGAAACATTTTTTCATATTAAATCCTTCATACAGCCAACACTCAATCTATTTCATTGTATTTCTGCTTTATTTTAATCAGGTTATCTTTGCACAGGAACCGCAAATAAACAATAAATATACAGATTTAAACTAAAAGAAAATAGTATGTATGCATAGAAAAATAAACAGCACAAATAACAAAATAGTAATATGAATACACTTATACGCATAATCTTATCTTGAATATAAAACAGAATTTAATAATTTTCCCCGACCACATCAAAGCATTATGTGTTTTTTATGAATTATACTTACAAATCACTTCATACATACACAGTGAAAAACACTGTCTGCATACTCGAATGCAGACGGATGTAGATGGATTTTTAATACACACCCTCAAATATGCATGAGTGTGTCTTGCATGTGACAACAAGTGTACATACTCTTTTTTTCACTTAAGCCGCATCTCCAGGGCAGAAGTTCCAGAAAACGTGTAATCTAAGATGACACCTTATTAGGCACTATAAACTGCTACGCTGTATGGCATTTCGAGTGCGAGTACATGTGCGCATTTGCATGATATGTACGTAATATTTTGATTGAAGTGTCAGCACGAGCTGCAGAGTGCAAATCACAACATACCAAGGGAACTGATTAAGACGAGAGCAGAAGCCCAGCTGTCAGGAATTACAGGACTGTGTGATACCACATCCCGCATGACAAAGAGAAATATAAACGACAATATCTCCCAGGACTCGAATCCCCTGCAATCTATTATTTAAAGCACATGTAAGTGTTTTCAGTTGAAGCCCCTCCAATACTGCATTCATATCCGATCAATTATTCAAGAGTGTGATTCCTCCTCAGTCAGTCCGATGCACTGATGCAGGCTGTCCGGGGATCCAGCCAGTCATTCAGCCAGCCAGCCACCCAGCCAACCAACCAGCTGTGGTCTTGCCAATCAGCTGCTGACACAATGATGCCTCAGCCTCCAGCTCTGCCCCTGCGTCCTCCAAGGAGGGTGTGCTGCCTCTGATTGGTGTGGCTGTACCCGGGCAGACACTCCATCTGCACTAGATTGCATTGCCGGAGTGGAGATAGCTGCAATTTGCAGCAATTTCTGCCCGTAATTTCGATATGTATGAGGACCAGAGCAATTCATAGCCCTCTCCACAAGGCCCAGGTACTTTATTTGATGCCTCTCATCACCAACCTACAGGTATATTCCTCCACCAATTTACTTGTACTGGCACCAAAGTCTGGTTTGGATCCTGCTGCAGAAATAGGCTCTTTAAAGGGAGAAGAGTTTTTTTTTTTTTTTTCAAGAGGATGTTAAAATTTATAAGCTGAATCTCCTCTTTAAGAAATATTGACTGAACAGACGCCCTTCTGTGTGCGATTGAAGATTTGATTGAGGAATGATTGAACAGATCTTTAATGACGGCAGCAGAAGTCTTTTTTTTTTATGAAGGACTCCGTTTTCACGGCGTTATTCCCTTTGTATTTTTTTTAAAGTGATTATTCATTTCATTATTTATCTGCGCTTTATTCATTAGAAGACGTAACAATTTTCAGGACTTTGTACGTGACAGTAAACACCGTTCATGCCTGTTTAGACGCAGGAAAGCAGAACAGCATATAGACGAACACATCATCATTATCTATCACTTCCTTAAATCCACGAAAAATGTGCATTTTTCTTACGGACAGCCTCCCTGCTGTGTTCCGCAGCACCATGAATAAGACTCTAAAAAAGGGGGTGAGATGACGGTAACTAAAAAGGATGTTTCTCACTGAATTAAACATACGTCTGACACCCCAGTGCTACTTTACACTGTTAGCAAGGATTACCTCCTTTTTAGACGCTCTCAGCAGACTTAGTTAACTTATGAGCTCAGTATTGGGAACATTCTTGTACCCATAGCACTTCTGCAGACCATACAATTACAGAATAAGTGCATACTTCTTTTAAAATACAGGAATGTGGCCTATTTCAACCTCAGCTTATTTCATATTAGCGAGGGTATTTGTGGATGTTATTAAAACGGTCAGAAAAAATATTCTTCTTGTGGCAATGTTCATTTTTTGAAGGATACTGTCACGACATTTTTAAAAAATCATAGAATTCTAATGATGCCTGGTGCTTAATTAGTACTGAACTCTTGGCAGCCTCATTACATGCAAACTGTGCTGGAGGGTCCGAAGATGTGTGGCCCTCTCGGACACTCTCTCCTGCTCTCACTCTCTCTCAAACCCTCTCATTACTGTTGAATTGGAGTTGGGGGGGGCTTAACAAGAGCACCGCACACTGGCCTTGCTCAGCTTTAATGTGTTGTCATCTGCTCGCGATCAAAGTCTTCATGGCGTTTCAGTGTTCGTCTGTGTGCTGATCATGCTTCGCTCCATGTCGACTCTCTGTCAGTCTCTTTCCTTCTCATCCTAAACACTCTCTCTCTCTCTATCTCTCGGTTAGATTTGCTGCTTAGCAATTTTTTTAATGCATTACACATTTTTACAGTTTTACCCCCAAAGGACTTGACCCATTATGGCAGATTAAGAAGTGTATAGTAAAGGTCTTTGTGGGTTATCTGGACTTGACCAGGAAGCAAATTCTTTTCAGTCTGCTGGTCTTCAGGCCGATTCCCATATTAATATTTATGTATTTAAAGCCTGAAGAGATGTAGGTGGATTCACTGTGTTAAGATGACTTGTCATAGGCTAAACATAGCATGGGGCAACAGTGAATCTTTTCTGCAAGACACAGAGTGTCTCAAATGCAGCTAAGTAGGAGCCTTAGCATGCTAGCATAGCCACAATAAAAACACTGACACACTGTTTTTTAGCAGCATCTTAAAACTAACATTTATTTATGTTATGCTAACTATGCATTTTAACCATTTGGCTGCAGGGGTGTCGATGACCATGTTTACCATGGTCGCTAGATTAGCTTAGCACCTATCATGCTAGCATTTATCAATTAGCACAACAATGTACAGCTAAAGCTAATGTCAAAGTACTTCATTTTGCAGGTATTAGATAATAAACATTTGTTTAAGCTTAAGATTCCAAAGTTAAATGATCACCTCCATTTTTGCATTTAAGGGGATTTTAATAGCATTTCATTAAATAGTTATCAAGGAATTTAATAGAAACCACAAATATCAACCTCGTTAAAAAGTCCAGAGCCTCTTTGACCAGTTAATATGTGCAAAATTGAATGGAAATACATGCAGAAAAATTCAATCAGGACCGAAGTGGTGGAGTGTTGATCATCCACAGAGACGAGCTGTGTGCACGACTAAAACAAAACCTGTATCTCTTCTTTTTCACCAGTTCTTGCTTGTTATTGGTGAATCCTGCTGCTGCCTGCGCTGGTCTTCCCTCTCTATTTTTGGTCTGTCTGATTTTTACCATATTTTGGCTTTGAGTCTATTTCCAAGCTGTTCTGAATATTCCTGAGTCCTTTGGATTGGGTCTCTTCTCTCTGTTGTGTTTCCGTTCTGCGTTTCTTTGATGTGTGTTTGCACATTAGGTTCAGGTTTTCCTCCAAATCAAAGTTTGCACCCATGAAGACATCGACGTGGATGGATCTCTCTCTGTCTACTGTGTGCATGCGCCGTGGACGGTTATTGTGCGTTTGACTTTGTGATTTTTAAGGAAAATTTACTTCCCTTTTCTCTGTGTCTTGTGCTGCAGAAACCTTGAAGCTTTATGTCTGTGTGACTGCTGCACATCCAGTGGTTTTTATGCCCTGCCTGTTGCCAGTCTTCCCCGTCAAGCTGGGGCTGCTCTGCTCATTTTGTTTTACCTGAGAGCCCCTCTAAATATTAATGTGGTCTTCTCTCTGAATTACAGCCTTACAGGCCTGCCAGCTCTCTCAGCATTTGTCTACCTGCCTCTCTTTCTCTCCTCCACTTTCCCCTCTGTATCTCCCTTCACTTCTCTTGGCTCAGTCTTTTCCACCCCGAAGGTTAATTTCTGATGATATCAGATGTGATGGGTTGTTGGCTCTCATTCGTCTCTCTCACGATTTTATGACTCTAATCCTGCCACTTGAGCAAAATCACCTCCTTTATTTTGACCAGCGATGGCATTTGGAAGCATTTATTTTCACAGAGGCATGAGGTCGAAAGCAAAGCAGAAATCTAATGCTGAAATCAATCCGAGCCATCTAATGAATCCTACGTGATGCAAGCCAACATTGAAATCAGCTTGACTTCAGAGATTTGAATTGTCGTGTCAAACCGTATCTTACCTGCTCTTCTTATCAGCAACAAAGCAGTTAAAACGGGATAAACAAGCTCGCCGGCTCGGCCGCGACTCGAGCAGCAATTTTGAGGATATATGGCTTTTGTTATGTCGCTACTTTTAAAAGAGCATCTAAAGTGGACCGATAGGATAACATCCAACCCACTTACCAACACGGTTTGTCATTGAAATGCTCTCAAAAAGACCCTGAGGATGAGGTGCTTTAGTAAAACGCTTTGACAAATCAAAGCTAATAGAAAACAATCGAAATGACTTTAAGGAAACACAACCGCAAACAAATGCAGCATTAAAAAAAACTCAACAACGCTCAAAATCAGCCGCTTTGAATTCTTTCCTCAGAAAAGAACCAACTAGATTTTAACGTTTTGAATATATAGAAAACTGGAAAATAGCCTTCAAGTCCCATTATTATGGAGTCAATCCTTCAAAGACACTCACTCTTTAATTCCCAACATTTGGCAACCTGAACCCAAACTGTATATCCTCTATTATTACCGTCAGTAATCACTGTCAACTGCGTAGTCATAGCAGACATTTTGACTCCCTTTTCTGTGCTCAATTATGTCTGCATGAATTATTCTTAGAGCAATGGCAATGTTTTATGCATAATATATCATAACAGGAACCTGGATACACGAGGAAATTCCACGTGGATCTCGCCGGTGAAGCGCTGAGATGATGAGAAGGAAATAAACATGGAGAGAGTCGGTGATGAAGTGAAATAATTATTACATATCTCTATTTAAAGTAGCTGTAACTCTGTAGGTTTATATAGGACAGGCAAGCGTGAGCCGGTGTTTGTCCTTGATTGCCATGCTTGCTTTGTGAAAAAGCGCTAAAGATGCTAGTTGGAGGCGTAAACGCACCGTATTAGCTTTAATCAGGACTCTTCCCCACCGTACATCCTTCTGACCTGCCAATTAGCTCTGTATCTCATGTGTTACACCAAACTCTGCCTGTCCTCGTCTATTAAAAAAATATGCACACTCATTAATAATAGTCACGTTAGAAAAAGGCAGGAGAGAAGATGAAGAGGTTTTCAAAACAGATGAGCGGCTGCGTTGAAGAAGCTCCGTATCGAGCTCACGAGCGGCAGCCGAGCCGCGCAAACACGAGATGAAGTTGTTTCGAGCTACGTTTATCAGCAACGTGAGCAAACTCGTCTGTGTCTGACTGCGAGCTCACGCTGGCAGCAGCAACAAGAGGCAGAGCGAGCGGCGGCGCTCATTCATTTCAAATGAGCACTGGGAGACACGGTGCGACACATTGAGCCGAGTGACAGCTGGCGGAGAGATCTCAACGATTCTGCAACAGGAGGAAGTTGAGCAGAGTTCAACTTTGTGCGAGCAGAGACGTGGCGAAGTTACAGCCCCCTTTTCATCTGTGGAGATGATACAGTGTGACATTTACATGGACATATGTTTTGAGTAGCTCTACAACTGCCTGTGCTTTTTGAATTTTCTCAGTATTACACATTATGCACAGTAATGGTATGCAGCTTATTGGTGTAACACACCAACAAAGTCACTGCTGCTGGTTAAAGTGCATGGTGAGCCACAACCCTGATGTCTGAAGTTTATTGCACAGACATCTTCCCTGCAGAAGAGGAAGGTGAAAAAGCCCCACTAGTGACAAACTTCATTTTATTTCAGGATGTGACATTGCAGGGGGCAAATACACATGAAAAATGCCATTTTTGATCTTTAAAAGAAGTAAGCTGACAGTAATAGTGAAAACACATAATTAGTAAGAAAGATAAATGGGTTGGATAACTGAAAGTAATAAATACAGTTGTCCCTCACTATAACGCGGTTCACCTTTCGCGGCCTCGCTGTTTCGCAGATTTTTTTTAGTGCAATTTTGCATGCTTTTTTTTTTACAGCGTATGAACGCGCATTGTGTTCTGCGTCCTGATTGGCTAAGGGACTGTAGAC
>JAPZDY010000011.1:17604236-17617312 GCA_029783645.1 Ctenochaetus hawaiiensis
GTATAAAGTGTGTGGTGAGGGGTTTTACAGCCTTAAAACATATATAATGATTGTAAAAAATAAAGCTGACTACTTCGTGGATTTCGCCTATTGTGGGTTATTTTTAGAACGTAACCCCCACGATAAACGAGGGACCACTGTATATGTTTTAAAATAAGCATGCAATCGATAAACATCCATTTACATTAAATAGTAGCAAATATGAACTTAAAACTTAAAGCTAAGCTCTGTCACAATAAGATAGATATTTGATCAAATCTATAAGAAAATAATATAGGTATAGTATCAACAAGCTAGCCTGTGATGGCAAATAGACTAGTTTGTTATTGCATACACAAATATACACAAACAAAAACCTGCAAACCTGAAAAGATTCTTAAAATTCTGCTTGAATCTCAAGGGTTCTGTTGTGTTTGTTTCTTTCACCTTTGCATTGCTACACTTAGAAATATATTTCAAGGTTTCCCTCATCAGGTGTGGTTTTTTTAATCCATTCAAGACACAAATCTGTATAATGAGGATGCCTGAATATTGTTACTTGTAATCGTTAATTTCCGTTTCTAAGTTTTAATATTAAAAAGAGTTAATCAATCACTGCTTACTTCAAAGACACTCCATGATTTTGCACCCACATGCATGAGGTCCTGGTTAAGACAGGAGTTTGGAGGCATTATTAGATATCTAAACATATTTAGGCATTAATTCAAAAGACTATTACATATTTTAGAGTCATTGAGATAATAGTGGAGAAACTGATATCAGTCATCACTCACAGACCCCTGCTGATTAATATTATCCTCATTTAATGCAATTAAGCAGCTAAATTATCATCTTTTGTTGCTTTAAGCTGATAAAAATCACTAACTTCCTGTGGCAAAATATTTCATTGCAGTCTCCTTGATAGAGAAAGAGAGAATTTTAAGGCAGGGTGCACATATTTGGTGGTGGATTAACATTTAATTATACCTTACATTAGAGCGCCACCATAATAACTTTCCATTCTGACTGTCTGTCACTTACAGCTCCACTGAGCTGCCATGCAAACAGCCTGGCTCTCAGTTGCTGTCTGCCTTAATGATCCTGTATGGTTTCTTCTGTACACACTGTCCACTTTAAACACACCCCTTCACTTTGAAATAATAATGAGCTGAAGCCGGAGCTCAGAACTTGATTTAGATGTGCCGCGCAGCTTTGATGATTACAGTAATAACGTCTCTGTGTTTAGTGGGGTTGCCAAATGAAAAGAGTCACAGATTAGACGTATAATTCCCTCCTCATACTGTCATCCTACACACCATTTATCAGATCTACAGAGGCGCATTTTCACACCTGCAGTCATGCCGAACGCCCTCCATCTGTGGCACTGTGAGACAAGTCCCATTAAAATCCCAGGATTTTAATTCAGTGGAAATGCTGCAGGTCTGAAATATGCGGCTCTGTGAGTTTTTTTTTTCCATCTATTCAGAAAACCCGTAAGGATTCAAAGGAAACAATATGTATTAATAATAAATTGCAAAAAACGTATCTATCTTCAAAAGAGTGAGTCCTGTGAGCTGTGAATGAGGGCGCTGTGGGCAAAGTGAACAAACATTCCCAAGATCATTATTCCCAAGTCAGACTCTTTCGCCTGGGGAGCGGCGCTGTGTTTGCCGTTAAACAAATAGCACCGCTGAAATGTTCGTTCGTTCGGCTATAGGGGATCTTCAGCTTTTCAATCTAAAAAAACGCCTCTGAATGTAATGGACTCGCCCTCTGCCGCATTTGTTCCATCACTCATATGTTTGGTACTTGTGTGTGTGTGTGTGTGTGTGCATGAATGCAGCCAAAAAAATGAATAAAAAATTTTAAAAAAGTGCAGCCCCCACACTCTTTTTCACAAAAAGGGGGACCGTGTTAGCAGCCAACGGGCCGTATCTCGTTTGATCTGCAGCCCGTCTCAACACTCGCCATTCATGGTGAAAAGTGAGTGGGTAGGGTTAAAGGATTTGCACTTTTCAAGTCCTTTATATTCGTAGTAGAAGGATCAGGAGCTTATACTTCAAAGCATATAGCAGGAAAAAAATGTATTTAAACTATTCCCCCCCTATAGCCAAAATCGAAGTCTTTCACCAGAAAGAAATCTCACAAGTAGTGATGAATGTCTTCGATGGGATGTTGCACCACAACTTGCAAACAGGCAGGGACGTATCAGAGGTGTTTGACAGCTAATCTTAAAATTCTTTCACTTTTTTTGTCCCACCAAATGTCACACTCGACTCCGGGGAGGGGAGAAGGCAGCAAACCAGAGAGTTCAGTGCACACCTGTCCCTGTTTTTCTTCCTGTCTTTTCATGACAAGGGGTTAGCCGGTGATAGCGAGGCCTTTTTTCTTTTCTTTTTTCTTTTTTATTCCTTAAGAGCGAACAAACAGGAAACCTTTCCAGCAGACGTGAGTGAGCTCACAGGCCTCGTCCAACAGCCAGCCAACCGAGTTCCCGATGGCAATAAAAGGGCACAACAACTGTCCTCTTGGCTGTGTGGGGGGTGAGAAAAAAAAAAGCCACTTCCTGTCTAATTCCTCCACATCTTCAATCTCCGTGGCGTAAAACAAACTTGACGGGAAGATTAAGCAAGAGGGAAGGAGCGAGGGATGGAGTATGAGAAAGACAAAACGAAAGAGGGGAGGGCTTCGGTAACGCTGGGAGGAAACAGCGAAGGAGGAGACAGAAGAGTGCTGCTCCTTTTTCTCAAACAGTCTCAGGAGCTGCCCCCCAGCAACAGAGGGAGAAAAGCATGATGAATAATTAACTTCAAGAAATGTCACAAGCAGCAGAGAGAAGTGTAATCATTCCTCTGTTGGGTTTTGGAGATCTGTTTTTTGTTTTTTTTTTATTCCTTTTTCTTTATGCCCTGTAGTGCTGCTCTGCGCTGAGATTGTGAGCGCAGGACTGCAACACAACGTCCCCCTAAAAGCATCCAATACGCCCCTCCCCCCCCCCACACACACACATACTTTTCAAATAAGAGCAAATAAATCATTAATATTAGGGCCTTTTAGCAGCATCATGGAGATATCTCGCTGAGGTCTTCTTACATTTTTAATCAAGTCATTGATGTCAGTCTCATTAGCTGTAAAATTACATTTACGGAGCAGGAATCTCTGGTGGAAATAGTTTAATCAATGTTTGGGGGGGGGGGCTTGAACTCTGTTTCTCTTTCTTTCATGGAGGAACGCAACATGCCCTCCTCACCCAATGAATAAAAGATTTTTAAAAAAAAATGACAAATTACTGTCTTCATGTTCTAAACAAGCTGAATTTGTCCTCTTTTGCCATAAAAGCTCAGAGCTGTGAAAATGAGTTATGGATCACCGTGACCTAGTTAAATGAAGTAATTGCAGATATATATCATTTTTATTGTCGCTTTTTCAGAGATTTACTACCAGAAAGGACCAGCGGTTGGCTCCCACGTATATTAATGTGTTCTATATTTAACATCGGCCTGCTTTTCATGTGCAGGGGGGGAGAAAATACTCTCCTTTTTTTGTTATTTTTGCCACCAAGAGCTAATATTCATAATAATAGACATGATGGAGATATTGTTTTTGCTCTCAGTGCCGTGTGTTGTGGCCTTTCGCTCCTCTGCAGACATTGTAAAAGAGGAGACTGTAATGATATGGATGATTTAATGCCAACGAATGCTTAAAGATTTTTTTGTCCCATCAGTGTGTTTGTTAATCAGGCTGAAGTCTAAATGAGATTCCTTATCACTAAGCGCATTGATTGTTTGGAAATGAGATGCCTGATTTCGCCACAGTTATTTGTCTCCTTCTTTAAGTGGACGACATTGAGTTATCGCGCCTTTATGGCGAAGCTCGGCTAATGTCGAGATTTATCTGCAGGAAGGATTTCAGAGAAGCTGCACACTCATAAATGTTATTTGAAGAGTTTGAAAGCCCTGTCAGGACCGAATAAATATGCTGTTACTGTCGGCTAAAGAAAACCGTAACTCAAGGCAGGGCTGGATTAGCCCACTAGGGGGCCTTGAGGCAACAATTTGGTAATCTATTTGTGATAATTTAGGATATTAAATATTGAAATATTAAAATGTATTAAAACTGCACTCCGGCACGGAGCCCCTTTGCAAGACCTCACTAATGGGAAAAATAAAATACAAGAGCCTCCTTGGCCTTTTTACTATTTCTGTTATTACCATACAGACAAAAAGTGATGCTTTTAAAGCCCAAGACTGTCTGGGTTTCCTGGGGCTGTTGCCTTCACTGCCTCGTTATAATCCAGCGTTAGAAAGATTAAAAAAAAACACAAGGTAGATAGCACAACCCCCACCCCCCACCCCCCAAAAAAACAGCTATGCGAAATAATTTACCTCAGTTTGGCCCAGATAGAAAACCAGTCAGAAAAGAGGGAATTAAAAAAAAGCAGAACCCCTAATTGTTGATATAAATTGCGTAGGAGGACTGAAGTTTTTTGACTCTCAGCTAAGTTCCCCTTAAATGGCAAATCAGTGAGAAGAGAAGAAGAGTCTCTCCCCAGCAGAGCAATCAGCATGTTAATACTGAAGCAAAACACCTCAAAATTCTCCCTTGTATGAGAGCCCATTTTAAATAACCTAACAATAGCATTTAATTAACAGGAAGCTACACCTGAGCATTTAGATTTTTACCAAAGAAGTCTCTGTTGTTACTTCACTAGTCCTCCTCTTTAATTATTCTGAATTAAAGTCTCTCAGAGATTCTCTGGGGCTTTAATTAGGGACTGAATTAAAGTTATGTAAATACAGTTGGAAGCCGCAGAGTCTTTAAATAGAGTTGCGTTGCATCTGGTATTTTATTTTTCGTTTTTTTCCCCCTCCTAAAAGAGAAAACATCAAGTCTTTTCTTTTGAAGTTTATCAAATCACTCCAGGGTACTTTTTCCCTTAGGTGTTTGTGTGGATTGATACTTTCCCTCTAAGGGCTGTGACACAAAAAAATTTACTCCTGCAAAAAAACTCCCTTTTCCCCCTGAAACACACGTGAAAATGTGTGACATTTTTGTCGCATGTATGCTTAAGCGTTTGTGAGGATTCGCAGGAAGCTGACATGCGTGAAGTCACCTGGCTGTGAGTGGTTTTTTCATGACCGATTCCCAGCCTCCGACTCCGCTGATCCACTGTAAAAAATGAAAGAGAACAGGATCAACCTCCCATTGGGTTAGATTATATTCAAGCTAAGTGCCTGGGCCCAGACTGCGAGCTTCTGCCTCGGAATAATAATTGCTTCTTTCAGCTGTGTTTGTCATCAAATTAGCCCTCTACTTCAGACGAGGTGCTCTCCGAGTGCAATTCTCCACAACGGCGGAATTCAAATTAGACAAAGTCGGTTTGAGGTTTGTAAGCTTTAAAAAACGGAGAATGAGTTTCATTTGTGGAGGTGATGATTGCCATAGGAGGCATAATGACAGCGTTCAGGCTCATGCAAAGAAAAAAAAAAAAAAACACCTTCCTTCCTGTGGTGCATCTGCTTTTTCATGCCGCTTCTGAGTCATGTCGCAAGAGAGAGACGCTAAAACAAACCTCCAACCGGAAATTTCAGCCTACAGCTCTCTCTCTCTCTGCATGCTCCTGAGTCCGTCCCTCTTTCCTTACCGTGAAACCCTGTTTATTTTCCGTCGGATAAACGCCGACACTCGTACAGAGGGTTTTGTGTAAGCATGTAGGAGAGCTGTTAAAAGAGTCTCGAGGCTGATTTTCACTTTTGTTTGTCTTCCTGCCTTGGATTTTTTTTTGCATTCGAGGAGCGCAGGTTGAGTTTCCTTCTGCTCTTCTCCGCCGCCTGACACTCTACATTCTGCTCGGTACCTTTGATCAACCCAGGAGAGGAAAAACTTGCCCTGGGAAGCACCATCAATCCAACACAGGAGAGTGGGGAGGGGGCAAGGAAGAAGGGATGGAAAGCCCCTTTTTCCTCCTGGCACTTTCCTGTCTAACACACTCTCTCTTTAAAAAAGGGGATCGAGCAACAATTAGAAAGATCAGTTCGGGGCATCCGATGAAGTAACGGCAAGCTGGAATGTGAAATCTCTGGCTGTGAACTCCAAGTGCGTCTCTCGTTTGTAAAGTGATCTGCAGAGGGAATGTTATCAGACGTAATTAGTTCAGGCTAAGACGAGCAGTTAAGGAAAGTGATGTTATCGAAGTACAACAGGTTGTATAATGATATTAAATGTGGTTCCCTCTTGATTGATTAATTGATTGTATAAAAAATAAAATAAATTATTTAACATGAAGAAGTGCAGATGGTGCATTAAGTAGTCTCACAGCCTGAGGGAAGAAGCTGCTCTGTAGTCTGATGGTATGGCAGCGGATACTTCTGTATCTGTTGCCTGACGGCAGCAGGGTGAACAGGCTGGGGTGGGTGTTTTTTAGTATCCTTTTGGCTCTGCACAGGCACCTCACCTCCCAGATATCACTGATGCTTGGTAGATGGGTACCAATGATGTTTTGGGCAGTTTAAATCACTCGTTGCAGAGACTTCCTGTCCTGGGCCGTGCACATCCTATGGCAGTTTGTGATGTTTCCAGTCAGGATGCTTTCATTCGCTCCTTTGTAGAAGTTGACAAGAACTTGGCATGGGAATTTTGCTTTCTTAAGTTTCCTTAAGAAATACAGTATGTAAAGTCACTTCAGTTTTAATCAAGGCTGCTTTTTCATTCTTTTGCTGTGTTTCCTTCATTGTTTCTGCACACAGAGCTAACGCTAATATGCCAGTAAATCTCAGGACTACACACTTCACTTTACCCGTGCTCATTTGCACTATTGTTTCATATACCTCATGTCTGTTTATACTGTTTATATTGTTAATTGTAGTATTTAAGGTAGTCTTATTTAGTTTAGTAGTAGGACTTTTGCCCTTTTTTGCTTTCTCTGGTCATCTAGAAAAGATTTTAAATGGCTGTTTTTTCTACAGACCACCTTTCAGTAGCCGAACACTTTTTTAATGATTCTCAAAAAATTCAAAGTCAGAAAGTGGACTAATTCTCTCAATAAAAAAACATTTTTTACTTGAAAACCAGGAAACTCCTGAGCACAATCACACACCTCATCCCTGCTGAAGAGCAACTGCACTAACGATGGCTCCAATCAAGTTACACCTCTTTTTTTTAGTACTGCCACCTCCAGCGGTACATCAAATTAGACTGCTGAGCCTTTATCTCACTGTTTCAGTGAACTGACACTATAAGAGCCGTTTTTTTCAGGTCAGAACTGACCTGAAGGGAACTGAAACGATCACATTAGTAGTGCAGCGAAGGCTTAAATACTCATCTTTTATCAGTGTGTTCTGAATGAAGCTTAAGGTCATTTACCACACACATAACAAATGAGAGTACAAACCGCAGTTTACTTGAAAATACTGTACATTTTTATTACCAGGAGGCCACAGATGTGGTCGACCTTGCTTGTAAATGTAACGTTTTTATATATAATATGAGAAATAATATTTTTTTTATCAAGTCTAGTATAATTTTGAGTGTTAGAGAACTTTCTTGAGTTTCTAAGACTTAGCAAGGAATTTATACGGTCACAGTTTTACCAAAGTAATAATGCTGTGTCATTTAGAGAATGAGAATAAGTTGCTTCGAAAAGCAATTCAGTGTCCTTGATTAAGCTCATGAAGCTAAGTCGTGCCGAAATTCACATTTCAGGCTTGATAGTTAAAGAAAAAATTACATTTTTTTAAGAAGCAGCCTATAGAATTTTTTTTTTTTTAACAAAATTAAAACTGCATTTTTGAAAATAATTTGACTTTCACCTCTTGTAGGAGCACAGGGTCAGACTCAATTTTTACAGCGTCTCCTTTATTCAGGAAACTGCACCTTTCGGGTCCTTTTTTTATGCACAGTTCAAAGCGTTTACAGGTGAATTCACAATCTTTAAGAGTCAGGAGAGGCAATGGAAGAGCTCGAACCAAAGTACTGCTGCTGGCAGATAAATGAGGCAGAGGTGGGCGAGAGAGAGAGAATTTTCCAGAATTAGGCTTTTTCTGTGAGATTTGGGCTGAAAATACTGAATATAAAACATGACTCGACATTGTTGATACCCACGAGTCATGTCGCCACAATGCAGATGTCCGAACAGAAATTTGTTGCTGTGAAAAAAAGTTTGTGAAGTTTAAGTCAGTGGTCTAAATTTCACGCTGCAAAATACATTTAAATTGAAGAAAGTTGGTGTCAAAACTTTATTTAAAAAAATCACAAATTTTTCGCAGCGGACGCAGCTGGTCTTTTCATCTTCATGGCAAACTTTTCTCTGAGCAAAGACACATTTTCGGTAAAAAAGAAACTCTCATGTTGTTTTGAAAAGAAACCCTGAACATGCAGAGACAGACTCTAAAAAAAAAAAACATTATATCTTATTTTCAGAAAATGCACGGCGTTGAAAGAGAGGCTGCTGAAATGGCTTTAAATTGTTTGCTGAGAACAAACGGCACCGCTTTGTAATGGATTGTTCGGTCTGTGTGTCTCTCGCTCTTTTTCTCTGCAGGGCTGAAGCAGATCCACGCTCTGTCCATCCAGGGGAACTATGAGCTGCGCATCGACCTGGAGGACTTTGAAAATAGCACCGCGTACGCCCAGTATGGCACCTTCGGAGTGGGCCTGTTCTCTGTGGACCCTGATGACGATGGATACCCTCTGACTGTGGGAGATTATTCCGGCAATGCAGGTATGAATGCACAGCACTACGCGTTCGATTTTGCAAGATTTCCTGGGAACACAGAAGTCATGACGGTGTTTGAAACCTCCAGCAACTTCAACAGTGCATTCTGTCTTCTAGTAGTCTGGTATTTTAACAGTAAAGTAGGTATCCACCCTTTTAAACCGTGCAGACAGCTGCACACTGAGACTGACTGCAGAGTGTCTGCGTCTCTGCTCCCCAGCCATCAGACCCGAGCCAGCTACCTGTCACCTTGATTAAATTACTGCCAATTAATTGCGCTGCTTGACCTGCAGCATAAACAAAAAAGTCTGCCGTTGAAATGAAGAAGCCGTTTTAAAGAACCTTCGGGGAGCGCCGCTCAGAAAGCACGGAGCGAATGGGGACAGATATGAGAGATGGAGCAGAAGAAAGAGACAGAGAGAGAGAGGTGGTGAGGAGAAACTAGGGTGTGTGAGCGAAGGGGGGGGGCAGGTGTAAAAGGAAGAGGAGGAGGAAGAGGTAAATAAAAGTGAGTATCGACGTGTCCAAGAGAAGCAGAAGAGCAGAGGAGTGAAAAAAAAAGCAGGGGGGAAGTAAAAATGTGTCATGTGTGTAACAGCTTTTTTTTTCCATGTAATGCTTCTGGCTTGTCGTCGACACAGCCTGACCTTGAACTTATCTGCCTTTTGAACGCTGGGATCCAGTCAAATTAAGTGTTCTCAAACTCTCTCAGGATGCTCGAGCTCTCACCTCGGCTCCCCTCCTTTCTCTCTCTCTGTGCAGAGCTGCTGTTATTATTATCAGTGGTAGTATTTTGCTCGGCTTCGGCTGCTCTCAGATCAGCTGACATGTGCTCATTTGGAGCCGGGAGCAGCTGGATCTTAATAGGCGTCAAAAAAGAGGCTGCCGGCCTCTGCAACCCAGCAAGGTGACATTCAGCAAATGAACCTTTAAGTGCTTCTGTTTGTTTTGTTTTCTTCTTCTTCTTCTTCTTCTACTCCTGCTGGACATCATCCCATCGTCGGTGCCATTGAGCTGTTTCTTCTTCCCTTCTCCTTCTCCCCCACTGTCTCATTTCTACCAGTGTCAAGCAGCACACTACATGAATATCAGACGTGCCTGTCAGATTATCTTTTCCGCTGGCTGGTTACCATGGTAATGCCAAATGGAGAGCAGAGTAGGACGGAGTGGAGAGGGTAAGGAGCCGGGCGGCCACATCCTGGGCAATTAAGGGCTGTTTGATGCCCTGACGAGCCGTTAGCCATCACCTGATGGCTGGTGAGCGGTCTTTCATTCTGCTCTCAGCATTATCCTTCAGTCCACTTCTGGTCACAGTGTGAAGCCTGCTCGGGGAAGAAAAAGGAAAATGACAGAGAGAGAGAGACGGGGATGTTGCGGAGAGTTTATTGAACATTATAAGCTGTTTGAACATCCACCTGCTGAAAAAACTTCAGGTCTGCCGCCCGGATATGCAGGGAGGTTGTTTTTGTTGTTGTTGTTGTTGTTTTGCTCGTAAGCGGCTCGGAGCTTGCAAAACAATTATTGATGCTGAAATTTTGCCAGTGAGGAATTTTTTAAACAGTGTGTGGATTTTTTGGAGCTCGGCGATTTAGTTGTATGAATGAGACTTCCCATGCAGATCATAATTAAGAGAAATTAGGTGATGCAACTCGCCTGCGCCGCATCCCTGCGGTGGTCCTCCATCACTGTCATGTTTACAATCACAGGTTGCAGAGAGGAGAATACTTTGACACAACTAACAGTTAAAAAATACCTAAAAGATGAACCTTAAAGCTGTAAAAAATTATTAAATAAACATATGTGATAAAGTTTAAATCAGGTTTGGACAGTATTTAGGTAATACTATGTTATTTTGCCTTCCTGAACATAGGATGACTTCCAAAACAGTGATACAGAAATGCTGCATTGAGGTGATATATTGTAGTGCAACTCCTGTGCCACTAGAGGTCGGTCATTACTGATGGAACAGGCAGCTAAGCTGAGAAAAATGGCAAGTGCGAGTATTTTGGATCATGTAAAAAGGACTAGCAAACAAGAGAGGAGTCTTTGCCCTTGTTTTGGAGTATTTTGAGTTTAGTTTGGTTGATAAATATGAACCAGTCAACGAGTAAAAAAAGTTTGCACTTTTGCCTCAAGAAAGTCGAGTCTAAAGAGGGTAACACATCAAACTTCCACCTCTTTAACAAGTTAAGGTCATCAGATCTTCTAATAAGAATTAACTAGGAAAGGATGCTCATTTTCTTACTATTATAAGTATTCAAACCCAACAAGACTTGTATAAGTAAGCTAATTTTATAAGCTAAGCTAATTGTCCAATACTCTATAATATTATTAGTATTTCATGTGTACTAATAATTTCAATTACGTGCAACATCCATGTATATTATCCCAATTTCATCTGTGCAATTGAATATTACCACTTAATACCGTCACCCTTTTAAATAATGTACACTTTTTTGTTCTTATTTTGTACTTATTATTTATTTTTATTGCAGTTTTTTACATTCTGTCTTTTACTGTCCACTTGCTGCTGCAACAGTGCAAATTTCCCCATTTTGGGACTAATAAAGGAATATCTTATCTTATCTTATCTTATTAGCCACAAAGCTTCACAGACTACACAATGTCACTTATGTTACAGTGACCCCTATAGGCAGCTTAGCTTGTATATTTTTAGACAAAAGCTGTCATATCTAGTACACTGTGGTAAAAGGCCAGTAAGGTATGAAGATAGAAAAAAAATAGCTATCAAGCAGTTCAAGTATGTCTCCTCTCTCCTCTTATAACATTTCTGTCCATTAGCTGACAGGCATCCTGATTAAATCATTGGGGGTGTGTTATTAAAAGCGGGAGATAAAAAGGTCAACACAGAACCTTTTGATAAATTGACTACAAAGCCGTCTGACCTCCTGCTTTTGATAATGAGAGAGGCAATACTCCGGAGAACTGCGCAGCTTTATTTTTATTCCATCATCTCCCTCCCTGTTTTGTAGAAATGTGAAGAGTCCTGTGCTGTTTTTTGAAGTTAATCACTTGTTCATGAGTCTAATTAAGCCTGCTGGTTTTTGGTATCAGATCCAAGAAAGAAAGACGCCGAAGAGATGCAATGGTTGTTGTTCAGAAAGTTTGGTTTTTATTTTCTCAGCTGTTCTTGTTTATTTCTTTGCAACTACACAGGTATTTTAATAAACATATATCTGCAGTTTAACCTACTTTTCATGTACGTACTCATCACTCTCAAGTTGTTTTTACATGAACAGACACACAGATGGGCGGCTGGATAGACAGGAAGGACAGATGAGAGGAAAAAACTGGCAGGAACAAAAAAACAGGACACAACACATAAAGGAGCCGGCACATAAGAAAGCAGTGGGACACACACAGGTAGCAGATTATCTGTGAAACACACTGGAACACACACAAAGCGAAACAAGAGCTGAAAGAGAAGCTGATACTTTTAGTTTAAGGTTGATTATTGAATGAGAATCAGGTGTGGAGAGCTCAGAGGCCTGCAGTGTTAATGATCAGAGGGAACAGGTGTGTTAAAGGGCGGGGCTAACAGGTGAAAGAAGAAACACGGCTTTAATGGAGCATAAAAAGCTTAAAGCAGGGGTTGAGGCAGAGGAAAGTCACAGAACTGATGGATTCAAATGTTTTGTCTCCTCTCCATTCGTAGGTGACTCTCTGCTGAAGCACAACGGGATGAAATTCACCACCAAAGACCGGGACAACGACCACTCGGAGAACAACTGCGCGTCCTTCTACCACGGTGCCTGGTGGTACCGCAACTGCCACACCTCCAACCTTAACGGCCAGTACCTGCGAGGTCAGCACACCTCCTACGCCGACGGCATCGAGTGGTCCTCCTGGACCGGCTGGCAGTACTCGCTCAAGTTCTCCGAAATGAAGATACGACCCACCCGCGACCCGGAGAATAAATGAGAAAGACAAACGAGGAAGACAGGGGGGAAAAATTACAACAAAAATAAAAAAAGGAATTTTTTTGAAAACATTACAAAAACCACAACTTCTGACAGCTAGGCGGAGTTACTTGTCTTGATATTGTTTATTCACTTAAACATACCTCTTTTGAGTTTAGTCAACTCTGCTGTTTGCCTCCTAATGTCTCTCTCTCTCTTTTATTTTCGCTCCTGTTGCTCCATCACTCAGCTACTAGTGTCATGCTGGCTTCCATTATCCTTCCCTCTGGTCCCTTTTTTTTTGAAAAAATAATGTAACAATCATCCCTTTTGTTTTTTTCAAAACACTTCACAAAAAAAACGGCGTCCCTGAGCCCACAGTCCACTGCGCTAGCTTTACTCAGTCTGACATGGTGGTCCAAGCCGCCCCCCCTCACTGCAGAATCACACACCACTGGCATCCT
>JAPZDY010000011.1:17648630-17663195 GCA_029783645.1 Ctenochaetus hawaiiensis
CTACCTAGCCTTATAAAAAGTAATTAAATTATAAATCACCTTTACCAGCTGCAACACTAAAGTGATGTATACATAATTGCATCAACGATTATTAATCCACTAACATAAAGTTTATGATTCTGCAACAGGCTTTTCTGCATCATAAGTACCTTATATTTTAAGTTTATTTCTAAGTTTATTTCTAAGTTACAATGAAGGACTTCTACTTGTAACAGAGCTTTTTTTTTTTTTTTTTTTTTACTCTTTACCGTTTTTACTCAAGTAAAACATCTGAATACTTCTTTCGATCACTGGCTGACAGGCACAAGGGAAAAAAAGTGTCATATTGCTAATTTTCAGAGAAGATTCACTGTTCAGAAAGAGATTGAGATTGAACAACCCAGAACTTCAACCGACTAAAGGCTGAAAGTAAAAAAATGGTAGAAGTGAGATCTTCCCAGGAGAAGAGGGGGAGATCTGCTTCGAAAAGAGCCTCAAAAATGATGACAGAGACTGAAGTGGGAACCGTAGTTATGGTTCACGGAATTCTTTGACAGTGTGCTAATTGTCTGCTAATGTGGACAGCATCACCACAATGTGATCAGAGCATTCTTGTCAATATATTCATTAATTCTTCACTGGAATGTCTCTAAGAGCAACACAACATCATTACTGTAGCAAAAAAGACAACATATAAATTTGTTTTCACTTTGAATATATATAGAAAGAGGCAATTTTATGTGTATATCACAAATTTTTAATGATCTGAAAAATCCTGAGCTGGTATTCTAAAAAAGCTTCCATGTAAAATGGAAAAAAAACACAATAATCTCTTATGACTAATGACCAAACAGAGGATGTTGAGAAGAAATAGACTCATATCTTTCTTTGAAAATTTTCAGTGGATTTCTGCTCAGCTCAGCATTTACTTCGAGTGCTGTGAGGGAAATTTTGAAATTCCTCTGCGGATATTTATGGGTTATTACTGAGCTACAATGTAAAACCGCACAGAAAAGAACAGTCATGGTCACATTTTTCTTAAGGCGAGGCTGTGGAGGACTTTGAATTCAGGAAAACTTTTCAAAGATCGATTCACTTGTGAAGTCTTCACATTTTATTGTCATGTTGTAGTATTAGATAATAGAGTTTTGTCATGTCTTAGACTGTGAATAAGAATTCTATAGCATGGAAGCTATTTCCAATAGCTGGTTCAAGCACACTCTGAAGAAAGTGACATGAAATAGCATCTAAGTGGTTTGTATGAGATCAGTGTAACCTTGAATAAGCACTTAAATCATTCATTGATGTACATTATTATTACCTCATTTAGTTATTAGGTTGCATCAGATATTTTTTGCAGCTGACCTGAGTTTTTTTTTAGCTAACATGTCAGCAAACATTTGTTTATTTCTATGAGGACAACATTTGCATGTATTGTAAGCTTGATTTATGAACATTTTTTTTTTTATCTTTACCAACTCTTAAGGGAAACATCTTTATCTTTAGCTTGTTAATGTTCTAATATAGTCACCAGCTAGTTGCTTACTGTGTTTGACAGATGTTTAGCGCAGGGCAAAGAGCAAACAGTCAGTTTGTTAGTTTTTTATTAGGTTTACACATTTTAACTTAATTGTCATTGATGCAACTTTTTGCAAGTTAAAAAGTAAGAACTTTTGCAGAAAATGTAAAGACTTTATTAGAAAAAATTATCAGGAGCAAACAGAAGAAAAAAACACTGAAGTGAAAAATAACATTTCCAAGACAGGACAACATCTGTATGACAGATGTGAAAGTCTTAATGAAGGATAAACACATATTTATATCTTAGGTAAAGTTTAAAAAATAAATGTAAATAAATATTTAATTTCAGAAACAGCCATGAGTGGCTTTCATGTTTTTTTTTTACTTTAAATTGACATATTGAAAAGAAAAACATCTGTTCAGCTAAATAAGTCATTATTGCTGAATGTAAATTGAAGATAATCAGTGAGAATGTTGTGTTTTTGTCTGTATTCTGATGGCTGAGACTGTCTGTTGTATATGTGCGGTGTGACTGCAGTGCTGCACACTTGGACATACATCTGACTATACTGCGCCTCGCTGTGCTTGTGATCAGACTCCCTCAGGGACCCCGTGGGAAACCAGTTTGCTTTCTGTGTCCCGCCTGTCTCTCTTGATCCATCTACGACTCGCCTCGCTGCTCTACACAGTCTCTCCACGTGAATAATGACCATACTGCTGACTGTTGGCAGTGTTTTTAGATGAATAGCAATTAATTAAAATCAACTTTTATCTCTGTCACTAACAGGACTGCCGGCTTCAACGTTTAAGTGGGAATATCAGGGACTTTGGATGAACTAAGACGCTTCAACTGCTCAGAAAGATGTCAGTCCATCAAAGTAGAACTGATAGATTTTGAACCATGAACCCCGCCATAACCTTGTAACACACGTGTATAGAAATCAATGATTTCAGCTGTCAGAATAAGTCCTACACTGCAATCCATGCATCAGCTTTAACCTTACCTCACTTCTGCTTCTATAGGTTGAGTTGCATCAAGGGGGGAAAATTCCAAATGTCAAGGAACAAGGATTCTCTTTTATTATGTTCTCTCTATTTAAATAACACTTTCACAAAAAGATGTTTTCTTGACCTTTCAAACTTAAACATCTTTTTCTTTTTAAAGCTATTTGTCTCAATAAAAAAAAAAAAAAAACATTGGCATGTTTAGCCTAAACATCAAAATAGATTTTTTGTTTAACACTTATTTCCCTCCTCCATGTTGCACCTCCATTTTGACTGAAGGCAGGTGTTAAAATGCAAGTTTAGCACCGTCATTGTTCACACATTTTTTTTTTTTCCTCTGCTGTAGGTAAAAGGGTTATATATAAGATAGACTCTCGAATAAATGTCGACTTGTCTTCGCTATATTCCGTCCTGGTTGAAATGACTGACAGTTGACACTTAAAACCACCCACCCGTGTTGTGTTTTGACACGTAATGACATAACTGACGTCGGGATGAGCAGAGGATTTCTGAGTACCACCACACTGTCAGTCTTTGCAAAGGTGAGGTAAACCAGGAACGTACAGGCACGTCTCCTTCTTTCATGTTCGTCTGATATGCACAAAAAAAAAAAAAAGATCATCCGCCGACCACTTAGCATGCAGGCGCAGCTGTCCTGCTGCAGGGAGCTCGGAATAACAACCTATCAGGGATGCAGACGCCGTGTGGACTGTGTGCTGTTTCTGAACACACTGTGGATATTTGTTTAATAACCAAATACACGAGTTCATTTGTGTTTGTGAATGCTAATGATTATGTAATGTGCGTTTGCTTTTTAGAGAAATTGTCATAGTGTGCAAACCAAGAATAAACTCTGCTCAAAAAAAAAAAAAAGTTGTCCTCCGCTCAGCAAGTAACAAACCCCAGTTTGATCAGTTATTACTGACTGAAGTTAAGGAGTTTTTTTTTTTTTCTCTGCTGTGAAATATCTAAGGTGTCTTTGTGAAATTCTAGCGGTTGACTACTGAGTCGAGCATTTTTTTTTTCTCTCCCCCTCTTCTTTTTCTACCCCGCTGGCTGTTCTTGCTCACCTGTACTCCTGTCTTCACCGTTCCAGGTAGAGCTGAGAGCTGATGCAACCGCTTTCTCCACAGACTTTGGCAAAGCATGTCTTCAGGCAAGATATCACAAGCCTCCATCATCTCTTTAAGCCATGCAGTTTTTTTTTTCTGAACTGTAGACTTTTCAACTGTAAACTTTTGAATGCCTTCTGTAAACTTTGGGAAACTCATGGAAAATCCCATGTACAGTGTGTGCGTGCGCGTGGAAAGAGCTCGCGGGTGTGGATTTTATGCATACGCCGCCCGATATGAAAATAAAGCTCCTTATAGAATGAGTAGGCTTAAAAACACTGCCTTCAGGAAACACTGGGGTCATTGGGTCAGTCTCTTGCAGTTTTCAGTGATGTGGAGAAGCGAGATGCTGTCCCAACTTCTTTCATTCATGCAGTAGTTTAGTAGTTTTGCTACTTTTGCAGCTCTCCCACTCTCAACCCGCCACCCCTTCAAATGTCAGGGAACGGCTGCCTGCCGCATGGCGCTGCCTCTTGGGTAGCGTTTGTGTTTTTCATCTAAAACTAATAATAACGAGACAGGCCCTTGGAGGCGCTTTGTAATTTTTCTTCCCTTTTTCCCTTTTTCACACATCACTACGTTTCTTTTTATACCACTGCACATAAAAACCCTATTATAGGCCAGTCAGGGAGTACTGCCATCTCTAATTTTCACTTGGATAGTGATTTTATTCCAGTTTTATGTCATGATATTTGCTACAAAGATTTTTCTGTTCAAGAGCCTGTGAAACCTGCTGCTTTACGTGACAAGGAAGTTGAAGTCTCCAGCACTCTTTTTTAAATGAAGAGTGTTTGTGTGAAGCTTTTTCGTGCTTTTTTTCCCTGATTTATTTTCACTCGAGACCTCACTCAAAATTTTTTTTTACAAGCTTTTATTTTTTTATTTTCGCATTTTTTTGTGTTTGTGTGTGTGTCCAAAATAAAATCAGAGGAAGAAGCTCTTGTTATCACATTTGCAGAATTTGTCTTAATATGCTTGTTTTTCCATACAGAGCTGTTTTCATAAAGTAAACAGTGGCGAGCAGTCAGATCTGTTAAGGTGTCATGAAGAATCGCTGATATGTTTGACACCGGGTCGGCTGATTTGTTACTCTATCAAGAACGCAGCGGGAGTAGCAATAGGTTTTCATTATTATGGACATTGATTTTCAATATCTGCGACACCGATGAGGAGGAGGGGGGTGGCAGGAAATTCCAAGGTCCACTTGATATTATTAACCGCATCCCCTCCCTCCCCCCCACACAAGGGGTTATTACATGGACCGCTGCGGTCAGCAAAAATGTTTTGACAGGTGATGAGATCGAGTGGGTGGAATGAACCCACTGATGGACGGACACGTAAGAGCTGATGAGGTGGGGGGGGGATGAAACAGTGGTGATACGTTCTGTTTGCAATTTGTTCTCACTAACAAAGTTTTCTGGATTATTTTAAAGTTGGAGTGAAAATCAATGGGACTCATTGTGTATCAGGAGTCCATATATCTAAAAAAGAGAGTGAAAATTGGAAAAGCAATACTCCCGCTATGTTGCAAAGTCTCCTGTGTGATGCAGTTAGCAATGACAACAAAACTAATGGTCCCTTGAAGTCCGTCCCGATGGGTTTGGAGTAGGCCAAACACATGAATCAAATGCTATACTTGGTGCCCAGCTATTTCCACGGAGTGTGAAGTACATCCTCACTTCATTACTCAAAGGCGGTGACATACATTCATACATTATGTAGCCTACATTACAGGTTGATTATCTGTGGCATTAATAACACATGGAGCTTGATCTACATTACATATGATTGATTGATTTAGCAAGTGGAAAGCCGGTTTTCCACACAATTTCCTCTTAATATGCTGCAAAAAAAATGACAGGTCTTCATGATTCGGCTTACTAAACTCATACGAGCAGGAGGGCACAATGTGAAGATGGAGGTGAGATGACAGCTGATATGAATTATATGTATAGGTGCACATACGTTTCTGTTACAGGTACTGATAGTGGGATATATTTTTCTTTACACTCCACTGTGCTGAGCAATGCCTGGCTGTATAAGAGCGTACAGTAGCTGACACATTTTAAATGTAGTCCTCGCAGGTGTGTGACAGTCATAAGAAACCCTTTAGAGAGAAGAGTCAGACAGAGCGGAGCACAGAGAGCACATCTCAGAGTGGCTCATCTGTCTTCATTGTGTCGTATGGGAAAAGCAGACCACCAGGCCACAGCACAAACAAGGAGCAGGGGGTCATGTGGGCAACAGTGGAAAAATCTAAAGACACCACTTACCTAGCTTCAACTTTACCTACAGCTCTCTGCTGCAGGGACTTGAAGCAGCCCTACCACTTAGCTAGCTTATATTTTACCTGCTGCTCACTGTTTCAAGGACATGCAGCATCACAACACTTACCTGGCTTGAGTTTTATTTGCACAACTGCAGCGAGGACATGCACAACTGCAGCAAGGACATGCACAACTGCAGCAAAGACATGCACAACTGCAGTGAGGACATGCACAACTGCAGCAAGGACATGCACAACTGCAGCAAGGACATGCACAAGCCTGGTTTGGATACAGGATTCACTCAACTTGCTCAGAGTTGTTGCAAAACTTGAAGCAAAACGGTGCACTTTGCCCTCTTTAGTGCAAAACTTTAGCACACAAACTTGGTAATGCAGCCATTGTTTAGGGCTTCAGGTGAGAAGTTTTATTTTGTGGAAATGATTCACAATTAATATGATCAACTCTGCTTATGTTTCTGAACAACTGCAGCTTGTCACAGTTGCATCATGTTGTGCAATCTTGCACAATATCAAGCTACTACATGAGCAAATCTTAGCTAGCTAGCTGACTAGCAGGATTAGGGTAAAAACTGAGATTATTTTTTTCAGGTTAGAGCAACGGTCCCTCAAAATCTCCGTGCGAAGCCCTGCATTGCTGTCTTGTTTGCTTCTGCCGTGTCTCTCTCATGCCAGGCTCTGACAAATACAAGCTAACTGATGCAATAGGAAAAACCTTTTAAAGGTTATTTCCCTCTCCACCTCCCATGCAGTTACACACTAATGGATCTATTTTCCAGCTAAGAGCATATCGTACCTAATGTCCTATACTGGATTAATAAACAATTCATGACGATCACGCTGAAAAAGACTGATGGGCATGTCTACGTATAGGATGAGAGCACTGAAATGCCTGTTTTTTAAATGAAATAATAAAAGTCAATCGATGCATATTGGATTTTCATCGTAAAAGACTGACATGCCGGCCTTTTCAGCTTTGTTTCATTATCTAACACGAGTCTCATTTGTATGTACACATATCTTGTTACTCCAAAGTAAATCACCAGGTGATTTTCAATTTGCCAACATGTCACCAATTAGAGAAGCAAATGCTTTCTATTAGAAGATAAAGGCTCTGAAATTGGATGTGGAATTCCTCTAGAGACAGGAACACTAGCTGTGTTTGCAAATAGTTAATGAAATGTACCGTGGTTTGATAGCCAACAGGGCGCACTCCTGTACAACTCATAGTTTTTAAAGATTAATATCTGTGAAATAAACCATTATAGAAACTCTTTAATACCTCTCAGACCTGGAAGATAACAGATATCCAGCAGGAAGCCACTGGAAAAGGAGCAGAGATTACATCTCCGCCGGCAATCCCTCTGCAACTTTTACACACAATCGGCTGACTGGCTCCCTGCCAAGGCATGGCATGGCGGAGAACTGAGCAGAAATGAGGAGTGGTGAAATATTTGGTGGCGGTAGAGGATTTTTTTTTTTTTTTTTTTTTTACGAATCTCTAGGTGTGTGCCGGCTATGAATGCGATCCACACACTCCTGAAGGATGATTTTTATGTTTGTGACTCCCTCTCTCCCTGGCCATCTGCTGGTCTCTTCCCTCTCTCATCTATATGGATAACAAGACGTGCATTAGAATAACTAATACAACAGGACTCATATGGTGCGTGTGCACTAACAAGGTAAGTACAGATTACGGGGGAAGTTCTTAAAGGTTGTGCAATACCGAGGGTTAAACCCATGCATGTGACAATGGAGCTACACTAACATCATGTAATAATAGTTCATTATACAGTCCTGTGGGAGGTTATAAATAACATGCTCCAGCCTGAAGACATGGGTTTTTTTTTTTTGCCTGTAAATAGATCATGTTTGACCTGTTTCTTTAAGCGATAAATTTATCAACCTTTTTAAACACGCACACACTGAGGTCGCCTATTTTTTTTCTTGCTGTCAAATGTGCAGTTGATGGTAGCAGACTGTCGGGGAGGCGGTCCAACCCTTGAGAAGAGGTTATGCTAGTGCTGGTCCAACAGAGGGAGAGATAGATGGTGGAAGAAAGAGATGGAGGGGGTTTGTTGTTGAGGGAATTTTGTCGGTGGAGCCTCCAGTGGTTAAATAAAATGCATGGCAAAGGCTGAGCCGGGGGGGAAACGCTCCCTCAGGATGGACTCCGTGCTAAAATTGAGAGATCTGAAGTGTTCTGGTCCGGAGGGAAAGACTGTCCACATCCAGATGTTGAGTGCACAGTAGATGATTGATGCCTTGAGGGAATGAAATGATTGTAAATGTGCACACACACATACACACACATATATATACACACACACTTAATTTGTGTGCATGTTAGTCAGGGATTCTCACTAAATTTTTCAAAGGGCCAAGAGAGAAAACAAAGGGAAAATGGATATCAGAATCTGGAGCAGTAGTCCCAGAAGAGACACCGAAGGAGCCCCCTTCTCACAGTCACAACAGAAATAAAATCGTTTGATCTCTGCCGCTCCTGCTTCTATTGTTATCCGCCGTAAACCTCCACCCTCCCAAACTCTACCCATTGCATAGCACCGTGAAACCGCGGAGGCCAACAAATGCGTGCAAATAAATAGGCAGTGTAAATGTGTTTACTCATGCAACCTGCAAAGTACTTGATCCCACCAGGGACGCTGCACTAATTTGTAGCATTTTTATACACCTTCCCACTTTAATTAGCACTTTTTAGAGAACATCCTTCCTCCACCACCAACACCTCCGCCAACTAGTCGTACACCTGACTTTGCTTGGCTTCTCAGAGCGTTTGTAATTACCAATAATAACCACTTCTCTTTTTCCAACAGGAACCTTGTTTGGCCAGACAAATCTTTCATTAGTTAAATAAATGTGTTGTGTTTTTATGTGATCCAACAGCAACTAGAGATGTTAGTGGTGCTGCTTTTAACAGTTGCATCTGGAGGGATATTCGCTTTTTGTAAGACATGACAAATAATAATCAGCACTTTTTGAGGAGCACGGCTGATTGATTTTTTAAAAAATATATAATTCTTTCTATTTTTTAAGCATGTAATCAATCCATGTTGGCTGTGGCTCCCTGAGACTGACTCAGAAGTGTGAATGGTGTTATGAAACAAGAGTTTAAATCTACTTATTCCAGTTTTAGCGGCATGTTTGGTCTGGCTGGGTTTAACTATAGCACAGTCCAGGTTACGCTGTCCTTTCTGTAATATACTCTGCAAAAAAAATTCAAATAGTCAATTTATCAATGAAGGGAGAAGATGTTTTGACAAAGCCTGTTTAGATAAGAGTTGGTCTAACACTTCATCTGTATTGGCTGCGTCGTCTGAACCACAGCAAACCAGTCACAGTGGTTTAATCGATACGGCACTCAAGATATTGACCCGGTCTTTAGGTTAGACCACTTCCTAATGGGTCAGGACACCTGTGTTTGCTGTACCTTGCAGCCCGGGCTGTTCATCCTTGATAGCTGACCAAACATCCTTATCAGTTTCTGGTCACACACTAACACTCACATGCACAAACGGCATCATCTTGAGCTGGTAATTTCCTTATCGCTACATTTCACGAACCCAACCTATTCATTAGCATTGATTTCCTCTTTGAATGACCATTTTAAAAAAAAAGGTCCTCCGTCCATTCTTTCTCTCTGTCTTTTATTCTCTTTTTCCTCCTTGTTTCGTCCTAACCTTTCCTGCTCCGGCTCTCCTCCGGCTCTAAAGGGATTCCTCCTTCTGGACGCTACAGTAGGTGAACTCTTGTTAATTGCTCACAGCAGTTGGAGGTTATCAGCTGGCTGCCAGTGAAGGTCTGAATAATAAGTTGAGCTGAACAAGGCCCAGGTGGAAAACATTTAACACAGGAGAGGGAAGCTGCTGCAGAGAGGAGGAAATGTAAAGGTTTAAAACCGAAAGCATGACACTGAAACCAGAAGACAGATGTGTTGAAAGCGTGTGAGCTCAAAAAAAGACAGAAATATACATATACATTCTCTTTGTCTGATCTATAGTCACAGGTTTGCATTGCACAAGCCTCATTTCTCACAGGTCCCTATAAATGGATGATGAAACACCCATCGACACCTATCGACAAACCTGCACCTGCTCCATCACTCATTGGACGTGTCAATAAGACGACCAGCGAAAGAAGCAATGAAAGTTCACATAATTGTGTCGGATCAGCGAGGCTCTCCAGCAGCACTCGCAGCATACGTCACAAACAGGCATTATGCATGGTCGTGGCTATTTATAGCAGCTGCATCACTAATTCATCACTTGTACCTGTAAACCACGGTCACGGTGATATCTCAGTAATCATCATAAACATTAAAGGGATGATCAATAATTAATCTAGAGAGCTCATGATGAAACAATTTGCTTCACAGTTAAGGATCAAATTAAAAGGTCATTAGGAGGGGAATGGCGATCAAATGTGAATAAGAGTAATTATAAATTAATCATAAATAATCTAAAGTTAGGTTTGAAAAAAATGAGGGGACATTAAATATGAGTTATAGTTTAAAACACACTGAGCAAATTTAAATACAATAATACGATCAGGAAAAATCGACAAACAACCTAAACATCATCTCATTGTAAGAGCACATTTAAGAATTATTTGTCATGTCCATCCTGTTTGCATTTTACTCATAGCTCAAGTATTTTACCTGAAATGCTTAATTTATGTATAAGAAGGGAGTTAAAGTTCACTCTAAGTCAAAAAAAGACAAGATTTTAAAAAACGATTCTTCATTGCGTCATGATGCAGGTGTGGAAGGTTCTGCATTTATCCTTAAAGGTCAAAATCTTTCGTTTTTTTGCGAATGTTGATTAAAAACATCATGTTGACGGAATGAAAAAGAGGGAATTCAACTGCAGACACCTGAAAAGTTTACTGCACGCACACAGCTGAACTAACCAATGACACTCATTATTTTAATGATTGAAATCATGTATCTCGAGAGTGTGTGGACTCGTATCCCTGGTAGGTATATATATGCCTGAGGGCTGATGGGGAAAAGGGAACAGGTGCGCAGGTAAGAAGGAAGGTCAGGTTGAATGGCAGGAAGACAGATGCAAACAGGATATGACAGGGAAACTGGTATTACTGCCTCGTGGTTGTGCTCCTCTGCAAAATAGTGAACTTACAGTTTACATCAATGTATGCCCAGACTCAAATAACATGATGTAAAGACTCTGAAGGGAAACTAAAGGAAAAGGTACTTGTTAAGTGTATGTTTTGGTAAAATTATAGTATTAATCCAATGAGAAACATGTTGCGTCACTAAGAGACTACTGTTCCAGAGGAGTACATCACATGATGCAAAGAAATCCACCAGAAGGTCAACGTTAGCCAAGCCAGTGAGCTCGTGGTGGGCTGAGACGCTTCAGTGTGGATTTTACTGTTAGAAGCTACAAATTAAAACATGTGGTTTCTTCGCTCTCATGTTCGATCAAGCAGCACGGAAGATCCGTACAATCAGCACAGATTCAGAGGGGCACCAATTCAATATCTCACCAAATGTGGAATATGGCCAAAAATTCCCCTTCTGTTCCTGACATTTGGGACTGAATAATGACCCAAAAAAATAGGCTTTACAGAGCAAAAACATGCTAAGCTAACCTCTGACCTTTAGATATAAAAATGTCATCACTTCATCATTAGATCCTGTTAGATATTTATGCAACGTTTTTCATCATAGCTTGTTGATTCTTGTTTTTATGTCACAAAAATGTGTTTTCTGTGATCCAAGTGCCCTTGACATTTGACCTTTGAAATCTAATCAGATCAGTGGACATCTGTACCGAACAGCAGGAGGCTAAGATGGGAACAAAAAGAGCGATAAGACTGCAAAAAGGGAACATTGGAGTGGATCGATGAGTCAAATTCAGGACTTTTACACAGATGACCATCATTTTTTCACCAGTGTGATATAGTTAAGTTAGTGTGACTCAAACCCTGATCTTTTTCTACACTTAACCAAGTAAAATAAAAAAAATTGCACCTTACAAAACAACAAGTTTTACCTGAATGTTCCTCGGAAAGCAGACAGGTGTTGCATGTTTATTATTGCTAACTTAACCATGAAATGAGACTGTGTTCTTTTTAAGCCTAGCCAAGGCAAAACATTGACACTTACACAGTGGTCGAGGAGGTCTGTTGTTGAATTATGAGGAAAGGAACGGACTGACATTGTGACTGAAGAGGGAGGAGAAGAGATCAAATGAAGCGCTCGCAGGTTTATGACTCAAACAGGGTAAATAGAAGCGAAGGTACCTGCTCGACTGATTAGCTGCTGTACATAACAGTTTGCCTTGAGCATCCCTCCAGCTGCCCTTCTCATGGTGACTTCGGCATTTCCATAATGCAAGTGTCTAATGGTTGTGTTTCTGTGGTTGACAGACACACACACACACACACACACACCCACACACACACACATTCTAGCGATACAAGCTCAGAGTTAAAGCTGCATTGGACAGCATATGAATGAATTTATTTTTTCAAGTGTCGTATTTTTTTGAAATGACCTTGCCTTTGCAGACAGAATTTCTGCAGAACAAAACTTCAGAGGTTTGTTTTTCCATCCATTTGTGTATATTACCTGAAATTTTTTTTTGTTTATGTATTTTTATGCATTCAGTGTGAGAGCGCAGCCGTGCATGCATGCATGCCGAGTGAGCATCACACCACCCCGACCATGAACCCGTCTGTCCGCATTAGTTTCCATCATTCCAAATACTCACCAGTTTTCGGGTGTGTGCACGTGTATTTTCAATTATTATTTTAAAATTCGTCCATCATTGCATCCCTGTGGAAAACAGTTAGAATAAGTACTTCTGAGATGACTTAGGAGTTTAAGTGAAGAAATGGTGCAGTCAAGAGCGGCGTTGCTCTTTTTTTAAAAACGTATAGCCCTTTTTGAACACATGCACGCACACACTCTTCTTCCATCGGGTCTCCGCTGTTCATCCTCCACTTTATTGCCTGCAGGCACTCTAACTTGGAGTCTGAACTTATTATGCTTCTCCCTTCTCTGAATTTTGGTGCACTCAGCATGTGAATGGGGAGGGAATGAGCTCTTTCTACCTGCGTGTGCACGAGGAATGGTTATGCTGCAGACGGCTCGGTGAGGAAAGTGTAATGAGGAAGCACAGGTTTTCTCCGAGGTGGAGGTGGCCCCCCCTGCGCTCAGGATTGGTTTCTCCCCCTCTCAACCAATCAAGCATGACGTGATTTAAGCCTCCCGCCGCTGCAGGTGAACTCCATGAGAACAGATTTATGAAACTGTTTAACTTTTCCTGTACGACTGCTCGGGGCTCTTTGTCCTCTCTCAAACCTAATCAACCAAAACGTTCCAAATTTCTCTCTTTATCTCTTCTTATCCTCCCTCAGTCAGCCTGTCCTTACTGTGTCTCTCCATTTTGCACGCCATCACACCTTTGTCCTCGCCTCCAAGAACTAGGGAAATAGGGATGACAAATCTTTCTTCTCAGCAGGGATTGCTGGAGGGATTTTTTCATTGATGATGGCTGATTCTTTCATGCTGTGTTGGAGGAAGGTAATGCTCCCATACTCTGCTTTCTCCTCGCGGCAAGCATCGAGCTTAAATGCTTACCCATGGCTTTGAATACGAACAGTGCGCTTATGCTGCTAAACAAACATAAATACTCGATTTTTTTTTTTTTTTGCAATCTCTTCTAGAGAGCACAGACGAAATAAACAACATGACAGTCGGCTCAGTTTTCTGATAAATGGCCTTGTGTGCACCAGTTGTTTGTGACATAGAGGGTAAGAAAAAAAAGAAAGAAAGAAGAAGATCGAGGAAGAGAATGGAGGGAAGATGACAAGATATGGTGTTTGTCTGATCCTTGAGAGGGGAGAGGTTTCATTACCTGAGGGACTTCAGCAGGGGATGTCTCTGCGGTGGGTTTTTTAAATTTTTTTTTTCTCCTCACTGCTTGTCAGAGTTGCGGCTCTGCTACATACACTTCTGTGGTTTTTTTTAGTCACACAGGGATTCAGCGGCACCAGCAGGAGCCAGACAGCCCAGGAATCAGCTGTGATGGATGGCTTTGTCTGTCCTGGAGGATGGAGGGGTCACCGGGGTTCGCGGCGGTGATGGAGACACTTCCCTGCTCGGCCCCCGTGACTTTTTTAATTAACCTCTTTGGGAGAACCAGTCTCTTCCTTTAGAGGTAATCACAGCCTGGAAAGTCCCTTCATTAGGACTTATCTGACCTCTGTGTGTCCAGCAGTGTGCACAGTTTCTTTCCCTACATCCTCAAAGTCTAATTCAATGCAGTAATGGCACTGCCACACAGGGAGGGAGACAACAGAGGTGAGAGGCTCTGGGATATTTAGACATGTGTCTAACCCATCAGGACTTTCACCCTCTGTAACTTCTTATTTTCAGTCTGCACACACCTCGAGCCTTTTTTTTTTTCTTCCATCTGATGTCTGTTCATCTCCCTAATTCTCCAAGCTAGATTTGGTTTTATTTCACAGCGAGGGACCTTCATTGATCCCACTGAGAGGCAATCGAAGTTTAATGGCAAATTAGGCAATGCACCCCTTGCCAAATGCCTTCATACTTTCTTCTTCTTCTTCTCATTCTTCACTCTTTTTTTTTTTTTTTGAATATCCGCTGCAACA
>JAPZDY010000011.1:17675076-17689965 GCA_029783645.1 Ctenochaetus hawaiiensis
TATAGAATTAATCTTTGATGATCAGCTTTGATTAAACACACCCTCTAGTTCTGCTTATGTATTTTTTTAAAATGACAGTGATCTTCTGGGTAGACAATAAGGTTTCCCTTAATCATATTAATAGTTTGTGCTGAAACATATCGCTCACATGCCTATAGTATACTGATTACTATAGTAATGGGGTCATTTTTATATCATAGCCATTGCCCATACTATAACACTACCTTATACTAAGTTATATATTCTTTTATTTTTTAAATTAAGAGTCAAAAGATTCTTAAAACACCAAAGACTTCTAATAAGAGAAACCTGATCAGCTGCACATTAAGAAAGACATGGCGATCCACATGTACCTGCAGTTCAATAGATTATTGATCTGACAGACTGTACCAGATTTCCTTTATTGATGCAAAGGTGCTCAGAGCGACACAGAACTGTCTGCCTCGCGCAGACTACTGTATGTTCAAGAGAAAAGGCGATACTGCTGACTCTCAGTGTTTCTCCGCTCCAGGTCATCTCAGCTTGTACTAATAAAACATTTACTTCCATCTTGTTTATCTTCAAAGAAAAGCTGCACAGAGGATAAATCAGCATTATCGGGTGTGAATGACAGCGCCTGGCAGAGCGGTGCATCATGACCCCGTTTCTCGCTTGTGTTTCTAATAACTTAATTATAAAATGTTTTCATTGTTTTGTTTGAGTCTTGAAGAACTGACGCTGACCCGATCACGTCTCCCTCGGAGAACACATCCTTGATCTCCACAGGAGTAGTCTTGTAAAAGTAATAACAAATTCTCAGAGCAGCACAGTTCAGAATCGTGTTATCTTGGATTCTTGTTTTTATACATGTGCATGGAAGATATGTACGTGACCACAGAGGCGGAGCATTAGCTTTGCTTATTTTAATGTGTGCCTGTAAATTCTCTGTTTATTGCATTATTTTAAAAAGGAATAAATTTGTCAGTTACACCATGCTGTATTTGTGGTTGTCACAGGTTAGTCACACATGCTTACCCCCTAAAAACAAAAAAAAAACAACACTAAGCTTCAGTCTGCAGAAAACGTTTCCGGCATGAGGCCCCAACAAAAGAAGTGCAGACATGGTTTAGTCGAGGGGTTTGGTCTGTGAGGCCAAAATAATCCTCCACATTAGGTCCCCAGATCAGGCCATTCATTGGCAGTGTGTGTTTGTGCCTGTGTGTGTAGGTGTCTTTTGCTTCAGTGCATATTTGTCCATTGACATGACTGTGTAAGCACAACATGTGTGTGCAAGCTATGTGCATAAAATCCTCACATATGCTTTTGTGTATTTGCCAGTAATTGTGGCCAACAAATAGCTAATGCCACCATGTTTGATTTAACATTGCAATTCATCGTCGGAAAATTTGAAGTATCCTGCAATTTGATCAAATGACCACTAGATGGTGGTGTTTCAATAAGCAAAAACACTGGATTGCATTGACTTCTTACTGTGTGAAACTAATACAGGACAGTAACTTGTGAATTATATTATATAAGTGCAAATTTGTCTGTTACTTTTGCATTTTTTTAGAAGCCAAAGCAAAAACACAATCTGATCATTTCTTAGCAAAATGTTATGTCACTACCAGTACTCACATCAACTCTTTTACTATCAAGAAGTCATGAGAAAGAGGTTTTGGAGCTTTTTTCTCCCCTACTTACAATAAAATCAGGTTTAATATTATACAGGAAGCCAGTATAAAGGTTATTATGTATTAAGTTTATACTTTACTTCTGTTTTTCCCATATATTGGCAGGTTCCCATTAATATTTCCAAGTACTTCCAACCCTAACGAGCACTGTTGCTGTACATTAAATACATATTTAGTTTCCACTCCTCTAAACAATGAAACACTCTGTGTAGAGAATCGCTCTCAGTGGCTACGATTATCTTACACCGAATATCTTTGCACGTCTGTTAAGACTTTCTCTACAATACATTCACTCACAGCCTAATTGGTTGAGGCGACTGAGGAAACACTGTATATTTCTACATTAATATTATGCAAGTTGTGTAAACACAGAGACATATGGCTGGCTCTTTTTCTTCCCGTGTGTCATTAAATTCTCTGCAGGATTCAGAGTTGGGAACATGATAATTAAGAATAAGCTGCGAGAAGCAGACGCTGATAACTTGCTCCCACTGAGCAATTCAATAAACTGAGGATAATAACACACACATAGCACGCACACAAACAAACACACAGCTATCTGATCCAGCGAGGCAAGGATCGTGAGCCACCGTGGATTTCTTATGAACTTGCGTAAATAAATTGGCTCCAGCTTTCACAACGCATTTGCATCACATTTTGATACTAAGAACTGTTAAAAAAATGCAGTTTTTGTTTTGCAGATTTTGTGTTTCACTGTAGTTAACAGCGTTTTTTTTTAATGCATCACATCCATTTTGCAAACTACACATTGTGTTATTGCTTTTGCAAAAGTTTCCATGTTGTGTCATCCAACTGTGCTCCAACCAAGTTTGTGTCATTAGCAAATAGGCGGTGGTTAGGGCACACAAACACGTCTATAATGAAATCTGTTTACTTCTACATGTTCTTCATGGCGCATCTGACAGCAGCTGCACTGAGCGCACAGTTCATACAGCGGCCTTCCATTCTCGTGATGAATGCAGGTTTTCTTGCAGAGCCCTGAAAATGGGTGAACAACAGCTGTGAAATCCCAGAGAGGTCAACGTGGTGGAGAAAGAGAAGCAGCAAGGAGTCAAAGCAATTCAGAAGACTGCTGGAGCTGCACTTGTCATAAAAATGAACTCACCTTGAGGGATTTTTTCACAAAAAGTCTTTTTTAAACCTACATAGAAATGTTATGTTTCGTAGATTCAGGCAAAGCGAGTTTATCTGCACGGAACCTTTGAATAGCGAGGCAATTTAAAGTGCTTTAATAACTATTATTATTAGCAATCATGTGTCTAACAAGTCATTTCAATATTGATTTAGCCCCTGTAGATCAATTTTCCCCCTGTTTTCCTTATTTTTTGCCTTACAGACATTCAATTAGCCCAAACATTTTGATTATGTGCAACACAACATGGTGTATAATCAGGATTGTTAAAAGGCATAATAAATCAAGGTTTGTTATTAAAGTGTGGTTTTTCTTTTAACTCGATTATTTTAATGGTATGAATTAGTCTTTATCTTCCATAGAGCAGAAGATACATTTAGGTAAAAGTGGGAAAGCTGACATGTTTTGGCTTTCACAGCACGTTTACCCCTCAGACAGTATATTCCACTCTTCTTTTACTGAATCCTGCAAAAGTCTAAGACCACACAGTTTAGCACCTGAGGGTGTTCTTAATTAATGACCAGGATTTGCGAATTGATAACATCAAAAAGAGATCTTACAAGCTCCTCCACTGAAAATTGATTAAAAAGCATGAATGTAACAGCTTGTGCTGCCACAATTCTTGTCTTTCCACCTTCATCTCAGGGCTTTTTGTGTGATCTGGGTCAGAAAGCTCATTTGGTGTTTTAGCTTTGTATTTCTTTCACTAGATATAGGCAAACACAAAAGCACAAGGCTGTGCAGCTGCAGTTTTTGCGACCAGAGGTCAGTGCAGATCTGGTGCAGAGTGGCATAATTTAGAAAAGAGGCTGTGGCTGCTTGAATATATATTGGAAGTGGGAGGAATACTTTAATGGTAGACATTTTATTAATGGTTTGGGAGGAGAGATATGACCAGTTACTCAAGGCTGAAAACTTTCGGGGGAGGTCCAACATGATTATACAAAATCCCAGATCAACTTTCAGGAGGAACTGATCAACTTTTTTAATCTAAATGCATATTTTAGAATAAAATTATGAATCTTTTTTAATCCTTATTTAAGAGCGCTCTGTCAGTAGAATAAGATGAGAGTTTTAAATAGGCTGACAATGAGCTGAGTGTTTTACGTAGCATGGACCCACTTGACTCAAAGCAGCTATTCTAAAAGAGGAAGAGCAGCACTTAGCTCACTGTTGAAAGGTTCTGCTGTTCATTTTTAAGGCTTCGTGGTGGAAAGCTAACAAATAAAAATCTGTATCAAAGACGAATGTTATGCTCAACGGGCAGAGAAGACAGGAATGTCAGAATTAGCAACATGAGAAACTTGAGCTCCTTTTACAACCACTATTTTTAAAAGTTACAAAGCCATAATGGAGGGTTGTTGTTTTGCCTCTGTGCTGGTGAGGGAGAGAGTGACAGCGCCAAGATCTATGCTTGTGTAAAAAGCTAACCCAAAAGGCTGGGATGTAACATTTTGACAATGTGTGTGACTCCACCAGCAGGAGATAGCAACAGTTAGCAGCTAACTCAAAGAAAAAGATGAGCTGCAACTGAAAACGTCTGCAACTTCAGAAGACAAATAAGGTCCAGGAGCTACTTAGCACCATGAAACAGGCACAGTTGTGATTATTATGACCGCATTATGCCATTGTTATTGTTTAAAGAGCTTTTCCTGATGCATATGTTGAATATCACATTGGTTGCCGATGCAATGCCTGCAAGCTATTTAAAATCACACACTGTGGCCCCGTTATGTTGATGCTGTATCCATTATAAAAGCCATTTCTCCTTTAAAAAAAGATTCCCAGCCATGCATAATGATACGTCTGTTGCATAATTAAACTGCTTTGGAAACTGTACATTTCTTATTTTATAAACTGTAGATTGAATAAGCATATGTGACCTGGTGTGAGCCATCAGCCAAAGTGAAAAGGAAAAATTTTTATTCGTCCTGCAAGTAGTGGAGTACATTATTAAGAATCCCAGACTAATCCAACAAAGTATAGACTCGGTTTCAGAGATGATTTTCCATGATAATAAAATATTAATGTGCATTTTAGCACTTTAATAAGCGCAGAGAGATACAACAACTTAGATTTTTTTTTTGCACTTTTTGATGCACATTGCACTCTTGCAGTTTTTAATCCAGCTGAGCGTTGAAGAGTTCTTGTCTCCTCTGATGTCGACACGGTGGCATCTTGCCATTTACTCAAGACAAGATCTCACACGGCCAAACAGATGTTGTGGTGCATGTAAGCTTTGAATTGGCTTAGCGATCTGCGCTGCAAGGTCGCGAGGATGGGAGGGGAGGGTTGTGGGGGGGGGGTAATGGCTCAGTGCCTGAGTGAGTAAGCCTACACTAAAGGTGATTGCTTTCTTCCTTTTCCACAGCACCGCCTCCTCCTCCTCCTCCTCCTCTTCCTCTTCTTCTTCTTCTTCTTCTCCTCCTCCCTCCCCATGCTCCTCCCATCTCCCTGCCTCCGTGCGCCTCATAAATCACCATCTGCACTAACATGTGTTTTTTGTTTTTGTTTTTTGTGTACGGACGCAAGCACAGAAAACAAGAAATGAGAGAAATGGAGAGTGAAATTGTTGAGTTGTAATAAAGAAGCTCATATCTTCTCCTCATACCTTCCTCCTGGCTCTGTTTGCTCTGCTCTGCTCTGCTCTGCTCACTCGCTCCCCGAGCTGTTATGCTGACTACGTCATCAAAACACACAGTGAGGCGTGCTGGCTCGCTCACACTCTGTAGCTTGTGTTGGATACACACACACACACACACACACATACACACACACACACACAGAGTCTTACACTGGATCCAACATTCAAGATGCAGCAGCAGGAGGAGAGTCTGTCTTCTGATTCCCTGTCAGGTAAAACGCAAAACTAGTTGTGTTCCTCTGTCTTCACTCACTTCACTGCATCGTTATCCATCTCTGTTGCCTCCTTGCACTCCTTTTCACTGTTAAATGACACATTGATGTTTCCTCTCAGGGCTCTTCTCTCTCCCATTCTGCCTCTCTCTGTATCCATCTGTCCATTTTTTTCCCTTTTATTATTCTCTCCTCTCTTTTGTGCGCCTGTGAGTACATGTGTTGTGCCGTAAGAGGTGATAATGATTGTTAATGTAGAAAAACAGGAGGTGAACCTTTTTTTTTTTGTTTTTCCATATGGCAGTGCTGAGAGGAGCACATTAAGGTGGAGTAGCTCCTGCTACTACGACCGCCTCACATCCAAAGCACAGCTGTGAAAGTGCATATGGGCTGTAGAGACTATTGCATTCTTCTGACCTAAATACAATGACAGGGCTTGAGCTACTTTAGCCGGGATCTCCTTAATTGTAAGTAACTTACAATATCCTAAAGTGTTTTTTTTTTTTTGCAGTGCCCTCCTATGGAAAGGCAGCACAATTTGCATGCTGACTGCAGTGTACAGCAAAATCCAGGTCATATGTGAAATTTAAAAAGTGAGAGATGAAGTGCTCATAGCGCGGCTTGGTTTATTTAACAGTGCGAGAGTCTATTTAAAATGTGCTGCTCTTGGCCTGTGGAGGCTGATAGTTGTCCTTGGTGATTGAGGATGATCCTGCTGGGTATTGAGCCGGGAACATCTTTCATTATTAGTTATGTAATTATTTTAATTGGAGCCGGTTAAACCAAATTAATTTTTTTTTGCGTTCAGGTTCATTTTTAATTTGCACAAACTGAATGTCGGGTTAAATGCCGTCGAGGCTGAGAATTATTGTATTAAAAAAAAAAAATCTGCAGAATTTTTTTAGGAAGTTGTTTTTCTCCTCCTGGTTGCACGGCATCAAACTCATTAAGGCGACTCAATGTGAGTCGGGAAAATAACAAAAACCTGAGTAAATAATCAGGATTTGTATGGTGAGGGGAACATTTTTAATTTCATTTCAACTCTGATTGACTCCAGAACGAATTAAATGCTGTTTTGGCTTTTTAATCAAATACTTTTTTTCCAGCCACGTTATTTTGCAAGTAAACAGCTACCTGATTTGCAGCATGTATTTGTGTATTTATGGTCTTTTTTTTTGTCTGGGAGGGTCAGGCGGATCATTTCCCAGCATGCTTGGGGCAGAGGGCATGAAAATCAGTTCAGTTCAACTTGAATAGAAAAGTACGTAATCTTCATTTTTGCAAGGTTTTGGATTATGAGAGGAAACTCTTCACACCAGCCAGCTGAATCTGAATTTCCTGCACGTTAATAACATGACGGGGTCATCTTGGGATGGAAAGGCTCCAGGTTCGATCTCCATGTTGCTCATAATGTTCTTTAGCAAGACAATATACCTCTTAACTGCTCCTGATGCTGCTTCATTAGTGTCTGAATGTCTTTGTAAATGGTTGAATGAAATATTAATGGTGAGGTCTCTTGAGTGGATGCTATAAAAATACAGTCCATTAACCAATTAAATCTATTTTGATTCATTGGGCCAATGTCTTCCTTCAAACTTAAATCTATGTTCAGATAAAGTTATTTTAAAAAAGCTCTGGAAGTGCTTGAATTAAACAAAATAATAAGATCTTCTTGCTGTTAAACCAGAATGTATGTCAGAGTGATGGATGAACCAAAACTGGGATGCGGCGTGCACAAAGGATTCATACAAATAAACAAATGACGTTGTTGGAAACACAAAAAAAACCATCAGTTTTAGCACAAAAAACATCCCCAAACACCACTCTCTGTCTCTCCTGGCATGAGGCATGTTCGCCTCAGGTAAGATCGGAGCAGCAGTCCAAAAACAGAAACCTCGACTTCCACAGTTGGAGTTTGATTACATGACAACAGAAACACTGAGTTTTAACTCCAAGTTGCACAGTGGAGGAAAAATGGGGGAAAAAAAAGAAAGAAAAAGACAAATCAGACCCAATGTTGTTGCTGCTGCTGCTGCTGCCATCTTGTTGTTGTTCATAAGTTACTGTCACTTGGAGAAAAAAAAAAAAAATCAATCCCTGTTCTGACGCCTCGCTTGTCACCCATCACCGAGCTTCCTCCGAGCTCCCATGTGAGATCATTATCGGCGTATTCTCTAGTTTCTGGTTGATTCACATCACCTGTGCTGCACTTAATCTGTGAAGAGGCCAACAACAGCACATCACGGCGGCGCGGCTCTGAGGTGACCGTGGAACAGATGCCCCGCCGCTTCGTGGTCTTCACAGACAGATGGGTGCTGTTGTTCGTTGTGCAGTCTCATCATGAACAAGGCATAATTTACCCTTATAAGTGAGCTGTGTTGGCCCACAGCAGTTGCAATAGCAGGTGGCAAGCGGGATTACATAATGTGTGTGAGTGCAAGAGAGAAAATGTGAAGGTTCACGAGGAGATAAAGCGAGAAAAAGTAGGAAAAAACTGCTCCACTGAAATGACTTGAACGGAGAGGTAAACAACATGCACGCAGCTTCTTTTCGTCATGCGTTTCTGCTGCATGCTTTCTGATGACAGCACATTTTTCCGATTGCTTTGGCACGGTTTCCACAACAGTTTGAATGTGATAAAAAAAACTCTTAATCAAAGAGCCAACTGCAGTGGAAGGAACTGGCAAACGTTTCCCTGAAACATGCATGCTTTTTTCTTTAAGTATGAGGCAGCAAGCAAAAGACAAGCTCCTGCAAAAGCCTGTATGTGATAAGAAGAAACAGTATGTTGATACAGCAAACAGAAAGCATGTCAGAGCTGAATTCATGAGCGTGATCGACCCTTTTCTGATCATAAATTCACACTCGTGCCTCTCCGAGACACACACATCACAAAACTTTTCCACTGCAGCAACTTTTAAGTACAAAACTGCAAAACACTCTTGAAAAAAAACTGAAAAAAGACTCAGAAAACTGTGAAACACTTAATCTGGAAACTTTCTTTGTGGTTAAAATAAGAATGAAACAGCTCGAGTGTAACTACAACCTATACTTATCTTACTGACTCATTTACAAAACTGTGAAACTCTTATTTCAGCCTGTTCAGGAAGAACGTAATTGCTTTAAAAGTTTGCAAAAAGGGTGACTCATCAAATCCCTTTCAGTGCTCTGTAATGATAAATCAAACCTCCATCCTTTGCAGAAGCTTTTGCACCCTGTTTCCTCTTGTTTTCATGGGACCGACATCATTTAAAGACAGGGTGACAAATTTAATCCGAGAGAAGTTTGAATCCTTTCAGCTGAGATTCAATTCATCCGAAACTCTTGTAAGACAACAAAAACACACAAACTTGACTCCAAACAGTAATTCGAAGAATGACAGCAGTCTCAAGGAGATGTCCTTAAAAAAATATTTTTCTGTATTTGAAAATTGCAGACAGCTGACACCGCCGGTTTGTGTGGTGTATTTTGACCTCCCTGCTGCTTCTCTCATCATGAAAGAATCCGTCTCTGAATCCCAGAGACGTTTCGTTAAACGCAACCTCCCGTTCGCTTTTACAGGTGTTTGTCCCCTCTAACTTTGAAACTTTCACAGATGAAAAACATTAAGATTAGACGTGGAAGAGCAAAAAGAAAACACTTCAACCATCCGTATAAATCCCCTCTCAGCCATTTCTCTTCGCTGGCACACTTCAGTGAAGAGCGACGCGTGAGCCACCATAAAATCACAGTTTAACGTATTTTAATGCTTCTAATAATGAAAAATGGAGGTTTGAACAGTAAAAGATTAATTTCAGAGCTGTTGCGTGATCATTAAAGTTTTAAATCTATTGAGGAATGCAACCAGTGCATTGACTTATACACATTGGACCAGACAAATCACTACTGTAATGGCAGAGGGAGCAAGCAAAACTGGGCATTTTGCTCTTTGACTGGTACTTATCTGTTTAAAAATGAAATTCTTAAGGATCCAACAGATAAAGAGGAAGTTAAAAAATAATTCTAAATACTTCAAGGTTGTTCAACATTGACACAACTACCAGAGAGAAGCCGAAAAAAAGGATCCCGGTGAATCACAGTGGGCCACATGCAGCAAACAAAATGAGGAGAGCAACGCTGCAGCAGGTATCCTGGGTCTGCAGAGTGGAAATGAATCCTCAGTTAACCACAAGACCCTTGAACGCCACTCGTGTTTCTTCCCTGTAGTACATGTAACGAGCTCATATTCCTCTCTAAATGACTTCAGCCCACAAAAACGCCTGCAAAAAGAGAGAAAATGGATCATAATTACAGTATAAAGACTTCGGAGCCATATTGAAGAGGTTGCATTTAAAGGCCCTTTTTCTTTACGCATCTTTATGCGGTTTTTTTATCAAATACCAGGCTCTCTTTTTAAAAAAACTTGTTGTTCCAGACAGCGCCAGCACAACAGTGATGCTGCTTGTCATTATTTCTGCTCCGCTCTCTCAAGCTGTTGAGAGAAGACTGACCTTTAACTGAACCGTCCTGCTCATTTTAAGTCTTATCTTGAGAACATCTCCTTCCTGATGGAGGTGCTCGTCAAAAGGGCGCTCAGCTAACAGCTACTGAGAGAGTTCAGAGTCTGGATCAGTTTGCTTATAACAAAAGCAGCCTCCATCGCGTTCGAGCGTAACGCTGCCTCCCACGACTCCCACTCACCGGCTAAGAGATGTGACTCAAAATACTACTGAGTCAAGGCTCCAAAGTAAAGGTGGTTGGAGTTCGCAGTGAAAAGGCTACAAAATGGAAATTAAAACCTTCACTTATTGACCTGCTTGAATTCATTATTTTGCAGTGTAGCTTTCAGATTCAATCCTTTTATTTTTACTCCCGGCTTACTGTTTGGTTCTTTCACTCTGTGTTTGTGTGTGTGTGTTTAGGATTGTGTTGCATTCAATCAGGCCTCGTCTTCACAGAACACAGTCTTTTTTCACATTCGTTTTTTCACAGTTCAGCTCTTATTCAGAGGACTTCATGAACTAATTATTTATATGCTGTCCCACAATGTCCTCTCAAACACTCTCAGTAACAGCTCACGGTCTAAAAAAGTTGGGAAAATGGAGACAACAACAGCTGGTTTGTCCCAAAGCACAAACTGCTTTCTATCTCTGTCTCACTCTCTTTTCCAATGTGTGTGTGTGTGTGTGTGTGAGACAATGAGTGGGCCTGCTAACGAGCCAGTCAACCTGGCTGCAAACAGGTGTGCCAGCTGACACAGTGGGAGGGAAGTGTAATGATTTGCAGATGTGAGCCAAAGGCAGACTCAGACTCAGATGCTAATGGAAAAGAAAAAGGACTGTTTATTATAAGAGGCAGCAGAGGATGGAGGTGGATTGAGCGGGTGAGGCATGTCAGAGCGGTGCTAACAGGTGGATGGTGGCTGACAGGCAGGAAAGTCTGATCCTGGAGCAGCAGACGCAGACTTACCGCCTCTGTGAGTGATGGAGTGATTTGTTGAAGATGGAAGAGATGAACTTGGGTTTACAGTGTTAATGTTGAAAGCTTGAACACAGAGAAACAGAAACAACAGCAATCATTTTGTTCCCTGATTCAAAATCTCGACTTCTTTCTCCTTCAGTCCCGCAGCTAAGCTCACTTTCACATGACAGCTGGTCTTACAGGCATTTTTCAGATTTATGTTCAGCTTTACAACCTTTTAATTCTGCTTTGCATCGAGGCAGCGGTGAAATTCTATTCTTCTTCCTTTTCTTCGACCTAACTTCCTCCTCCGGTCCCTGTATTTCAATATCCAGAGTATAACCACTGAAATATAAATCAGCACATTGCTCTTAGGAAAAACTGAGACTGCTGAGTTTTTCCAAGATTGTACTGGAAGAATTATTGCCTCTCTTTACTTATTACTACCCATGTGGTGCTTTGGTATCTTGATGTGTGTATCGATTCTCCTCTCAGTATGCTGCAGACTCACTATGTTCCCTCTACAGCTGCAACACTATTTTATGCCATGCTGTTTTAAATACAAGCATATGCAGTACAGAGGGCAGGAAGGTCAGTACATGTCACTTTGCTCTTACTTTGATGCTCCTCAAGTTGTCAGTTTGCCTGGTTTGTGTCTGCGCCAGTGTGTCACACTTCCTGTGCAAGCCTGGCAAGTCTACTGACAGTGATTCATAGGAGCTTGAACGCACCAGAACACTGATCTTTGATCATTTTCTCACCTGACTGAAGGCTGCAGATTAAATTTTAATTGATGACCAGGAGCTACAAAAACTTGCTCAAGCTTCACATTAATGCAGTCAGTGTGTTTGTGTCAAAAGCAGCAGCGACTACAAAGATTTTTTTTTTACCCCCTTTCTTTCTCAGCTTGCTCCACTGTGCTATTGACTAGTTGACACAGCATTTCTCGCCTCATGCTCGTAGTATCTTCATGCTCCAAGAGCCCGTTTAACACTGCCGTCTCTCTGAGCCCGTTACTTGACAGCTATGCTTCAGTGAGGTCCGCGTGAATATAAAAGAGTGGTTGTCGGTGGCATATGGCACGCTTTATAGTTAGAGATGCTGCTTGTGAAGTCTCATCTCACCCATATTAATATTACATTGCCGAACTCTTATTTGTGGATTTGCATCCTCTCTGTCTCTGTGTTACCTGCACACCAGACTGCATATCGGTTGCAGTGGACGACTAAAAATGTCATGCAAGCTTGTGATTTTCACTTTCTTGCATGCATTTTGAGGAAGTTCTGAGAGAAAGTTCAATCGCTGACTCTGCATGTGAGCTTCACCTTGTGGTCTGCTGCGCATGAGCTGAAAACAAGACGAAGACCATCAGCAGCACAACGAATCCAGGGGCCTTAAATCTGTCAGAGCTGCACCAGAGCATGCCGGTGGAGCCAGCAGCATGCAGCAGACGGGCAGGATTTATGACATACTATTTAAATGGATGCATCTCTTCCTGAGTGCCTCTTCAGTGGGTCATAATGAGCTCAAACCACTTTGCTCTGTCTCCTTCCCTAATTCAGTTTTTCTGCAATAATGCTCATATTGCATGAAAATGTGAAATCAGATGGTTTTTTTTTTTTTTTTTTTTTTTTTTTTTGAAAGTGTCCCCAGAAATGTAATGTTCACTCCATTTTCCAGAAAAAAAAGTTTGGTTAGGTGAGCCTGGAAGCTAGAATCCATACTCTGTGGGAGGTGGAGATGCAGAGGCTGTTATGTGATGGCAAGCCAGTGTTCATCTCTATACTTTCATAGATCTTGTGTGAAGAAAATCTAAAATATCTTAAAAAAAAAGTACATTTTCAGCCCTACTGATGTTAGTTTTTTTGAGATTAGACTTCAATCAGAGTTACCTTGGTACATCAATAAGGCAGCTGCACACCGTACTTTTACTTCTTCTGTGTTTGTGCTTCTCTCTGAAACTTATGTTGGATCAAATCCTCTCTCCCATTTTTTCTGTTATTCACAACTTCATTGTCTTCTACAGCTCCAACTGGAAAGCAGAAATTTTATACTATATGTTTGGCCCCAAACTTAAAATATTAATCTAATTCCAATCGATACCTACAGGAAGGACTGTGTGGCAGCTGGTGGAAGGTGAGGTTTATTGTCATATTGCAGGCTGCAGCTATCGATGCAGGGGGGATAAATGCTAACACACTGCAGGTATAAATGCTAACACACTGCAGGTATTGATCTTAGTCAGCCGCTAATATGTGATACACACGAGGGAGCAGCACAGCATTGCTTTAAGTGTATGCAAATGGTTGTGGCCACGCTCATCATCCGAGGTAGATGAGAGCATCTAGCTGCTATCTGATTGGATCGCTCCTTATCTTTTGCACACAGAATGAAACACATTTATCCATGACACCGTGCTTTCATGGACATGAGCATCAGTGCATTCATACCAAGCCCAGTGATTACATGATCTGTTGTCTCTTTCCCCTGCTTTTCATTTGAGCTTCAATAAAATGCACTTGATTACATAACTGCTCCACAATTAGAGGTAGTATTACAAAGAAAGCAGACAAATGTGCGACCTAATCGTGCCCTCTCATTTGGGAAAATTGTGCCATGTATCTTGTTGCCTTAAGATAGAAACAACTAAAAAACTAAAACCAAACATTTTGTAGATATTTCCTATGAGCATGCAAAGAGAAAGGGACAGTTTTTCTAAGCTGCATTTAAAAATGCATAATGTTGTAAAATGGCTTTTCTAGCATATGAGTTTTAATTTCCAAGCAACTTTTGTTGAACCATACTGGACCTCAGGCATTTCTTTTTTACCGCAAACAATTTTGTCAGCTGGTAAAAAAAAAAAAAAAAAAAAAAAACCTCTCTAGTATAACTGAAGATATGTGTCACATAGCTTCTAAAACTTTAAGCAGCAGACTTTAAGCAGGTAACCTGACTTGCTGCTGACCTATCAATACATTTCTTTGACCTTTCCAGATGTGTTTTTAACAAACATACTTAGGTTTATCCACTCGTATATTACGCAGCTCTATTGCAATGTCATTTGTTGCCAGTAGATGGCAGTAGCCACTAAATGAGCGTCTTGCTGCTACGGACAAGTGAAACGTCTAAACGAACGAACGCTTTGCTAATGTTCGTCTATTCTTTGACTCAGTTTGTAGGTAAGAAAGAAACTATAAAATATTCCAATATTTAAATTTTATATCATGGAAGTGTTATGTACTTTCATGTAGTTTTATAGCATGTAAGCCTGTTCAATATTTCCATTGCAGTAGAATAGTGGGAAAACGAGCTAGCAAAGTTAAGCTAGCTTGCTTAGCTAGTTTTGTGGGAAATCGTGTCACCTTTTTGTTGCAAAGTTCTCAGTAGCTTACTTTAAGCTTTACTTTAGCTACTTGTTAAGAGCTGAGTGTTTTGTTTGACTAAGTCAAGTGTCAGTTTGTAAATCTTTTGATACTGAATAGGCAACAATTATTAAATGGGCTGCAAGTTCTGTCAAATTTAACAAATCATAATCAAAGTTTGGTGTTCTGGGTTAAATAGCACAATGCTTTGTAAATAAGTTCATATGCTTTCTTTTGTGTGAGGACTTAGTTTGTGCCTCTCATGTCTTGTATTTAGGTCACCGGTGTAACTACTAGTTACATAGACTGCATGATGGTTATGTATTTACTGTTGTTTATGAACTAGCACTGGAGAAAAACAGTGCAACTGGGATCATAGGTGCCATGTTTGCCCTGTATTTATGTA
>JAPZDY010000011.1:17729206-17746970 GCA_029783645.1 Ctenochaetus hawaiiensis
CTGCTATGATTAGTGGAACTCACGGGAGGCTGGCCAAAATTGCGGAAAAGTTGCGGTGATTGGACAAAATTGCAAGGCCGCAAAGAATTCACGGAGATTGGTTGAATTTATGTTAATTGTTGCGATCGCAACATCACAAATTCCTGGAGGGACTGATTGAAGAAATGTTATAACCGTATCCGCAGACCATCCTTGTCATGTGCATGTAACCATAACACCAGATTATGAGGTACAGCTAGCTAAAACTAATGCAATCCAATTAAGCAATCTTGCATAAATCTCATATCCTTTATGAATGAATTTATCAGTCAGATGTTAGGCATAAGTCTTATCACAATAAACTAAGATCTGGTTTGTCCACCCCATTCATATCAGTGATGGTGGGCTAAATGACAGATATATCTCTCTGTATAATGCACTCTTCAACAGCACCACAAGTTTAGTCTCAGGGAAAGACAAAACAGAGACAAAGACAGGGACTCTATCTGGCATCTATAAGAGTTTGATGCTTTCGCCAAAGCAGTGGTGACTTTATTATATACAATAAAGTCAAGTTGTCTTTAAAAAGGGTAAACTATCGTCTGCCCAAGGAGATTCAAGCAGCAGTTGCTATCAATTTTGTCTTATCCACTGCCCGTAATCCATACTAATATGTTTTGTTTTTTCCAGACGAACAAGTTCTGCCCAGACTTTCAATCCTTGAATCTTTATGGTTCCTTTCACATGCTGCTCTGCTCTGTTATTTCACAGCAGTCTAGTCCCTGTGACTCCCCCTAAAGTGTTTTACTCTAATGGCTGGCTATATTTCAGTCGTAATAGCTAGTGTGCTTCATTTTTTGTGTGAAAATTACCATGTGGAGACAATGGAGGGGAGTTGTGTTACGAATCAATACATCTCTCCTTGTCCTTATTTTGCTTTGAGAGTTGAATTAGTTCCATTTTCCCATCAGCTAGAATTTTTTTGATAAGATTTTTTGGTATATTTTACTGTGATTTAATTTGAGTACCTATGTGTGTTTGTATATGTTTATTTATGTGTGTAATTGATTGAGATCAGCGTTTGAAACTATTGCTACACTGAGCATGTGTGAATGAAATATATACTTTTAAGGGTGATTGTGTCTTTGTTTTTTTGCAGTATAACCCTCAAAACTTCATTAAATGTGCTCACATACAAAAAAAGGGAACTTTCTAAACTTCCAATCTTAAAACTACAGTGTGGGTTTAGATTTTACTCATCCAATGCCAAAGCTGTACACACAGACCTCCTTTAAGTACCAATGCTACTTTCAGGCAATCTTAGCCACTAAAAAATGAACACCGCAATTCTAATGCTTACGTTTATTTTATTTTTCATGTTTGCTGCCGTGTGGATTTGTCTCCTCCTTCCATTGGTTTCTTCAACAGGTAAGAGATTTTTGCTTTAATCTGTGATTCCTGATGTGATAAATAGTTCTTTTTACATCCTTAAGAAGCCAACAGCAGACAAATCTTAAAGGTTTTTAGTGTTTTAGTTACACAGTTATTTACACCTGAATGAAGCACCTTTACTTTAGGCCTTTGTTGTTAAGTCCTTGGTGTTTTGGTCATACAGAGGAACAGGAAGTAAGGAAGTAGGCTGTACCTCAGTTCACTTCCAAACACCACGCACAGTGTTTGTCTGCTGCTTGAGGATTGTGTTTCCTTCAAATCAGTATCAGATAGCATTCAAGTAGTTTAGGAGAAAGTGTACTGAAGTAAAAATACACAGCACCAGATTGGACTATTCGAGGATATTCAGTATCATTATCATTGTCAGCAAAAACAAGCAAACCTAGCGACGTTTCAGTTTGTCTCAATACTGTTTGTAAGACTCAGCCTGAAGCCTGCTGACTTCCACACAAGATCTGAATCTATAAAAATAGGTTACAGAGAACTTCATTGTTTATGTAATAGCTTGACCCTGCAGTTCAAGCAAACATTCACTCACAACAAAAGTAAATCATTATAGTTTTTATAGCTGATTAATTTGCATGGTACTTGAGTGAGTATTTATGGCAGCGGGATGATGTCTGTGGGAATGACTGAAATGAACTACAGTGCCCTGGTCAGAGTAATAAAAGAGCTGGTTGAACTTTTCCAGTGCAACGGTGTCGCTCACTCATGGCTTTTTAACAGAGTTTGAAAAGCAGTAAAGGCACAGAGTAATAATCCATATCAGATTATATCAAGCTTATCAGCCACCACTGAAAATACTTGCGAGTTGATCCACTGATTTTGTTGGTAAGGGTCTTTTGGTGAGAATTGTTGACCATAAAAAAATTTACAGTATCACAAGACCTCTCTTTGAACCAGGTGAAAAGGCTACAGTGGCAACAGAGAGGCTTTTTATGTGCAGGAGATTTGGCTTCCTTTAATGTAGCTAACATTACACATCAATTTTGGGAATCCTTGATGAGGACTTTTGGAACCTGCCCTGCACTGCAGAGACTATCCGACTATTGCATTAATACAAAAGCCACTACTTTACTTCCCCTTTCTCTTGACCTTTCATTGGCCCTGTTACTGCTCACTGGTGTCTTTGTGGTCGAACCAGAGTAGCACACAAACTCTGCACGACCCTGATTCATATGTTTGCCTGCCTATAGGCCCCTGGCCTGTCCAACAAGAACTCATTGTAGGCACCTATTCCCCCAGTGACTATTATGCAGCCAACACAAATCACTCTGCTTTGTAATGAAAAAGGTAACCTGGCCTCACATGTGTCTCTTTTGTTTGCTTGAATTAGAGTCACTGTTAGCTGTTAGAGCTCAATTGTAGCCCTAATTTGTGCCCACTAACCAGAATGTGACATTACAGACTAGATCCTAAAAACCTAAACATACCGTTTCCTTATCACCGGTTTTTCCATGAGAGTGAGAGGACATGTTTACAGTGTCTTTAGGGGTTTTCATGAGCCCTGTGGCAACAGCGTGAAGCCGGAGGGCCTTTACATTCCCTCTGCTACCCGGCACGAGACTCTGACTCGCTCAATTGATGTATACCAAGTAATGGTCCCACTAAATACTCTCTGTGGGACAGAGGGAACAGTCGAGCCTTTTGTTAGAGACGGAGAGACACATAAACCCACTGCTGCATTCTGTAGTTGTGAGTTTATGGGCTGAGGTAATGACAGAAACTCCACACAGTGTGGAGCGTAACGGCCCCCTCTGCTCTCACTAGCAACAAGCGGCATCAGAGTGAACAGTTTGAGCAGCTGTGGAGGGAAGAAAAGGTAAAGCAGAGGGAGAGAGCAGGAGAGGGAGGCTGATTGGGTACCACAGGCAGATAAATTTGTTTATCTTGGGACTGTGGGAGATGTTGATTACAAAGAGGTTTGAATTAGCTTCTTTTTCTGGCTGTCGTTTGTGACCATACATATCAATATGTTTTTGTTGGTGTATTAGCATTTTAGTCAACCACGTGGTTGTTTTATTTCTGTACTTTGTGAAAGTTTGCTTGTCAGATGCAGTGTGGTCGGTTCTTTGACCTTTTCCATGACTTTTTTTCATCAGATGATACATTTTGAGTTTCTTTCTGTGCTGCGCTCTTTTATTTTTTTCATTTAGCCTCTGTGGCTAACTTCCCAGTTCCTCCTCTATGTTTCCCAAATAAGACGATGCATCTCATAACAACATTTCAGTCACTAATTTCCTCAGATTTGGTTCTGAAGGGTTCCTGGCTGACTGGGACGTTGTTGACCACAGATTGGTATCAGACAGGAAAACTAAGACTCATGGTCTTGACTTGGAATCAGAGGAAACCTCTTGACTTTATCTCTTGATACAATAAGAATATTCAATTACAATTCCGGATTATTTGTTCAACATTAGTTCATAGAATCATTATTTTTTCACAGACTGGACAACAACACATTTGTATAGAAGTTCACTTTATATCATGAAAAAAACATGAAAAAACAATGATTTGTTCATGATGCATGCAGCTTTAATACTGAGGTAACACATACGCATGCATCCTTGCAGTTTTGAATGCGTCATTGTGTCCAGTTGTGGACTCTGGTCCATCTGCCTGACCCTGTCCTTTTACAACACGCTCTGATTGGTTGTTTGACATTCTTAACAGCCCATTTACATCTGCTTCTGATAGGCTGTCACTCCATGCCATGCCTTTCTTGCCTAGGGAGGCAAATTAAAGTGGTTCACTTGTAAAACCAGGAACATGACTGACTTGATGACTGGATCTGGAGTCACTCAGAGTCAGTGGGGGTGATATGTTTTCGAAGTCAGACTTGTTTACTGCACCAGATGTTGTCTTATCTGTAGGTCTGTAACAGATTAGTGTGCTTGATGGGGGAAAGTAAAACATTCTGTGATCTGATAGCTGTCTTGTTAACTCCATTCCACTGAAGCTCTTATCTATGCATGTTTTCGAAGCAACCCAAACTTTTCTCCTGTTGTTCTCCACCACAAAGCATACCCCCCCTCTCTCTCTTTCTCTGTCTGTTGCACACACACTCACAAAGACTTGAGAATAGGAGTTTTGGATGTATATTACTGTGTTACAAGAGATTCCTTTACTGCTTCATGAAACTGGAACTGGCTATTTGGCTGTTCATAAAATTCCTTTAGTGCTCTGAGGCACTTGAAACAGGAACAGCTTTCCTGTCATTCAGGATACACACTCACACAGTATTCCGGACATCATGCCTCTGGGATCTGTGTGTGGGAAACTTTGAGGGGGAGTGTTCAGAGGTGGAGCAGAAGTCTGAGCTTGTGGGACAGGACACACGTATTGAAGAGAAGTGGATGTTTGATGGTTTCACAATGAAGTGGATTTGATCACAACACAATCTTTGAGGACTTAAAAGTAGACGCGAGTGTGTGCAAGAGGACTCTTAAGTGAAGTGTGCGATAAACAGAGTTGCACCCAATGAGAACTTCTCTGGTAGCTTTTATCTGAACTGATACCAGATTACAGAGGACTTGTTTCCAGCACTGTTGAGATATCTTGTTGTCGGTGGGCTCCAGAGTGGAAGCTAGCAACATGGCTGGGGTCACTAGGAAGGGATCTGGGAGACCCTCGTACTACTACAGATTCCTGGGCAAGTCACGACTGCAGCGTCAGCGAAGCCGGTCTCGCAGCCGCACCAGACCTTCTGCCAGCAGGGGTAATAAATGCTGCTACAACTGTTAAAAAAAACACACACACACGCACAATGCAGCAGTTTTAGACTCAGCTAAAGTTGTGTAACTTTATTTTTTACGTGTAACTTTGCATATTTTAGCTGCTAAAGTTAGAAGCTGCTGAGATACTACAGCTCACCAGCAGGCAAATAATCATTCCGGCATACATTGTGTTCCTGATTCTCACAAGCAAGCGTGTATTTGTGGTGCTGTTTGGGTTTGTTTCTCTGCACATGTAAGCTACATTGTGTGCGAGCAACATGAGGTCAGGCAGTTTCCCTTTTTCAGATGTTCTTTTTTTATTGTTTGTTATACAACTACTTGTACAGTACATTATTTTTAGAGCATGTGAAAACATTTTTTTTCCATATGTGTATGTGTGTGTGAGAGAGAGAGCTCGTGAGAGTGAGATGACACTTTGGTGTCACTATTCACAAGGTGATGCTACTTTCAGATTGCATCACCGACACTTGACAGCTCCCAGCTTAGTGTCAACTTGCTAAGTTCTACCCTGTTCAGGCCTGCTGATATTTAACTTGTTAGCAACCAAAAAAAGTTTAGGGTGCTTTCACACCTGTAGTTGAGTTCATTCTGTCTGCACTGAGGAAATGCACATAATACATTGCTGCGTTTTAGTTTTTGTGTGGTTCCTGTTCACACTGGCTTTTTAAATATAAAAAAATATAGGTAATTTATTAAATGGATATTGTTGGGCATTGTTATACATTGTTATATTACTGGGCATCATCGCAACCTGTGTAGGAAAAGCGAAGCTAAATAATGTCAAAAGTTTAGTAAAGCACTTTAACACTTGTCGTGAAAATTGAGGTTCTTATGTGTTGAATAAATAACTGATTGAAGGTGTTATATAATTATTATTAGACTGCAAGTAAAGATTAAAGATTACCATGCTACAACAAGACTGTATGATAAAATATATCCCCTTTATGCTATCACTAAAACACATAAAATTATGTGAATGTATCAATAATTAGTAATTGATGACCTGTTATGAGTAATGACTAACAGGTAGAGACAGGACAAAATGGAGGCATCTTGTGCAGTAAAGACAAAGCGCTTATTATTGTGGGATCGCTGTTGCAAATGTTTTGTTTGACTGATCTAACAGAGTACACAGAGTGGGATACAAGCACATCAGATTTAACAGCTTTTGACCTGTTGTTTAGGATATTTATCCGTACTGATGCACATTGCCTATGAGCTACCATCTTGCCAAATGATTTGCATTAATGTATATGTGGATTAAATGGCTCATTTACAAGAGCACTTTACGAGGAGATGCCACAATTGGCAGATGGGTTTAATGGAAGTTTAGCTTGTGAAATTGTGCAAAAATCACATTTCTGCTTTCATAAAATTCTGTGGTCGGTTCATTTGCTTTCACACTGGAGTCTGCTTGACAGAGGCTCGTCCCTTTACGTGGTCTTAGTCTCTTTGGTTGGTCCACATCAAAGTTTGATTGAAAGCTTTCAAACCAACCTTAGTTTGTTTTAACTAAACCGAACAGGTCAGGTGTGAAAGCACCTAAAGTCAGTTAATTTAGTTTTCAGCATAGCAGAGCTACTTCTCTTTCTGTCAGTCCATGTTTGTGTCTTCTAGCTTTCTGTTTCTTCACTCTGCTTTTCTGCCTCTTGGTACTTCTGTACTTTCTGCCGGAGGCAGCGTTTAAACTGCAAGGTTATCGGTATAAGTCTGCCCTTTAGGCTCAGCTCAGCTCTTACTTGTATTAGGAGAAAAAAAGCACCTTTAAATTCTTTAGCTTATTGATTTTATTTTAAATGAACTGAGGTAACTTAACCACCAAGATATTTAGCAAAGAACTGTTGCCAATCTGTTGCTCTGTTTGCTTTGAATATGATGAAAACTTTCTAGAGAAAAATAGTTTGGCGCTTTCTTTCCCTTTTCACTAAAACTATTTCCAACCATTGTATTTAGAAAAAAAAAGTAACTGATTTCTGAGTGAGTTTAGTCAGTCTTCTGCAGAAAGAGGCAGAAGAAGCCAGACACACTCATGGGAGAGAGAAAAACAGAGTGTGTAGGTGCCGGGTTTGTATGTCTTCACTTTACTTCTCTAGCTGATGAAAGAGATGCTTTGAAGTCTCCCTTCTGTATCATTGAGTTCACAAAAGAACACACACACACACATATGCATTTGAGCTTAGGTACAAAGACACAAAGATCAAGGCAGAGGGTGTTTGCATGTGTGTTTAAGTGCAAGCTCCCCCCTGCAAAAACCTTTACACACTGCACATTAACGCACTGACACACACACACACACACACAGGGTGGAGGTGGAGGTTGTTCCCAGATGAAGCAAAAGACCAGTTGCGGCTCTCGAGAGCAATTTACGCTTTTTGTAGTCATAGTAATGAAATAGTTAAAAGAAGTTGCGGTTTTGCTATGTATGATTCTAAACTGGTAACTTGCAATTAAGAGATTATAATGTGGATACAGTGGAAGAATTCATTAAAAGGTCATTTGATTCTCATGACTCCAGAGGGATGATTACAGTTAAATCAAAAGGCAGAAATTAGTTATTGAAGCTTCATAGAAAGTTAGAGCAGCTGTCTTGGAAAGCAACTTTGATAAATATTTGATATTAGCAATGGATCACATGATCACTTGTGTTTAAAATGAGTCACTTGTAGTGATGAACACAGAGAATTATCTCTCAACTATGCAGGTAAATTCAGTATCTTTCAAGTTATTGTTTTGGTTTAGTTTACCTTTAGATTATTCTCACTTTGCTAATTAGTCTTGTTTCCAGCCCTTTTTTTTATCCAACACATGCTAGCTGTCCTGCAGATGCACAAGTTAGCAGCTTGTTAGTGCATTTAGCAGGCAAAGAGACAGATATTTTTTTCCCTAGCATACAGTTAGAAGATTAAAACAGAGCTTAAAGTAAAGACTCATATGCACCAGATGGCCAGAAATACAACTTCAGATGAATGCTAATGTTGCTTCGACACTGCTGGATGGGTAAACCAGCGACATGATAGCAAAAATGTTTGCCAGCAATATAAAGTGATAACTACTGAGCAATTTTACCAAAATTTGCAGCATTGTGAAGTGCTTTGATTTGTCTTCTATTGAATTCGCTGGATTAGCAAAAAATGACTTTCCCGTCTGGTATCTCCCATTCTGGAAACTTACTATAATATTATATACATTAATATTGCAATATAGAACTACATAACAACAAACAGGATATTTTAACAATTTTCATCCTTCGATTTATGTATATTTTTCTGATTTATTGACGTAAAGTTTATGTGAAGAAAAGTAAACTTTTCTCAGTAAGCAGGTCTGTGTGCCTGCAGCCAGATGATGTGATATTGCTGAAATGTGTCTCATTTTAGACGCCCGGCAGCACTGAATAAATATGGTGTTTACAGTCAAACCACAGCCATCAACAGTAAGTGAGATCATCATGAGGAACTTACTGTGGCCCGACATGATGTTGACATCGTCACTGGGACAGATCAGGTCACGAGATGTGTTATTGTTTTTTCAGTGTGTGCATGTCAGGGCATCATTATCAGCAAATGGAAAATCTTACAGCAGTTCAGTTCCTGCTCACAACACTCAGGATCTGTTACCCCCTTTTTTTGTAAGGGTTGTTGACTTTACATACAAAGCTCCCGCTTATCTCAAAGAGGGGAACGACAGCGAGACTAGCAGAGAAAAAAAGCAGAGAAAGAGAGAAGTATTGTCTGCTCTGACTTGTTCTGTATGTTTTGAAACTCTTGGTGCAATCAGACTCATTGTTCTGAATTTCCTTATGAATGGAATGACGTCGTTTTTCAGGACAGAAGTAATCATCTGTCTCCTCGCAGAGCTTTTGTTTAACACAGACAGCCTCAAATTGTATAGGAGTTCCCCTGGAAAAGTTGTCTCAAACTTATCTCCTCAGAATAGGAAATATTAGTGAAAGAAGGTGACTGAAAAAGTGAATGGTTTTAAAAGTTTCTGTACTTTGCTGCGCAGAGCTCTTCTTTCTGACACCATACACAACAATTATGATGGAAAAACATAATTTCCTATTCTTTTCTTTCCATTGATCTCACTGTTTTCCTTTGTGTGCAGTTACAAGCTAGCAACAGCTCATGTAAACACCAGCTGGCAATTGTGTTAGAAATACATACACCTGCACACACAAACACTTTCTTACTGTACTTTTGAAGACGTTCAATTATAATATTGATTTCTCTCCTCCATATTATATCTCAGTCTTTAACACATTTCAGCCTTTAGGCTTGACCATACTTACTCTCATCTAACTATAAAATAAACCCTTAATATACATTTAAACTGATGAAAACTAAAAATGTTAAAAAAAAAAAGTAGTTCTAGCTATTGATTAATTGATTAAGAAAACTTATTTGCTTCTTTGACAAATGTTAGTTAAGAAGATTACAACAGTACCGCTCCCATATCCATCGATTTTCCTGCCTTTTAAAGCAGCATGAGGAGACAAATGGTATTTTGTGTGTCTGATTGCAACACCTCATTCATAAATGCAAATAAAATCCCAGGATTCTACAACAGTAAGGTGAGTTGTAGCTAGAATCACGGCTAACAGAGCTAGCTAGCTAGCTAGCTGCTCACTGAGCTAGCTAGTGGCTAAAGTAGCAGCATTTTTATGGGCTACTTCAGGAAACTACATTAATCACTTAGAATTAAAGAAAGAGCAGCCATCAAAGTCAAAACCAGACAACTTTTTCTCTATTAAATAAGATCACCAAAATTAATCATAGCTGGTGGTGTGAATGATCATTTGTCATGAAGTGTTACACACTGTGATTCTACCGGTTCACCAAGGTTACATAATGTAGAAACTGATGACAGTGCCCAGAGTGATTGAGACAGACACAGCTTACTCCCCATTTACAAGTCAGAGTACCTTTAAAGTGATTTTGAAGCTGTTAATTTAAGGCGCAACTGTTACATAATGTTGCTTTTAATGCATGTGCACTGACAGATGAAGGCTCTGATTGTAGATGTAGGTTCTGAGTGCTCTGTGAATATTCCAGCGAGAGCAAAACACAGCACGTACTAACAGAAGAGAAGTCACAACTGTGTAAAATCATCAAATATCAAAACAGTGTAGACGGAGTTACGGCGAGCAGCTTGCAAGAAAGTGTTTGAGCTACTCAATAACAACTCAATAATGCATTACTGCTGACAGTTATTTCACGTAATCACATTCTCAATGGGTCATTAGCAAAAAACACTTTTGATCCGCGCTGTTCCATCATGCTTGGATTTTGTCAGGTTGTTTACGAAGTTGCCAGATTTTTATCTGATCGTGTGTGTGTGCATGGGTGTATGCATGTGCGTGTGTCTGCTAATGTGAAGTGAGGCTGATATAAGAAAAAGCAGATGCATAGTTTATGATGGGAAACATGGCCAAAACCACACAGAAGATTGTAATAATTCAATATTTGATGCTTGAGTAAACAGAGGAAGTCTGGAAACAAGTTTGTATTAATGATTTGCATCTAAAATAGTTAATCTACTTTAAATATTAACACAATGTAGATAAAAAAGAGAAATTCAGTATGTCCTGTGTAGACCTTAACTTCATTACCGTTTGAATTGCTCTTCCTGTTTTCTTTAAAGCAGATTAGCCCTTTGATCTGATTTTTGTAGTTTTTGCCTGAGCATCCTCGCTGAGATTAGGGTCATGTTTTAGTGAAACAAAGCCTTCACTAATCAGCTCTGGCAACCTCATTCTTTGATCATTTTGCCTTCATTTTTAAGTAAGTAAACATTATCGGGCCAAGGGTCTGGAGAATAAGTGAGATAAAAGTGTAGAAGTGAAGCAATATACCAGAAGAAAAACTTCTTCTCATCTACTTTATCAGTTCTCTGTTAAAGGATGAGCTGTGAAAATGTAATCAATATCCTCTAAGATCATACAATGGGAGGCAGAGGCGAGAGACAGACGTCAGGGACAGTTGATACAGCGATGAAGAGGTGTAGTGAAACTTCCAGAACTCTTCACATCATCTCAATGTTTAACCCTGGATTTCTTTCTGATCTTAGTCTCATCCCTGCAGTCTTTGTCCCTCTCTACCCTCTTTTGCCTCAGCCTGGTGAATCATGGAGACGGGCCAGATGACGCATTGCTTCTGAGCACCAAAAAGAGTCCAATAACAGGGTGACAGGTGCAGGCTAATCCCACTTAATCTGAAGATATCAACTCAGATTACAAGTCAGAGCCAGGAAATTGTTTTGGAGAAATAGTTGTAGAACTATAGAAGAAACTTTCCATCTATCACCCTGAACAGCTTGTCAACATGCAGCACAGTATGTGCGAGTAAGCAGTTATTTTCACCTGCACTCAGGTATGCAAGAGTGCACATGTAGTCATTATTAAAAAATCAATAATATTGTAATTTCTTTACAACATGCATTTCCTTAATTAAGCCAGCCTCTCTCTTGTCTTTTCAAAAACATTTCAAAGCAGTTTAGTTAATATTTAGGCCAGAATTCCTGGGTCTGAATGTAATAAAACCACAGTGTGCAATAAATAGCAGAAATTAGCATAAATCATTTACAAACAGATTAAGTAAATGCATCCATTACTCTCGAAAAACAATCCATAACATCAGATCTCGAGTCTTACAAGTGATCGTCTTGTTATTCCTGGATTACATTGTGCAATCTTGCAGTCTGTTTTTTTTTTTCAAATTTCAAAAAGCTTTCATTAGTCATTTGATAATGTTATCAACTAACACTGAGCCTGCACGGGGTGCTTGCTTCATGTCTGTGCGTCTGCTTGTGACTGTTATTGAAGTTGGTCGGATCTCAGTCAGCAGTCGCAGGAATGTTGCTCCTGTGTCACACGAACACAAACTTCCTCCTTCTGCGCCCCACTCTTTTCCTCCTCCTCCTCCTCCTCCTCTTCCTCGCCTTCTCTCATCTGCCTTCCCATAACACCCTGCAGACAAAGGCATGCATGTGCCAAACTAAACATAAAACAGAGCACCTCGCTTTAGATATCGCTTGAACACGGACGGATATAGAATTCTTGAGTTTGTGCAAGAAACATTTAAAATGCAGCGCAGTGCTGCTTGATTTTACCAATATCTGTACTTTAACACTATTTATTTGGTGACTGTGTTTTAAAAACCTAATAACTGAGTCTGGTATGAATCCAGTCTGCTATGATCTTTGTATTATCAGCCGACAGTTAGCTTAAGATAAGGGCCCAGTGTTAGCAGAAAGTTAAGTGACTGTTGACTGTAGCCGTACTAGTGGTTGTTGTGGGTTAAGAAAGATACTCTTCTCTCTCCCTCGTGTCCACAGAGTCGCTCCAAGGAGACGGAGCAGCACCTCTTTATCACCCCATCATCTCTGCGCTGAGTAAATAACGCTTCTCTGAGGTCAAAAGTCCAGCGCTGTCCTCACAGTTCAGTGTTAACACATTACAGTGTCTGTGTACCTACACAGGGAAACACTCTCCCTTCCACCTCCCCCCAGTCTCTTTCATACACCACCACCATGTTTTTACGACTAAACCATGAGGCTTAACAATTCAAAACTGAGCCTCAACTGTGATCTCCATTACAAGGTTCGCTGTCGAGCTCGGAGTCAGATATACAACTAATGAGACTTTGCCTTCTGACAAAATAAATGAAAAAATCTTCATTCTGCTCTTTGATTGACATTAATTCTTAGTTTATATTCAGGACACATAGGGGGCCTCTTGCAGCACTATCAGGCCCTCAAGACAAGTTCTAGTTGTCTTATATTTGAGGGTAGAAATGGAAAAGTAGCGTATTGATGAAGGAGGGAGAACGAGAAGCAGGGTGGACTAAGAGGAGATAGTCCAGGTAGAGTGAACACGGTAAACACAGCTTGACAGCCTGTGATTTTTGCTGCACATTTCACTGGCCCACAGAGGATGTATGTGTGTGTGTGTGTGTGTGTGTGTGTATGTGTTTTTGAATACTCCTCTGCTTTTCCCTCCTGTCATAACACAAGAACTCTGCATTCTCTTTGGAGGTTATTTACTGCCCTGAGGGTGTAGACTTCTTGAAATGCAGACACGTGCTGCTGTTGATAACAGGCGCCTGTGCTCTAACTCTCTCTTCCTTTGCTTTTGCACAGTTTGGATTATTTTTTTTTTCTGCCTTGCATGAATATACCCTTTAATGAGGCTGTAATAAATATTTTGACATTGATAATGGATTAAATAATTGATAAGTTTCCTGCTGCTCTACAAGCCGGATCCTATTATCCATGTTAGGGGCCAAACTGGGCTCATTTTGATGGATAGGTATCCGCTTTATTTTAATTGAGTCAGCAGCTTCTCATTTTTAATGACATTCATTGTGACTCTCACAAAATGGAAACTAAATTTTTGATGACAGGTTCAAATCAAATTTGTCAGTCATCTGTATCAATATATACATGTGGTCTAAGCTTGTGGATTAAATATTTCTGATTCAGGACCCAAAGCATGTGGATGTAAAAGCTGTTGAAAAATAAAGTATGCAGGGTTTGGAAGACTACAACTGTTATTTTTTAAATTTACATCAAGCAGATTAAGCAAACCCTTGCATAAGCACAGAAATATTTTGAGTTAAAAGTTGATAACATGTCCGTCGTTTTGTTAGCAACTTGTTTCTGATGTCTTGACTGGCAAAAATTTGTAATTTTAAGATTAAGGACTGTTAGTATAGATTGAGTATATGGGAAAATCACAGCTAAAGGCAGTCTGTGGAGTTTTTTGACAGGTTTTAGCCCCCATGGAGCCTCATTTGGATGAGTGGGTCCCTGTTGTGTGTGTGTCTTGCTCGTGTGGACACACAGGAAACACATTCCTGCAAACAATTTCATACTATTCCAGTGATTGACAGTTTGTGGTTGTAATGACCCACAAAATGAAGCAACGCATCCAGAAAAGAAAGGGAGAAAGAACCCTGCCAGCTAGCAAACATTGACATATTCTAGTCAACAAAAAAAAAAAGCTGTGGAAAAATGCTTTATGAGAACAACCAACATCTTTAGACATGGAGAATACACACAATGCGTTTTGTTGACACACTTGGAAGGTTTATAAAAGAAAACCTTTAACAAGCAGATCTGCAAATAGACCCGATCAGTCACCGCAGAAAACTTGTAAAACATGTTTGTGCCTCTCAATTAGCTTCTGTTGAAATGATGTTGTGATCATATTGTACAAAGCTTTAACTGCACAGAAGACAACCACAACAGTGTACATATAAACATATTCGTACATGTAACAGATGGCACATCTTTTCAGTGGCAAAGCAGGACTTTGCTCTTAATAAAAATGATGAAAGAAGACAAAAATCTACCTAGAAATACCAGTGTAAAACCACCAGTACAATGTAGGTACTGAATGTTCTTTTTAAGTTGCTGTCTTTTGTAGGCAGATTAAACACCCTGTGAAACAACAACTTGCTTACAACCTTTGCAGATTTCCTCTTTCATCACAGAGCCACTCAGCACAGCCAGCTCCTCAAGCGATAAAAGATCATCAAGCACATCACTTCAGGCAAAAGAACAACGCGTGTTTAGAAAGTCAACCTTTATTATTTTACAAAAGCTCCGAAACTTTGTTGAAGCCACACCAAAAATGAATCCTTATGCAAATAAATAGTCATCATGCTCATTGTTTTCCCAATTGAATGATTAACTAGATGCGTAGTCTAACAGTTTGTGTGACACATTACCACCTTCCTACCCAGCATGCATTTTCCCTGCACACTTTACATGTAAATCTATCAAAGTATATTAATTCTGTTTGTCTCGCCTTAACAGCAGTAGAAAAAAAAAACAAAAAACAATTGAGAATATTGAATATCTTAGTTGGCTTTCAGAAATAGGAGAGGCTTTTCCTCCCCCACCTTCATCCACAGTCAGTTTGCAAGCTGTTATATCCTGTGTTGGTGAGGTCTGAGAGGAAGGGAAGGCTAGCTGGCAGTGGACACTGGATTGAACACGCCTGTTTTGGAAACAATATGCAGTCTGAAATGAATGGTAGCAGTAGAAAGGGAAAAAGGAACAAAGGATAGCATTAAGTATAATAGAATGCAAGAGGTTCAATAGATAGAATGATAGGTAGATGGTTTGGTAACTAGTTTGTGGTTTTAAAAATAGTTACAAGCTTAAAATAAAATAATTCCTCCGCTAGTTGACTGACAATCCTAATGTGCCGAAAAGATCAAAACATTTGCCTTTTACTTTTTATTTTTTTAAATATAAATATGCACAAGAAGTCCTAGTACTTTTTATTTTCTAAAAGTCTGGATATCTGTTTGTCTCTTCTTTCAGTACTTAAGCTAAACTATGCTAACTGCATACTGTCTGTAGCTTCCCACTCAGTTTAGATACGTGATAGTGGTGTTAATTTCTGATGAAACTGATATTTTTCCAAATAGAACTAGTCCTTGAAGAGTCAATCATTTATTTTGACTCATATTTTTTTATGTTTTCAGAGTAATAAATAATATGTTCATAAGCTGCAATGCTGTTATCTCTCTTGACCAGATCATGATACATATACAGACCTGTGCACACATGAATAGCAGGGGACCATCATGTAGTCTGTGCAGCTTTTGGTCCCCCGAGGCTCTCACTGGCATTTTCAGAGTCCCATTGACCACATGTGAGGAGGAGGCTTAGTGGTGGGTTGAATCCAGACAGGGAGATGGCTCTACTTGTGAGTAGATAGTGATGGAGATGGCAGAGATAGTCGTATGAGCTTTGGGGGGGGATGTGAAAGGGGTTAGAGAATAAAAAGAAAAGATGAGAATTCGATTTGATTTTACCTTGTAGATGAAGATGTGATGATATAGTCAGAAAATTCAGAGATGGAGGATCGAAGAGAAAAAATTAATCAGAGAGCACATAAAGGGGAGAAAGTGGATTGGTGAATGCAAAACAGCAATTATAGGATCATGATAAGGAAGAGAAGATTGAAGATGAGAGATAGAAGAAAATGATATTCAGAAAATAGATTGGAAAGAAGGTCAGCATAATAAAAAGACGGCCTTGAGGTTTCCATACTTAAACTCAAAGATGCCTCACTTTAAGACACAGCAGCTTTCTGTAGGTCCTCTTACCCTTTTATTGACTTATAAATAAAGCCTTCGTAGGCCCCTTAACAAACACACACTCAGACACCTTCATAATCCAAAATATCTTAATCAACCCATGTTAAACAGATCCCTCTAAATGGGAAGTGATACCCAAACCAGCCACCACATGCAACAAAAATATCTCTTTGATGACTTACTTCAGTTGGAAATTTGTGCTTAATTAAAGTTTTATAGAGCACAAATGTCTATTTACTGTTTGCTGTGGGTTAGGAGGTTAAAACCAGACACGGGAGCAAGTTATAGCAAGGGGAATTTTCCACCGATTTGTCGAGATACATTACATGCAGATGGTAAAAAACGTGGAAGCACACGCTGCTTTTCCATGCAGCAATTAGTTCACAACTAACCGATGTGTGTTTGTGCTGTTTGAGCTCTCCTCTAAATGCTCATACCGGCCAGCTGTTCACAAGTGGGTAAATTTCCGTTAAGACTTTAAAAGGGCTGTAAGGGTAAATCCAGTAAAGACGAGCACGGACCTAATTTGTTACGAGAGCAGCAGAAATTCACACGACTGATTTAATGCAGCCGATGTTCATGATTACCTTATGAGCCCTATTACCCACGAATGATTTTTTCAGATTTAAAAAGGATTAAATACACTTGTTGTCATGGCAACAGATATTTAAATGCCACCATGTTCCTCTGTTACGATGACAAAGTAAGACAGAGAAGTAAGTCATTTTTTGATTTTTGTTTCCGGACAGTTCCATTAGAATACCAGTTTTAATAAATGTTACACCATGATGATGGATTCAACTGGTTTTTATGTGACCAGTTTCCCACACATTCATGTCTTGACATCAATTAGACTGAGATCGCTTTAGTTACACAGGCAAAGTGTCAGATGTTGGAAAAGGCTCTAATAGACAGTCTTCAAGTGTTGCCAGGTCCAGACAGACATCAGTAATGCATTGTGAGATATATTCTGATTGTTGTAAAGGTTTGGTATCGCACAGCATCGCTTAGTTTTATACTCTGTTTGGGTTAAATATATATGCCTTTAGTTCAATTATAACCATGTAGGAGCACACTCTATCTTCACATGTATTTTCAGCACCCCATTATATAGGAATTCAGTGAAATTACAACCTTTTGCATGCACAGTGCAGCCTCCCATCAAATGTGCAGCCCCCACATCTGTCAGCACTGCTGCACTTTCTGAGCCGAAGGACTAAATGCTTTCAGTGAAAAACTTGATTATATCACTGAACTGAATACATATTTTAAATTTCATAATGATATTCCAGTCAAACAGCAAATAGTGGCCTAAAGCAAATGACACATTTTAAAACTCCTTAATTTCTTCTGCTAGTTTCTTCCTATCTTGCCGCTACCCTGTGGGATATAGCTTTACTGAGCATGCTAATTGAGGAAGTTAAGTTAATGTATTTCCATTAACTCTTGTTTATACAAGTCAACTTATTGAATCAAAGTTCAGCG
>JAPZDY010000011.1:17747070-17759442 GCA_029783645.1 Ctenochaetus hawaiiensis
CAATAAAATTGTTTATTTTTGATTTTTTTTTTACGTGATGTTAATATATGATAGGGTAAAAGATTTGTTTTTATCAGCAAAGTCAGGCTCAGTAAATAGTCTTCAATTTCATGTTCATAATTCCAAGTTAAAATCCTGTTAATCTCAGTTCCTGGAATTTTGTAACCTAACGTGATTTGTTACGGAGTTCACTCATTTCAGTAGAAAAGCCACCAGGATGAGACAGGATCAACTTAGTCACCCAGTTACAAATGCAGAAACTGTTAGTAATACTTTGTGATGATAATACACGTGCAATGTGCAGGTGGTTAGGGCTTTTTTGGAGCAACAGCTGTAAACTTTGACAAACTTCGGCTGACATTGATATAACCGCTGTGAGATTTGGCTGTCTAAGTTTTGACACCCTAAAAACTTGACTTGACACTATAAATAAAACAGTTTGAAATGTTTTGAGTGGTAAACTTCTTTAAAAAAATAGGGCCAGAACTGACAGGGCTCACTTGACCTTACACACTTCATATTTATTTGCTCGACCTTTGCATTAAAAACACATATTCAGAGACCTGAATGTGTTACATGTTGGCTTGAATGTCAGATTACTTTAAAAGACTTATATCTTGGACTTACTTTGACAGAGTTAAGAACTGAAATGGACCACCTCTCATAAGTTACATCCGTACAGTCTTTTTTCCCTTTTTTGATTATTATAGGTATGTAATATGAGGCTAACCCTTATGCCTTCCCTCCAACTCCAATTTCTCACCTCTGGAATATAAAAACCAAGACAGGCTGAACGTGTCTTGGCGATACAGAGACTAATCTTGTTAAAATGAAATCCTCTGACCTCCACGGAGCAATGGACCAGTGCTCAGAGGAAACAGATGGTTCCAGTTTTCAATTATAAGGATTTGATTTAGCAACAGAGAATATCTGCTCTCTGTCAGAGTATATTGTATTTTTTGTGCTGTCTGTTGTTGTTGACCGTGTTTTATGTTAATATTACGAGCTGAGAACTTTGCGTGTTGGGATGCAAGCCAGCGCTCTGCACAGTGAGAAGTGCTATTCCTCCATTTGTTCTTCAATTACAGCGTGCACTAATTCAGTCATCCGTCATGCTAAACAGCAGACAGCTAATTCACCACAGCTCAGCTTGACAAGCTAATAGAAAGGATAGCACGAATAAACATGTCGAACTCCAAGTGTGTGTACTTGTGTGTTCGGCTTATTACAGATACTTTATATGCAAATATCCTACAAGACAAAAAGAATTCTGGCATCGATTTTAGCCCTTTTTTTGGTTAAATAATCTCATTATATGTAGTCCTTTTTATTTGATGATGGCATTTCTCTCACAATAAGCAACCATATGCCACTTTGATCACATTTAGATAACTGATTTGATTAAGAAAGCAGTTGGGGATGTGAGTCACTATTTAGTCGGGGAAGAACAAATGAAAACTTGGTACGGGTCTGATAAAGATTAAAGACCTTTTTATTACAGCTAGTGGTTACAAATTATAATTTTTGCCCGCAGGACACCTTGTTAATTAATAAGCCACACAGTTTTATTACTTTTAATGTTGAAACTCTGGAAATGTTTCACATTTGCGAAATGTTTCGCATACACCCACACCAAATCTGAAAATAATTTATTTTGGAGTTTATAATAAAATGGTAAAAACTGTTATTACATTTAATGTGCTTATACACTATGGAGTAGTATGTGCATGTGTATGTGTGTGTCTGTGTGTGTGTGTGTGAGTGAAAGAGAGGGATAGAGAAAGGAAAGATTTGCTTCATAATGCAGTTTCATCCTTATTAGAGTCACGCTGCCATGCACACTTAGCGCTAATTTCATTAGTTTCCAGTGTCGCAGACGGTAATAGATCTCATTTAAATAATCTAACACAGTGTCACTGATGACCTCATGTGTTTTAGGAAGATTGGATCAGTATACCTGACCTAGTTATACACACTTTCTGTTCAACGTTAGATTGTCTAGTTATATTGACATCTATAGAACAGCATCGTCTTAAAAACCTTTTTTTTTTAATTTATATATGCATTTAAAACCAATTTTATTTGTGTATGTTCACCAACTGGCTAACATGCTGAGAGTTTGTTCTGTGATCATGAGCTAACAGTCAAGAGTGATGGCTGGGTGAACTCTGCGGAGACATGTATGCTCAACATCACCCACATTCCTCCTGGACGTGTCCAGATTTGCTGTTTTTGCACACATGCACAGTCTCTGTCTGCAAAAGTATTTCGCTGCTGTTTGTGACTGATCTGATACTGTGCTGCACTTTGTGTGCAGGATAAAAGAAGGAGAGAAGAGAAAAGATAACAGATAAGTTCAGTGAACAGGAAAAGTATAGGAAATCAGGAATTGCAAGCAAAAGCCTTGTCCTCCCTGAATGGACTCATTGATGCAGTCTTGGAGGAAGGGGAATACAACACAATTGAGTGTGTAGTTCACAGACATGTCTAATGCTTTAAACATGATAGGCTAAGGTATATAGTTGCAGACCTTACACTAAAGCTAAGCTTATCATTGACGGACAAAAACAGAAGTGGTATCAATTTTTTATCCAACTCTCAGCAAGTAGATCTATAAATCTATTCCCGAAATATACGGCTACTCTTGAAAAAAAAAAAAATCACAACTTGGAAGACCAGTTTCACATTTTAAACATCATTCTTTGCCCACAGAGTCTCCTCCAGAAAGGACGGGACGCCGACGCAGCATGCCAGGCAGCTCCTCGGACAAAACCACACCCACCATGGAGGCCACGTCCACTGCTGCCACACCTTTCCGAGTCACCGTGAGTACTGTGAGTTTGTTTTTTTATGTATTGTCTCTGTCCCCTCTATTTGTTTCACCCTCTGGCGTTTTCCCTGTCTTTACTTAAGTTTGCCTTAGGTGGCCCTTAGTTGTACATCAGAGTCCTCAGAAAGCTGGTCTGGTGTCCAGATGGACCCATGTCAGTCTGAAACTCATTTGCATCTACTGGAATAGAGCCTTTGATGTGAGACGTCTGCACATCACACTTCAACACATCTCGGGTTTAAGTTCGGCACACCACCCTCCTGCACTGCCTCCTTACATCCTGTGTGATTTGTTATTGCATTTCGCAGAATGATTTTAATACACTTACATAAGCCGACACGCATACACCCACACCTGCACACGCACAACTCGGGCACTCACTCACTTATAAGCAAACTGTCTCCCTTCCTCTCCGTCAAACGTACACACAGAGCAGCCCTTTGTCATCTTGCTCTAATTCAGATCCGGTATGCTTTCTGCCATGTTTAATTCATTAGATAAACAGCCAGTTAATGAAGCAAAAAAATCTGCTATGAGTCATCAATTCAAAGCTAATTAGCAATTAGCAGCGCATATTTTCATTAATAAATAATGAGTGGGGAGGTGACGACCTGGGGGTGAACTGTAAACAGTAGATTTTGGGACAGCAGGGCCGTGAGCGCTCAGCACTCAGACTCTCGTAAACAAACCTCGAACTTAGTGTTAACTTTCAGCCTTTGCAAAAGCGTAGCAGACACACTAATGGGCCAAGATGAGAGCTAAAAGACATCACATTCTTTCTCAAAATAGAAAAGATGTATCAGTTTCTTTCATTTTCTACCTTTTGATGTCCTTCTTTTAACATCAGCCATCTCGAGCACTTAAAGTCTCCCAAAAAAAAGTGGTGTTGCGGCACTGAAATAACTAAATTGGGATCTCTCTCATGCTTACTAAAAGCCCATGTTAGATTAAAACACAAAAAAAGGCTTGACATCCTGGTGTTGAACCACCTGCAGAGTTCTGGGCTCAGAGTTTTTGGAGTTGCAACACATCTAAAATTACCACTGCTTGATGACCCGGAGATTGCCAGACTTATATAAAAAGTGGAAATGGTGTTTTAGGAAACAGTAAATTGTTAACTGCTGCATATATGTGTGTGTGTGTGTGTGTGTGTGCTTCCTCTTAGTCCTCCTGACTTTTTCCTGTTTTTTTGACTCATGTTATGATAGATTTAAAGTGAATTGAGTCATTGAGAATTGAATGAGTGGATATCTAGAGATGAAAAGAAGAAAAGAATAGAAAGCTTGTAGGAGACAGAAAAGGTCAGATGGAGAGGCTAAATATTGATTAAGTGTCTCTTAAGCAGCTCCTTGTTCTCTCCAGGGATGAGAAGAAGAAGATGAGCACTGCAGCAAAGTCATCCTGTCGAAGTCACATGACCACTTAACTTAGTTCTGTGGGCTTATTGCTAAGCAGCAGCGACTTCTTGCACAAAGCTTCCCCAGACAATATTTGAACCTTTCCTGCACTTTTCCTCATACTGCCCCCTTCTGGTCTTTAGTGGTAACACAACTAACTAAGTTTCTAACTTGTTAATCAACTTTTGACGGACGTATCTCATAAATAAACAAGATTTGACTAGAACATTGTAGATTATCTGATAAAATACTGATAATAATGGTGGTGAAAGACAGTAGATACAGTATGTAGATGGATGGATTGGGTGCAGGCAAGGTAGCAAACACACAGGGGAATGCAAAAAGGAAGATATGTAGTTGGAAGCCCTTATTCTTCCTCTTCTCTCCTGCATCTTCACTGCTTTTGTCAATGACAAACCACCCCTCACTTTCCTCCCTCAAGTGAGAAGACTTGTGGTGACATCTAAAGTACCCCTCCTAGGCCTTGAGCTAAATCTGTCAAAATGTTTTTCTCTCATGTTCTTTACAGAGACTGGGTTCGGTGTCTTCACACACAAATGGGTGCCACACACACACACACGCACACACACGCATAAGCATATCCTGAAGCACTTCTCAAAAACAATTTCTCACCAGTCGGCATTAGAGGAAAAAATAAAATCTCTCCAAAGCCTAATCTTCCACAGCCAATTCAGAAGTACAAGTGGACTGCATACCTTAAATCCAAAAAGTAAAAACTTGGTTGTTTCTCTTATTCGGCGCTTGTTTAAAAAACAGACAAACAAACCTTATCTAAGTCTGTCACGTCCACGTCCAGCTGATTGCGCTAGCTCACGGGATTGATTCTCAATTGTGACTTAGCTTCTTATCCAATCTCCCCCCACCTCCTCACTTCTCTCAGATAATAGCAGGGGGTCTAATTGGACAGGTATGTCTCTTGTTTTCATCAGCTTTTGCTCGAAGGGGACAAGAGAGGTTGATGTGGAAGCCGGGAACACCCTGCTGATTGTCCAGGCGCTGATTCTATCAGCCCCCATTAGGGAAGCCTGGAATTGCCAAGCCGAGGGAATAGAATTAACTTGTTGCGAGCATTTGCTTTAATTTCATGAAAAAAGAAAGCTTCAAAAAAAAAAAAGCACAGCGTTAAAATTGAGCTGTCCTCTTAGTGCTGATTTAATAGGCTTGGACAGGCTGAGATTACAATCAAGTATGCAAGCCAGTTATGCACTCTCTCTCTATCACACACACACAAACACACACACAGACACACATACACATACTGGGTATGTGCAGAGGTAAGATAACACACATTTGCGCTGTAAACAAGGCAACAATAGAAAATATGGACAAACATTCTTTCCACAACCATCACATTCCAGTTGGAGTGGATACAAGTGAGGGCTGGTGCACCGATGAAAACAAGCCTGCCCCCCCGCCTTCGAGGATGCATGTTAAATCAGATTATTCCATCCCGTCCTTTTACTAATTAGCTGTCATCCGTAGAAATGTGAAATAATTAAAGGACCTTATTGAAATTCACGCTACCATGTGACACTTTAATGTCCCTCGTCAGGTTGCACTGGCTGTGATAGCCTTATCATGTTTCTGTGTAAAAGTAGGTGTTTGCAAAATAAAACACTGAGGACAAAACTGTACAGCAAAGCCAATAATATTCCTGAAAGAGCCGACAAATTAATTAATGGGTGGGTGGCAAGAATATTAATGTCCTGTAATCAATCATTTCTTTCATTTATGCATTGATATTTATAGGTATTATTCAACCGAGCTCTCAGGGAAAATTGTATTCCCAGAAGTTAATTTACGCATTTCTTCACCGCACAATAGCACAATGACATGATGTACGACACCTCATTAGGTGTCACTTTCATTGTGTGTGCTTGAGTCATCAGCCACAATGCTTTTAAGAATCAACCACATGCAGCATAACAGCTACAGGTCAAGCTTTTTACATGTGTGGTTTTCACTGGTTGGGAAATGTCAGCCATCAATTATTGATATGTAAAGGCTGGTGCCGTATGGAAACAAGTGCTAAAAACAGAGAACTGATCAGAGTGTAAATCACAAGGTGACCGTCCTTTGTTTTAGCATCAGCTCAGTTCTCTCTGCAGCTGACGCTGTGCTCTGCTGAGCCCCCGATCTGCCGGCGACCTTGTCACTCATTTGCTGTACTTTTCTCCCCACTTTCCTCCTCATTTAGTTTCATTCTATTGCTTTTTTCTATCAAATCATGCTCTGCCACCTCCACATTTTGCTCCACTTTCTTCATTTATCCTGCACCTTGAGCTCATCCCCGTCTGGCAGGCACTCACTGTCATTTTCTCAATTTTTTGACCGGTCTCACCTATTTCTGTCCTCTCTCTGTTGTTGCCATGCGTCCCTGCCTCCTTTTTCTCTTGCTCTCTCAGTCATCTTGTACAAGCAGGTGCTGAGGATGAATTAAAAGCTAACATTTTTGCTGTGCTCCCACTGCGTTTTGCAGGGTTTAATCCGGTGTAAGTAAAGTCATCAGTCATTCTTATTGACTTATTATAAGTAGGAGAAAAGGTCATTTGCATCTGCTAACCTTTAACCTGGGAATTATCTCTGCAAGAGCCTCGACAAGCCGACTGAATTAGAAATCAGTGTTTCTTAATGTTGCATTGCTGTGGTGAGGGTTAAAGGGAGAACAAGTAATACAAAATTATCAGCGAAATTATAGGTTTCTGTATCTTCCTGTCCGTTTTTCTTTCTCTCTCCCCTGTGTCTTTTTCTTTTTCTGCCTCTGTTCTTCAGAGTCCATCCATCAGGCAAAGGAGAGAAGTAAAAACAGAACAAGCAGCCACTAATCAATCCACCTCGCCTACAGGGACAGGTTTCTATTCACTGACTCGTTTCTACGGAATGGAAAAAAAAAGGAGAAGCTTTTTCATTTGTTAGCTGTGAATATGCCAACAGCAGCAGCCACACACACTCCCAGGGGGGCTACAGGGAAGAAGCCTGGAATTACTATGAATTTAGAGGTGACAGTGAATTATAATGATGAAAAGGTGTGCGTCAGTGTTGCATACACACAGGTGTTACCTTTTTTTTTTTTTTTTTTAAACCACCAGGCTGCCATCTTTGCCTTGTCGTTGAAAGAGCCGATCTAAGATGCGTAATACAGTCGAAGAAAACGATGTTCTCGCTGCATCAAGTCTGACTCATATTTTTGTCGTCTAGAACAGGAAGGCGCTGTTCATTTGGTGATAATGAAATTCAAATTCCACTATATCTGCTGCTGCTTAACCTACAAAAAAACCAGCTTCACTCGCTCACCAGAGCAGCTCCAGTCTGCACATGTTGTCTCTGACACAGTAGCCAACAGTGTTTATGGGCTATGATGTGTAACCAATCAGCACAGAGGGCGGGACATTAACAGGGAAAGTAACATAAGACAGACTCATAATATAATCAAAGCAGGAGAAGAAAGGTTCTCTTTAGGCTGAGATCCAAAAACAAAATATCTGGCCTCAGGCATTTTTCCCATAATGGAAGATTCAAGGTAACACATCCTGCTAAAAACAGTGTTTGTGTGTATGGAAGTAAAGTGGGTAAAGGTTGATATTTGCCATTTTGAAATGACAAAATTGCAACAACTTGTTTAAATTGAACGAGATAAAAGACTTATTATGACTAATCACCCCTGTGTAAACCTGTATTTAGAAATAAACACAGAACATGAAATTACTTACAATAAACTTAACGTTAAGAATATTTAATCATGTCGGCATTTCAGCGTGAACACACAAAAAAGCTCCTGCTTAAAACAAGCAGACAGAGCCATTGTTCAGTCATGTACGCACACACCAATGCAACAGAGACACTCCCATGACTGGTGCAAGTCTAAATATATTGACATTAGCATGTCTTTGTTCCCAACCCAAAATGTTTCACTGATGACAGATGTTGTTCATCAGGATGCTGCGGCTCCTCTGTGATCAGCTGACAATCCGTCTGGAAGTCACTCTCTAATTATCCCTACTCCATTGTTGCCCGGGGCAACCTATTCACACAGTAGGTGGTAATTATACAGGTGTGTTAATAGCCTGACTGGGGGGAGGTCTATTCGCTGTATGTCGCCTATCACCATCTCGTGTAATGTGTGCATCTATGAGAGTGACATGAGGGTAAGGAGCTGTGTGTATGTCTCTATGATTAAATGACTTACTACACCACATTATGGCTTTATTATTGAGCCTATAAATGAGCCTATAAATGTGTTGCATTATTGGATTGAAAACTACACCTGAGCCTGAAACTGAGTTAGTACTTTCTCCTGCACACTAGCTCACTTGTAGCACTTGTTAAAGGGATAGTTCAAGTTTTTTTTTTAAGGGCAGGCGTAGTAAATACTCATCCATAATTGGTGTATTATAGCAAATGGTGGTCAGACAGCAGAAATAACAGTGAAGGAATGCAGGCATTTGCAAAGCATTTTAAATGTACAGTATATTTAAATGTTTTTGATGCTATAGTTGTCAGACAGCCTGACCTGACGGGATACTGAAGCGTTTATACTGCTGCATTTATCCGTTAGTTTGTGTTATTCTGTGATATCAGCAAAACTGAACTAACCATGAACTATCCCTTTAAGTTCCCTCTTCCATCTAAGTTGCTCTTTCAACTCCCCCTATACACTATCTTTATTCAAAGTCTTTCTCTTTCATCCTCTTCTTCACCCCCTTCTTCTTGATCTTCTTCCCTGCAGTGAAATCTAAAAAAGAAGATTTTTTTTTTTTTGGTCCCCTTAAACTTGCAGTAGCCTGCCATTTCTGCAACACATCTCGTTTGTTCATATTCTCTCGCTCTTAATGCCAGCCAACAGTTGCCATGGAGACGGCGAGGTGCTTGGGGGAGTGTGATTGCAGATGTTAGAAGAAGTAAACACAGAGACTCAGACAAAGAGAAGAACGAGAAAAACTAATAAAGGGGTTTATCCATCGCATTAGCGTGAGAAGATGATTATAAATCTCATGACTTTCGAACATCACTAAATTCGTCGCAGACATAATTACTGATGTGAGAAACAGTCTCGAATTTATTTGTGTACAAATTACCTACCAGCTTATTATGTCTATTGTCTTTGAGAATGTGTTGCCAGTTTCGTGCCTCTTTGTATTCAGGGTGTATTTTGTTTTCGACCTTGTCCTCCCTTTTTCCAACTGTGAATATCACCCTTGCTTTGATCTGGAGATCTATACCCATTTATTAACCGTTCATGACTTTGTGCGTTACAGAATTTAGGTTCTGGATTGTAAACGTCCGTATTAATGTGTCCTGTCATGCTGCCAAGTTTGAGCCTAATGATTGACATCTGCGAGACTTCCATCACAAACCAGCGATGACGCTGCTTTACCGAGTGTCTCCGTGTCTCTCTGTCAGGGTTTTCTAAGTCGACGGCTGAAGGGCTCGATAAAACGCACCAAGAGCCAACCCAAACTTGACCGCAACTCCAGCTTCAGACACATCCTTCCAGGCTTCAGGAGCGTTGACAATGACAGGTAGGTGTCTTTTTTTTTTTTTTTTCATTGTCGGGATGCAGGTGTGTGTTTTTTGTATGCTGGATTTGTCCATTTGTCTGCTCTATTCTGGTGTCTCTCTCTCTCTCTGTCTGATCACTGGTTATTCAGGTCACCGTTGACACTTTTGTCTTGTGCTGTCAGTGTGTTGTGAGAGCCAGTGAATCCTGAGTTTCCAATCTGTCACTTCTAATATGTCCCGCTCTTTCTCACCGTAATGCATGATGATGAATTTTCTGTCCTCTGATGTGTCATGTCACAGCATGACTGGTCTTTAGCAGAGCGGCTAATGTCCTAGCAATAGGTTGTACGTAGGCTGAAACACTTTTTTTTGATAATTATTTATACTTGCTGGGCAATAGAAACCATGTTAACTCTAATTGCAGTGAAACATTTTCTCTGTGGGAAAAAACGAAACATCAACATACTGCTGCTATACCGTGTTAATTTACATGGCTTTACAGCGTACTGACAACCAAAGAGAATCACAGAAACAAAGCTATATATAAATGCCAGGAAAATATGAAAGTGTGAAAAATAGATATTGCCCAAGCCTAGTAAAGGATATTGTGCCAACAGGTACCGTCAATGAATGTAAATAACTGAAGATATATAAGCTTATAGAAACCGACTTTTTATACCATAGAATTTAATCTGACTGATGAGTTTTTTTATAATGTATTTATTGTATCAGCAGATTTTCAGTCAGCAGCTCATACAACTGTTGTTCATTTTACAGGATCTCTATCTAATGCAAGGGAATGTAAAGCTTTAGAAATTTCATCAAGTCAGAAATAGCAATTTAATTTATGTCACGATGTTCTGTATAATGATATAAACTTACGACCCACATGTATTTGTGGTCTAAGAGCGAAATCCATACAGCTCTCTTTAAGTCTCCTGCCCAGCACTTACCCATGTGATGGTGTTTTCGCTCCAGGCTGTGATAATTGCCAGATTCTTTTAACTTTCCTGCTAATTTCCTGAGGAGCTCGGCCGCTTGGCAAACGTTTACCCCCACCTAACGATGTCAATTAGGATTCCAGGCCGGGCTGTGTTGACCTGCAATCGCACTGCCTGATCCTTCCATGCATGCCTGAGTAACAGCTATGATTCCCAGCACCTATCTTTGCTGTGTCTGGAAATAAGCCAAGGTGTCCATCTGTGGAGTTTAATTAACGGGGGTGCTGCTTTTGAAGAGATGTTCCATGGCTTTCGGTTTCAAAACTCGAAGCCGAGTTGCAGCCAATCTTCATACTTTTAATGAGGCATTAACATCACTGTCAGACTATCACAAGGGAACACTAGCAATTGTTCAGTGTGGAACATGGTGAACTATTCCTCTGGACAAATTGAGCTCATACTTCCTCCTCTTTGTCCTGCTGTCTTTTCTCATCTCTTTCCCACTTAAACCCATTTCTTTATAGCGTCTATCTATCTAGCCACACTCCCTTCCTTCCATTTCCAACTCATCACTTTCCAATCCCCCCGCCCCCTTTATTTTTTCTCCATTTTTCAAACAGTAGCAAGGTTTCTTAACCTAACAGCATTTATTTGTTTCCTTGCGATAAAGCGTTTGGTGAGAAAGGCAAATATCGGACAGGAAATTGAAACGTCCAGGGATGTCTTATCTCAACAGATTTTACGTGGAAACACGTTATGTACACCTCAAATGCAAATTCACATGCTGTCTCCTATATAATGATAGGTCTCTATTCGCTTATCCTCATGTTGCCGAGGAAGAAAGGAAATGCCACGCTGGTGCTTTCACTCTTCAAGGGTATTATATTGGCAAGGGGATACATAGCAGCATATGGATGTGTACGTGCTTTGGTGTTTGCGTGAAAACAGTGAGAAGGCATGAAAAAAGAGTAATGTGCTGTGAGAGTAGTCGGTGACAGTCCCGTCAGCATGGGAGCTGCCTCCCCACAGGGCTGAAAACACTGCAGAAGAAGACAGGATCGGGAGTTGGCAGAGATGATGAGATGAAGGAGAAATGGAGGGAGGAAATCCTGTACCGTGAAAACTAGCTAGTTTGCAGATGTGCAGGCTTCAATGTGAGCGATGCAGTGGATGCAGGAAACATTAAAAATTGACTGTTATAAATTTTAATGTTCTATTTTCCATTTATGTTATGTACTTTATGTCAAACACCACAGAAATTGTAATATTTTCTCCTGTTGCATCACACAGGAGGATTTTTGCTTATTATTCATATATATATTTCTAATTAATATGTGAAAGAAAACACTCCAAACCATAAGGTCACACACGCATTTTCAGCGTTAGTGTGTAAGCTGTGATGACATTGTTAAGCCTTGTAGCCCGAGGTGGTCTCAAGAGAGTGACCTGCAGATGAGGAGCAGCTGGACTTCCGAAATGAAATATTCATCTGTGTTAATCAGAGGCAGGACACTCGCTGAACACTGAATGCTGAGCGCTATCTTTAGCCAAGCAGAAACACAGCAATGCATTAGCTGCGCGCACATGACACTGTACACACACAAACAAATGGCCGGATTATTATGATATTCATATTTATTACTCTACTGACTGCGCATTCAAATACAGTTGGGTTAGGGCTGCA
>JAPZDY010000011.1:17778522-17795398 GCA_029783645.1 Ctenochaetus hawaiiensis
GAGACACGGCACGGAGGAGATTGATTGACAATGGTCTACAGTCCCTTAGCCAATCAGGACGCAGAACACAATGCGCGGGTTCTCCCTTAGCCAATCAGGACGCAGAACACATTGCGTGTTCATACGCTGTAAAAAAAAACATGCAAAATTGCACTAAAAAAAAAATCCACGAAACAGTGAGGCCGCGAAAGGTGAACCGCGTTATAGTGAGGGACAACTGTATAACATCACTGTAGTTGTGCAAGAGTTTGAGAGAAAACACCTCTCTACTAACTTATTTATATTTGCCTCAGTTTGTGTTTACAAAAATATGAAATTTTAGCATTTTTTGGAATGCAGTTTGTTCTGGATTTGCTCAACAAACATGCATGAATACAGCTTTATCATGCAGGCACTTCAGCACAGATGCACACACTGTTCCCATGACCTTGGCATGCCTTAGTTTTCAGCCTCATGGTCGTGGCTGATTCATACCCACTTATGTGTGATGTCTTGCCCCTAACAGTCTATTATTGTCACTGTGGAGCTTTGTGGTTAAAGCCTATTTGTATTTTTAACCATCAAATGACAAATAAATAATGGATAATGTGAAATAACAATTGGCAAATGTTAGGCTTAAAACATTATTTTTTCAATTTTGTGTGCCTATGGCAATGGTGGGAGTATTTAACAAAGTATTACACTGCATAATAGTATTTGTTATACTGTAGATGTGATATTACCAATGTCAGGACCTGGTATTTTCTCCTGCTCCTCTCTGCTAAAGTCAGGTTTTAGTGTTAAAGGACAGTCTTAAAAACCACTCTGACTCCCTGCTCCCCTTCAGCATTTAACTTTAAGATTGCTGGATGGCCCGGAGCCAGACAACTCAGTTAATTGGGCGGACATTGGCCCAATTAATCCAGCGTTTTCACCATTCCCTGCCTCACGATGGTGATAACTATGTTATCTCTTCCTCGGTCTTCTACCACTGCTCTCACTCTCCTCTCAGCTGTGGTATTTTGCTGGAGCATTAATGAGAGCGTTAAGTGGAAGTGATGGTCATAAGTGCTTTGAATTACAAAGCAAAAAAGTATGAAAAGTATGTTCCTTTTTTTGTTGTGCACACAGGTTTTTTAGATTTAATGAATCAGCCCTGACCTGTCAAGGCAGTTTCAAAGTGGACTGAGTTGGCTGATTTTTAAAAGCACATATAATTATCGCAAACACATTCAGTGCTGAACAAGAACCATCCGTACTCCTGCACATATTTCGCTTCCTGACGGTTTAGATGAATGCAGAAATACATACAGTAGTGCTGGTTATACTTAAAAATGGTTGGCTGGGCGTAAAACAAGCATTTTCTTTGCTACTGTGCTGAAGTACAAAGCAGTAAAGTTATAACACTCTTTTGATTTCAGTTCATTTTATTGTGCTTGCCTCTCAGATAATCAGTTCTTGGCCCATGTCTTCACCAATTGTTAATTGTAATCTGAGCTAAACAAAAAAGCTTGAAATGCTGTTCTTTAGACAAAGGTGATGCCTGTCCATTTTTCTGTTGGTCCGGTGTAAATATGCTGTAAATGTATAGATCGCTTGCCTGCAGCAATAAACATGTGTAGGACAGAAAAAGAGGAGTAATTGGGTTTTGTTTGCTTAGTTGATCAAAGTAAGTAGGATCAGAAGCAAAATCTCATCAAAAGTGGTTCTGCATTTTCTTTCTTCCTAAATACTATATGTGACATTTTCAGTGCTGTAATTATAAATCTGTCATGTGAGACTTTGTATAACAGTTTATAAAGCCAAAAGCATTTTAAATAAGACTTTGATGTGGATTTTCAACAGACACAAACATATTTACTCTTCTCTTTCCTCGGTTCCTGGCAGCACCTCCATGCACTTGTGTGTTGTGACTGCTTGGGGAATACCACATGTGTACAAATGTGTGTGGATGATGAGTCACACTGGAACAGGGACGTGAAGTCATGAGACAGATTATTCCACCAGGCTGGATGACAAACAATATGTGTGAATCAAAGTAAAGCTATATTCAATCATGGTGACTTATTTTTTTTTCTTTTATTCCCTACATGTTTGTTTAAGTGCATCATTTTTAATCAATTTACCAATCATATCGCATTGTTGAGTTCTCAGAAGGCCATTAGTCATTTGTGTGACATTTGCCCTTTGCCCTGTGACAATAGCTGCTGCTTAAGGACTTACTCATTAGTGCGACCTTTGACCTCATTATAAATTGTCCTCGCAGTGCTTTAGTTGTCCTATTTCGGCCTCACCTCATGGTGTAATTACCGTGAATAGAGCAGCAGACAGTCACCAACACACCCACATATAGACGCTTGTTGCAGTGTAACAAGGTCCATTGTAATGTAGACGCTCCATAAAACTCTCCTGAGAAGAGAAACATGGATCACAGGGTCATTAAAAGTATCAGATGAGTGAGAAGACTTTTCCACATGCGTCACATCCTGCACAGCTTGGCACAAATAAATCCTAATGAAATCACCACAAATGTCGAACAAAATACAGCTGAGCAGTCCTCGCAGATCATCACAGGTAATTGGCGCGCTGTGCTTTGCAGCTGCTGATGTGATCTACAGTGTCCAGCAGTTGTATTTCGCAGCCAGCTGTTCTGTTCTCTTTCACTTGGTGCACGACCTCGGAGCCGAACCCCAGCCAGAGCAGCTCTTCGTCGCTCCATATTGGTCTCCTGCAGCGAGTGTCGTAGCAGATGTTACACTGAATTACCTCCCAGCCTAGCGGGGAAGCGACGCTCTCACTGTAATCAAGCTGTGTATGAATGTGTGTGTGTGTGTGTGTGTGTGAGAGTGTGTTAGCAGTCAGCCTGACTTTGATGGCTGCGTTAGCTCTTCCAGCCACCTGATCCTAGTTACCGGCAAGCCTTTCCCACATTTCAGTGCGTCTGCCAGTGCTCTGAGTCAGGCATCCTCCTAAAATCGAACAGATCATTTAGGAGATGCTAAATGCTAATATTAACTCCTTCCTCCCCTTGCGTGTGCGTGTATGTTTCTGTAAAGAGGAAAACGGCGTGCGTGTGTTTGCAAGCGTCTCATTCTTGCCTCTAAAAGCTTCCTTCCTGCCTGTAAGTAAAAGGGCGTCTTTGTGCGGAGCTGTTCCTTCTATACTTTAAGATAATGTGTGCTTCCATCTATAGCTCGAACTGGTTTTTCTCCACAAAAGTGGTCACACCATCGCTTCAGTTTTTATTCCCCCCTTTTTTTTTGCTGCAGCGATGCCTTAGGCAGTGTCTCTCTCTTCCCTCTTTCCAGCATAATCTCTCTTTTGTCTTGAGTGCATTAGACCGCCGGCAGTGTAGGAGCCTAAAGAAACCGCCGCCATCAACCAGCGCAGGTGCTGCAAAGCGCTAATGCACTTGATATTGACCAACACAGACTTTTACTGTGCTCACTCATCTATGTTACCCATCTGTTTAAATGTACATTTTTTTATGTTTTTCCTTTTCCCGTCATTGTTACCGCTTTCATAGCCATTTACAACACAGCCGATCAAGACTCAAAGAAGTCACGGATGGATGAGCAGGAAGGGTGTTTTCATTGAGAGTGTCAGTCCGAATGTGACGTGTGGAAATTTTCCTCTAAGGCTTATTGGCAGAGGGAATTACAGCCGGGCTGTCATATTAACTGCTGCATCTGCAGCTCACTTTCCTTACACACAACCTCAACCTCTGTCTTTGTCTTCGGAGATCATTCTTCGTCTGCAGCCTGTTGGACTTTCAACAGCGAATGAGCTTTGTTTCACTGTTCTGTTGACTGGCTCTTGTAGCCGCCCTGATTGGTGTTTGGGCTCCAAGGCCTGTAGCCACATTTCAGCGGTTCAGCTCACACATCCACCGTTCTGCACCAGCGGCATCTGACAGGACCCCTCCCTTGTCTCTTTCCCTTGCCTCCTCTTGACTCTCTTTTTTCAGTCTCCTGCTGTGGGCTGGATGTTTGTATTGTTTATGTTCTCCTGCTCTACCCGTTGCCCAGTTGTTTAATCCAGTGCAGAAACAATGCAGTGACAAAATCGACAGATGGCAGGTCGATACACAAAAGCCTACATTTTCACAGGTTTTCCCAATCGTGCAAATGCATTTGTAATACTAAAAAACATTCAAAAAACCAAAACATGAGTCATCAGAAAAATACCGACTGTGGCAAGAGTTGAACTTCCTCTTTGAACTATTAGTATGACTTTGTTCCTGCCAAGCACTCAATAAGACTAAACACATCTACTTGGATCAAATGAGAGATCAGGCCCGTGACAGAGTGCTCTTCAGTGTGACACACACGTAATTGTTTAATCTCGGCCTGTGGTCCTTTCCACTGAGTCAGCGCCAAAGCTGTGGGAATAATGGACACTTCATTGTGTGAGACTTGATGCAGGAATAATGGCGTATTTGTCCGGTTGCCCGTCTCTGCAGTGCCTGCGTTTCATAATCAAGCTTTAACAATTACTGTGTGTGTGTGTGTGTGTGTGTGTGTGTAGTACATTTTTTTTTGCAGTTAACCGTGATGTTTTTCCGCTTTGATGTTTCATTTAGAGCCCAGGTGCTTTCAGATCGGTTGATGTAGCTGACTGGTTTGAGCTTCTTTGGTCTGAGCTCTCTCTGCAAGCAGAGCCAGCTGTGAGGAGCTGCTCATGAGTTGTGAGACTTTGCAGGGATATAAACATGATGCAAACTCTCTGTTGCAACCGTACCTTAATTACAGTATAACAAACCGCCTGTCCGACCACGGTGCTAAAGTTCTTACCAAACCATCTCATTTGGTTTCAAAACTACAGGTTGCTGAGTTTCTGTCCAAAATGCGACATTTTTTATGCTTATCCCCTCTTTGCCTCCTATGCTGTCAGGCTGCATTCAAGGTTGCACTTGGACTTTCATCATAGACGAGGCTGACAAATTAGAAGGAAAAAACAAATTAAGCAAGGCGTTGACTCATGACAGAGCAAAGCACCCTGTGAAAATTAAATTCCCAACCTATCTTTGAAATACCTAAAAAACTTTCCGCTATTTTGAATGTATTTCTAGAATCCCCAGAGACTCTCAACCATCCAGATGAAAGAATTCTCTCCGCTGCTTGATAAAAGAATATTTTCAACCTTTTCTGAGTCAAGTATAACACGATTCTGAAGTCCTTGCTCACTTTGTAGGACATTAACTCTGTTAAAAATGATTAGTTTGTCGTTATACTGAATGTGTCAGTATAACGAGGTTTTAAAAACAACAAATTTATTTATTTATTGCTTTACTTTGTGAAAAAAAGGTACAAACTGGCTAATAGATCACATTATTTCTACTCAAGCAGTCAGTAAACCCTCATGTTCATACTCTTCAGTCTTTATGTCAGATTTTTCCTTAAAAATCATATTAAACAACATAAAGTTAGCTAACAGTTTGGTCCAAAATGACCACCTATAAGTTCATCTAAGTTCACTAAGTTCACTGGACCAGAGTTAGATGCCGCATTAAGTTAAAGTTGCAAGAATTTGTCCCCCTGGACATCTTTACTTGACTCTACTTGTTGACATGCATACCCGTTGGCTCAGGGGTCTCTTGTGTTTGTTTGGTAGAGAGCATTATTAACAAGTAATTGCTGTGGCGGTCTGCAAGTAGAAAGCATATTGATTGTTGTAAATGCTGGTCTAACAGCAAATTGCTGTGTAAACACCATGCAGGGTGGTATCCACAGTAAACATTGTTAGCAAGGAGACTTAACATCAGGCTGCTTAACCCTGGCATTAGCTGGGGGGCCCCTCTTGAGAAACATATGTTGTTGTTTTAGGTTATGTCAGAGGCTTTAGCTTCAGCGGTAAGGGTCATTTTTTTCATGTCGGTTATTACAGTAACGTGAGTGGAAGCTCAGAAAGGTCTTAATTCCCACGTGAAGATTAACACCACTTCACATGTGCCATAACGTGCCGTCGCTCCGGTACGTTTATAGTGTAACAAAGAATAATCTTGTTGCACAGTAGTTTAACACAATGTTATTTAGAGTACATTATTTAAGCCTATCTTAAGCTTTCAGTATAAACATAGTCACCGATGGTGCAGCCAGCTAGCCAGTAAGCCAGTGTGTTCTCTAAGTGCTCTGGTGACTGTATGGACCTGAGGTTTCAGACTATATCAGATCCCAGACAGGCTATCAGGTGAACGCTTTATACAGGATGCAGGGGCAAAGCGCACTGAGTTCAGCCTAGACTCACTCAGAATCCATTACTCCATGATACTCACTGCTAACTGAGTTTCTATTGAACCTTAGCCAGGCACAGGGCGTCTAGATCACAGGCTGTGCTGATAGGATTTCAGCTTGATGCAGTGGCATCAATTCTACATGCATCTGCACGGGCAGCCAAGTAGGAGTTTAAATAATACAAATCTAAATGGAACAGAGAACTTAGCAACTCTAATTAGCAACTTATTAATAAAAAAAATGATGGTGTCCGTCAGAAGAATTTAAATATCTTAGGAAATTTTACAAAACAAGTTTCTAATATTTGCTGAGGTGGAAAAGGCAGTTTATTAAGGGCAAACAGACGCTGATGGTTTTGTATAGGCCTTGTTGTTGTTGTTGTGGTAAGACAAAATTAGAATAGAGAGATTGGTGGTTAAGAGAAAAGAAGGGATGGAAGAGATAATCAGTGAAAGAAAAGAGTCAAGTGGAGAGATTTTTACCAAAAGAGTCAGAAAGAATCCTGGACACATAAACTCTACCACTTCAGGTAAACAGTAAACCAGAGAGGGATGGAGATGCAGGCAGAGGAACAGAAGATTGTCAAGGACAAAGAAGGGCATTTGCTGAGGGTTGACAGCGTTGGGGGGAGCAGACCTCGCTTTTAATACCAGTCCCTATTTGCAAAGGCTGACAAGAACAGTGTGCCGCGCTGAGTGATACAGCAGTTATGAGCAGATTTCATACATCAGACAGTCTTTCATTGTCATTATTACAAAGTCAGCCACAATAGGCTGTAAATTACACATTAAAGTGCAATTTAATACAGTGCCTTGCAGATGACAGGCAGCATTATTATTCATCAATTCATACACAGTCTCTCACCACTTCCACTGACACTAATGTTCTAATGTGACATGCTTAGAGAAAAAATAAAATCATAATGGAGGAACAATGTATTTCCCTTTTTGAAGATGCAATCCTCTCTCTGTGGTAAATTCTCTTCACAACATGCATAATATTTCTCCAGAGGAGCTTGCTTTTGGCAGACTGTACCGGCTTCATGTTCCAGTCTCTTTTCACAGGGAAAATACTCGCACGCTTCGTATTCAGTGTGGTTGTGGTGATTATTTTGATAGTGTTTGTAGCATTGCCAGGTTTGCGTGAGACATAAAAATATCATCTTACAGGCTTTTTGGTCCGTGGACATGTTCTTCAGACAATGTCTTCCCATCCCTTCCTGTGTCTAACAGCACAGCCCACTTGAAAAACCCTGTTTCCCCTCCTCTCCGCTTATTTAACTCGCTCTCTGTTCTGCCCGGTACCCAGGCAGCCAATCACAAAGCAGAGCTAGGTGCAAACACACTTCCCTTGCAGCTGTGCTCTGGAAAAGACTGGAAGCTCCTAAAACTGAATTCTCATATGCAAAGCAATCTTTGAGGCATTTGCACACAAATTTTTTTTTCGTTTTATTACAGAGAATGAAATTTCCCTGCATGTGTGTGAGCAAGAAATACAATAAGGGAGGGCCTCGATCATTATCCACTTCACATTGGACTGTGGATTTGACAACAAAGCTGGCTGACTGCACAAAGAGCTGCATGCGGTTGCTAATCTGTCATTACGAGTGCTGCATTTTTCCTGGAATGCTCTTCTTTTAGTCCACTGAAGAGATTTAGAGTACACAAACAAACACACACATACACAGGCCTACTCACATACATGGGATTAGTGTGTAAGCCGTCCATAGAGGGCACTATTAACAGAATGCTCTTTCTCATTACACCAGCAATTGACCCTCTGTTCCTTGTTCTGACACTGTCTGAGTGTCAGGGGCTCATGTTTTTGCAGCTTGCCAGACGCCGCTTGCATTCCTCGCCACCGTATTTAGCTTTTTATCCTGCTAGCACTGTGAGGTTGATTGGCACATGAGTATGGTTGAGCAACAAGGGCTGATGTTCAAGACTAAAGGTTTTACCTGCATGCCATGTTGAAGAATAGCAAGCCTCTAAACACTTCATCCTGGTTATTATTCGTCGTATGAAGGGATAAATGCTGTGCTAAATAAATATCTCAATAATGAAACATATTTGAAAAAATTTAGGCTGCACAGAGGCACATATTTGCTCTTCCCCGGTGACATCAAACACATCAAGCAGTGGAGAGCTTTGCACTTTATCTCTTAATCTTCTCTGGCTAAATAATGGCCATGAATAGAGCTTCAGGGCAGTTTTTGTCAGAATATTGAACTTTCTAAAGTGCACTGTAAGCGCCTGTCAAAATGCATTGGAGATAAGTTGACCTGGTTATGAGTTTGTGTGGCGTGGTGTGTGTTTGTTAAAAGAGGCTACACAAAATGGAAAGCAAGTGCTTTATTACAAAGAAGCTTTATCTCATCATGGAAATGATCAAACCCGGACCAGTAATAATCAATGCCATGAATTGCTTCCTTTTTATAGTGATTCCACTGTAGCTTGCAGCGCAGCATGACTCATATCTTACAGATTTTATATTCATTCAATGATGTTTCAAGTTGCAAATGAGAAGTCACAAAGCATCCATTAGCAGCCGAGCTTAGAAGTGGGTGCATGAACATGTGTTGATATACTGCGCAACTGTGTCATGCTGAGGGCACGGCGACTTTGAAGGAAGTGGAGCATCGTCTCCTCGTCATTCTCACACTCTCTTGCTTCACACTCACCAATGAATGCTTGCTAATACGTGCAGCGCATATGCTCCCTCTCTGTCACTTCCTCTGCTCGAACTCTGTATGGTGACTCAGTTCTCCCTCTTTTTCCCACTCTTAGATCCCATCTGATGCCAAGGCTGAAGGAGTCTCGCTCCCATGAGTCATTGCTCAGCCCAAGTAGCGCTGTGGAAGCCCTGGACCTAAGCATGGAGGACGAGGTTGTCATCAAGCCTGTTCACAGCAGCATCCTCGGGCAGGACTACTGCTTTGAGGTGAGGGGGGAACAAAACACATGAACACACACAAAAACATTTAAAAACGTTTCCTCTACTGGTTCTGGGTCAGTGTGCAGCCTTCAATTCGATTTGGTGTAATATAAGTCCTTATTTCAAGTATTCAAGGTTCTATAAGTAAAGGTGAAGTGCTCAGTCCACACCTTTTATTCATTTTTATAGGAATCATTTAGTAAAGCTCTGAAAGCTGTTCTAATCATTGTTTTATATTTACATTATGTCAAATAATTATGTAATATGTCAGTTGTTGCTTATAATAATCAACCCACAGAAACTCCAAACCCTGCGGTTTCTCTCTCTAAAGGGCAATTTGACATCTTTAAGCTCCTTTGTAAGAGCAGCTATTATTTTTTAAGTTATTTCCAACATCAGTCTTTCTCAGTTAATCATTAAATCTCAAAAATGAGTCAGAAGATTGTGAAAAAAAATACTCATGGCATTTTACAAAAGAAGCCAAAATGCAAATGAACAGCTCAACAATACTTTTGGAACCAGCAGCTCCTCTCACTTCATCTCACATTCATCTCATCTTGATTAGCTGCTGATGACCAATTATAACCAAAAGGTTCAGATGCTCATAGACTGTTTGTATAAAAAGGTTACATCCATATAATCATCAATGGACTGGAACAATTTCCACAAGCCTCTCATTACTGCGAGATTCATGTGTGCATGATTTGTGTGCACAAAACAAAAGTTTGCAGCTGCTCGGCCGCCTTTGTTTCAGCCTCAGGATTAGAAAAAAAAATAATGTATACTTTCTATTCTCCGGTGTCTGCTATAATGACGAGATATGTCAACTTATCTTTATTATCCCGCTCATTACATCATTCAGTTTCTTTTCTCCGCTCTGTTCTCTCTCTTGTCCCACTGTGCATTTTTTTAATCATCCAGTTATCACCCGGCCTGCCAAGCTGTCTCCTCTGTCCATTCACACCATTCAGTCATTCCTCAGCACTGCCAAGTCATCTCCAGCCCCCCCTCCCCCCACCTTGTGTGTATATGTGTGTTAATATTGTTGTTAAGCTTCCTTGCCATCAGAGACAAAGCGGTATTTATGAACTAAGTTTAGAAAAAATGTCCTGTTCCGCTTAATTTCTGTCATTCTTATGCATGAGGTTTGATCATTAAAGCGTTTGTTTTCCTTCCCTCTCTCTCTCTCGCTCTGTGGTAGGTCACCACCTCCACAGGAAGCAAATGTTTTTCCTGCCGTTCATCAGCCGAGAGAGACAAATGGATGGAGAATCTGAGGAGAGCGGTGCAACCCAACAAGGTATGTATGTAAATACACAGTAGGTGGGACGAGACTGTGTGTACTAATCAAGGCTAATAATTTCGTGTACAAGTGAACCGATTCCAGCCACACTTTGCAACTTCGTTTGGGGTTAAGACATCGAGCTGTGTAGTGTTGACATCATGTTCTCGCTACACTGTGAAAAAATTATAGGGTTGCAGCACCTGAACCTCTCTAGGCTGACATGGTCCACTAAGAGTCACTCCAGTCTACTAACAGTAGAGTTTCAGCCACTGATCCAGATATCCCACAGTAGGAGTCAATTGTGTAAAAGAAAAATATTTCTGTGGTACTAATTACAAAAGAAAGACTAAAATACCAAACCAGTGTGACATTTAAATATTGCCACACAGATTTTTCTGTGCAACATGCCCTTCTTCAGCGTGAACTGTGGTCATTTCACAATCTACATACCCATACAGGGTTACTTACAGTCAGCCAAAACCAGCACAACAAAATGAAGTTCAACAAGGGAGCCACAACCTTTCCAGACAGAATCTCATGATGTTTCCTGTTAAAACAAGAAAAATTTCAGAAACATTACACAATTAAATTTGCATAATAAGAAACAAGAATAAGGAAGTGGATCCAATTTGCCTCCCTCTCAATAACAATTAAATAAGATGCGCGAGGCTTATTGACGCGCAGTATATACATATAGTAATGATTTTAGCATATGAGCAGGTGCAGTCACTCAATCAAAAGATGCACAATGATGACGTTGTGAAGTAACATAGGAATCATAGATATTGTAAGTTTAAGTTGTAAACAGTTTTATCATGGATGTAGGGGAGTTGCAGATCATGTGTTTATATATTCATGATTTAAATTAAATTCTGTGATGGCTGTATTAGTGGCTTGTTACTGTTTGTTTTCCTGTGGATTTTGTTATGTCCTTTGAGTCTAAAACAAATTGCCTCATTGAGAATAAATAGCCTCAATCTTACAGCATTTTTGCTTCTGCATGTGTCATTATTTTGAGGGAAAAAAAGTTTCCTCAAAGCATAAAGAGCCTTCTTGTCAGACGTTTTTGCAAGAATGTGTTGCTTCTGTTTTTTTTTCTTATGTAATGTTTGACAACGACAACCGAAACTTAGGACAGATTCTGAAATTCTTAAGAATTAAACAAGAAGTACTATGACTCACAGACTAGAACGGAGAACTAGAACTTGACTCATGGACAACGTAATATGTCAGTCTAATTCAGTCTAACACGTGCTTTTAGACCATTTTACCCGGAGATCAAGCAAAATAAAACATCTTGTAAGAAGTTTTATACACTGAAATTAGATTTTGGTACCACAAAAAACTATTTTACATCTTTAGTCATAAAGATCTACACTGTTCATTTTCATCAGAGTAAAAAAATCTAAGTGCATTTCAGGAGAACGCTTTCATGACTCGGCCTGTTTGATTTGCGGTTTGCAGGTCAGTACTCGTTGCCACAGCTTAACCTTAAAGTCTTTTTTATTGTTGCTGCTTTTTGGCAGGAGGAAGGAGATGCTCATAGAGTAAAAATATGAAAAAAAAGGGAAAAGAAATGTAAACACGTCAGTCATTCTCAGAGCCAGTCTGCCAGGATTAAAATTAATCTGAATGAAAAAGGGTGGTCTAAATGGTAAGCCCGCAAAATGACTGTGCGCTCCCGTATAAGAGGATAATTATGCACAATTACAATAATAGGCATAGGCAGATATACCACCTTTGTGCGCTGATGTTTGGTGGCAAATACATTTCCATGTGCATGACAAGATGCACTTAGCTCACACTGAAGAATTTCTAATTGAATGTGTAGAGCACCTTACTTTACAGTAGGAAGTAATTTTTCAGCATCAACATAGGAACATTTGATTACTGTTTATGTGTCAAGCCTAAAATCTAACTCTTAATCTTCAGGAATGATTCTGAACAAAGGAGCTATTCTGAAAAACCTTATCCCATACTGCCACTGCATGTTCTTTTTGCCCTTACCTAGAGCAGATACACCTACACTGAACCACAGACACATCAAAAGTTAGATTTCAGAGTTTTCAAAACATAAAAAGACCCCATTTTTAGATGAATTTCACAACAAGAGCTGCAGAAACAGTGAAAAAAAGATAAAAGCTTGTTGCAAAGATGAGTGTTTTTGTCAGTTATATATATAAAAAGCATCCAGATACCATTGAAGATTCTTGAGCTACCAGTATTTCAAACATCCATGTGATTACAGAGACTCATATTTCCTTTTAATAGTGAAATTATTGGCTCCACTTTTCCCCTGGTTATCTTCAGAGGTAGTTTCCAAGTAGTCTGAATAATGGCCAAAAATACGCTCTGCTCTTGGCAAACTGTGACAGAAGAATGGGTTAGCACTCTGTGAAATAATATACAAATGATATTTCTTTGCTTTTTTAAAGACTGTAAATGCAGTAATGAAAGGATTTTAAATTACTTTTATGCAGTATTGTCTGAAATGCTCTCATCATTTAACAATAGAGAAAATTTCAATTCATGGTCTGAGGCATATTCTCAGTTTAATCAAATGACCTTATTTTTGCAGCTATTTGATTAATTTCATATCCTAATTTGCTATAATAGTTTTAGGCTGGCTACTTTCATCCAGTATATGTTCAACTGTGTAAATCAGAAAAATGTATTTTCATTCAAACTTTTTTCAAGTGGTTCTTAAAGTCCTAAAAAAGCCTAAAAAACACCTCATATCACCTCATCTTATCTGCAGGACAACAGTCGTCGTGTGGAGAACATGCTGAAGCTGTGGGTCATCGAGGCCAAGGACCTGCCGGCCAAAAAGAAATACTTCTGTGAGCTCTGTCTGGACGACTCGCTCTACGCCCGCACCACCTGTAAACTCAAGACTGACAATGTCTTTTGGGGAGAGCACTTTGAGTTCAATAACCTGCCTCCTGTCAAGAGCATCACGGCCCACCTCTACAAAGACACGGACAAGAAGAAAAAGAAAGATAAAAACAATTACATTGGACTTGTCAATATCCCCGTCGCAGCCGTTACCGGACGGCAGTTTATGGAGAAGTGGTATCAAGTCAGCACGCCCAACCCCCCCAAGGGAAAGACATCTGGGCCTATGATCCGGATCAAAGCACGCTATCAGAGTATGAACATCCTGCCCATGGAGATGTACAAGGAGTTTGCAGAGTACACCACCAATAACTACATGCTGCTATGCTCGGTGCTCGAACCCGGGATTAGCGTCAAGAACAAGGAGGAGATGGCGTGCGCACTGGTCCACATTCTGCAGAGCACCGGCAAGGCCAAGGTTAGTAATGATACCATGATTCACCCCCAGTTTCTCCACTTTTTTTGCACTCTCCATGGAAAAATCACTGATTAAAAAAAAAAAGAAAAGAAAATCAGAGCGTTATCTTGCCACAAGTACTGAAAAGACATCATAAAGCACACAGAGGTTAACTGCTCCTTCGCTGTCTGCTCATCTCATGAACTATTGACCCCCCCACAGCTGTAATCCAGAGCAGACAAAGACCAGACAGACAGGTGATTTCCTCTCGCTGTATTACATTTTTAACTCGAGCTAATCCCTTACATGTATCCCCTGCAGTGCTTCGCGGCATACCGATGCAGGACAGAAGCACAATATATCCACCGCTGTCTGCAGCACTGAAAGCATGAAGAGATTAGTCTAACACAGCAGGAGCTAAGACTCCCATGACAGCAGGCCGCTGGACTCAGATAATCTACCGTCCATCTAAAACAGCCGTATTTTACTTTCCTCTGACAGACTGGCGTTTGTCTTTTCAGTGAAGTGACACTAATGTTGACACTTTGACCCTGCAGGACATCTGAGTATGAACAATGAAAGGGATCAGCCATCCTATTGGCTGCTAATAAAAAGGAGATTTTTAAAAAAAGTTTAGAATTGATTTGTCAAAAAAAATCACATATTTTTTCTGATGCTAGCCACTCCAATGTAGCAATTTGACATTTTTATTTGTTTATTCATCACTGTGAATTAAATTTGAGTTTAAGTCTGTTGATTTGACAAAACAAGACAATGGCTGAATGATGGATTTAACTAAGTTTCTGAAGAACAAAAGTAAGTTTTTGGTCCAGAAATAGGCACTCTGTTTTTCTTGTGATTTAAAATGCTGCTTTTATCGGAACAACGCTGCCGGCTGCTTTCTTCACTGCAGCATAAACTTTTAAGTATTTTCTGCCTTGACAGTTGCCGGTGCAACTTCTGCCTGAGTTTAGTTTTTTCTGACATCTCATCAACTGCGCTTTGAAACCGTCTTTGACTTTATCACGGCTCAGCAGAATGATGAATGATAAGGGCTTTAAGAAGTGATGTCTATCCCCTGTCTGTCAGTCTGTCGGTTTAGGGACTGATACCTGCTGATTGATGGGGGACAGGGGGTCTGCACTGGTCCCCGGAGTTATCTTCACATCCTTAATTACTTTCAATTAATCCCCAACTTCTGAGCAAAGCAGGAAAACTTTCACTTCTTTCTCACCTCCCGGTCTTCTTAGCCAGCTTGTTTTTCTTCTAGCTCTGGCTGTGCTGCATTTTAAACGACACCAAAGATGCTATTTTTAACAGGATGCTCAACATGAGATAGACCCTCATATTATAAAAAAAAAAGGATCTTTTTTAAATTTATATTTGTGTCTGTAAATACAAAGTAAAGCTGCTGTTTTCCTTTTAAAGGATTGCATAAACTGAGGCTTTTGGACTGACGTGAAATGTACAAACTGCTAAAAGTTGCTGTCGAAATGTCAAGTGTCTGTGCTCTTCACTGCTGCAGCTTCCTTTTTTTTTAAAGAAGACTTTCATCACTCAAAGAATCATGATGTGGTCTGACATATTCAGGCAGCACACACACTCACTTACATACTTCAGTACATGTTTTTTGCTTTAGTCTTGATGGATAAAGTCGTCCTGTCATGCCAAACGCAGCACAGAGCCAAACTGAAGTGGGTTAACTTATCCCAAAATATTTCCCAGACCTTGTAAGGATCTCCTCCACCGCTGCACAGATGCTTCACATAAACGTTCTGGCCAACGTTGTGTTGTTTGGCCGTATATAAATCCAATGATGTGATATGATCCAATGATCCAATAATGAGTTTTTCTTTCACGTCCAGGCACTTGGGTGTGGTTTGTTAACTCTGGTGAGTTGTATTTAGGAATCGAGCAATTTTGCAGGGTGAAGATAAACTCTGGAAAATCCTGTAAGCCTGCTTTTATTGTTTTCCTGCAAATGTTTAATAGAGCTTGTGATTATTTACCTCTCTCCTCGGTATTGTTGTGTCGTCCTCCAGCCATTCAGGCTAAAGTCAAAATCCATGACTCAGTGTATAATTCTGTCACTGCCGAGGTAGATTTCTACAGTTTAGACGGAAAGGCAGAGACTTTGCATTGCTCTTGCATTAGACAGTCACCCAGCTCCTCACACCCAGCAGAGGTGAACAGGAGGTGAACGTTTCTTTGCAGCTCTGAAGTTTTGTTGATGTGCATCGTGTTTAATCAGCTGTGCACAGGTGGAAAACAGCTTCTAATTGCAGCTGGCTATTGTGAGAGATGCAGATTGCAAGTTGTAAGAGGCATTAGTATGCAACACCTCCAGACTCCTGTTTCCTCGCATGTCACTTTATCACCCATCACTGAATAATTACACCTCAAATACTCTGCTCCGTTGCACACTAGCTCCCTCTTTCTTGTTGTCTTCATACTTTCGATCCGTCTTCCTTCGTCTCTCTTTTACGCTTCATTGCGTCCCGAGGCCAAAGCTCTCCGGAGAGATGTCATTACTGATGCTTTATTGATGTCTGGATGCGTTGGTGAGCACGATGGCCACGCCCTGCTTTCCACTGCACAGATGCTAACTTTATACATACACACAGCTACGAATAATCACAAGACATTAGCTTGTGTTTGAAAGTAATTTATTCCGTTTTACATCTGATTGATAAGTTAGCAGCCTAAGGTAGAGGGAGATAAGTTATAAAGCTCCTGTTGCATACATATGTGGTTCAGCCTTTGAAGGTAACAACTTCTGTGGTACTCTGTATTGGGAAACTGGATATTGCAAGTCAGCTCCAGGAGAGAAAATTGACATTGACCTTATGCAGGGAATGAGTGCCTTCAAAAAAAGCAGATTTTAAGTTGTCCAGAAACCGCATGTTTACCTGGCTGAGCACCTTCAGTCTATTTCCTCTTCCCAAGGATAAACAGGAATATTAGTGGTCACCATATTTTACACTGATGGAGATTTCAGCAATGCATATATTCACAACCACTGGACTAAGTTAATGAATATATAGGGTAATAGATTACCGTAATTTCCGGACTATTGAGCGCACCTGAATATAAGCCGCACCCACTAACTTTAAAAAGAAAAAAGATTTTGTACATATATAGGCCGCACTTGTC
>JAPZDY010000011.1:17795498-17815351 GCA_029783645.1 Ctenochaetus hawaiiensis
TTCTCATTTATTTTCGTCCATAAATTAGCCGCATCACTGTTTAAGCCGCAGGGTTCAAAGCGTGTGAAAAATGTAGCGGCTTATGGTCCGGAAATTACAGTAAACAATAGAGGTACTAGGATTTCTAAAAGTAATTGCTTCTAACAAAGGCCACAAACTTATCAATCAACCCCCTCTCAAATGCACGAGGTAGTAGACTTACAGTTTTATTAAGATATATGTTGCTTTTATAGAACAGTAGAAGGTCAAAGGTGTACACTGAGGCTGCAGGTCTCCTCCCCTGTGGAACATGTTATTTCCACACACCCAAACAGCACTGCTAGCAGCTCCACAGCAGCAACAACAGCAAGTGTTCTGCTGCGCCTGAAGAAGTTCACCTTCCTTTCATCTGAAAATATACACTCCTGGCATGAATCCTTAGCGTTATTGATCTAGTCTTGTCGACGCCTCGGCCCTCGGGAAGATTATGTTCTAATTTTGCTGCTGCTGCTTCTCTCAGACTGCACAGACTGTTGGAAGTGACGATAAGGGGGGGATTTATCCTTATGATAACTGGCTGGAGGAGGGTGGTACTCTGGTTATTATGCCATTGCGTTTTTATGTTACTGCTCCGCAAGGTAAACTAACAGCTCTGCTTAAAAGGATGAAATATGCGAGTCTCTCCTCTCTTTACATCGTCCGTGGTAAATTGTCGTGGCGCATCTCCAGTCACGTTAAGCACGAGCGTCTTAATGCATTCGCAGCTGTCATCAGTGGGCAGCGGTGCTCATCAGCACAGCTGTGGCACACAAGCACAGTTTGTTGTACGCACATAATATGGTGTGACAAATGATTTACTAACATGACATGAAGGGCTCTGGTAGTTCTCTATTCCTCTGGGCTTTTTTAACTTTGCTTCAATTAATCAGTTGTCCCCTGAGATGGCCAGTGAGCTATCGTAGCATGTTAGCCGCTTGTCAATACCCCCCCCCTCCTCCATTAACAGGGAACTTGTCAGTGTTACTTTTGATTTTGACAACAACCACTAAGCTTTAATGTAGCTGCTCCTCCAGTATGTGGCTATGTCTGGGTCACTAGACTCTTTAATGGCTGTAATCTTATCATTTAGCACGTAAGAGGTTAGCCCTCTTAAACTGTGATGGATGTTAGAGGAGACAGAAGGACAGTGTGAGTGTGTGAAATGTGTTTGAGGGAAAGAAAGAGGGCAAACTGAGGGCAGTAGATGCTAGCTAGTCTTGTCTGCTGTATAAACTCTAAGCAGAACAAGCACATCAATGCACTCGCTCCCCTCATTGTCTCTCCTGTAAAAAAAAATTTGCACTACAAAAAGGAAGTGCATCATATTCTCAGACTGTTTAATAATTCCTGCATGATTTTTTACTGATCACCCCCAGCCAGGGAGGAGTGATGGGGAAGAGCTAAAAAAAAAACCCATCCAAACAGAGGTGGCTGGAGATTCAGACGATAAGAAAAAAGATGGAGTGAGAGGATTTAAAGAAAGCAGCATCAGCCATGTTTTTTTGCAGACTCCAAAAAGAAACATTCAGATCTACACTGATGCTTATTACTGTTGGTACTTACATTACATAGACTATCGCCCTCCCTCTCCATTCCCTCTCTTACCATCAGTCTTATTTATCACCAAATTTTCATGAATATAACTCAACACATGTGCAGAACAAGGCATGCAAATCATCTTAATATCATTCAGTGTGTTATGCCATAATTTTTTGAATCTTTAAGTGTTTGCGTAGTTGAGATTAAAGGAAGGGAAATCTTCAGATCTCTAAATGATGCAAGTAGATTTCAAATTCTCTCAGTTTTAAAACTATTTTAAAACTCTGCAGTCTGAGCTTAAGATGCTGAACATGTTAAACTCCACACCTGGTAAACATCAGCATGTAAGCACTGTCATTAGATAAGACGAGATAATCCTTTATTGATCCCCAGAGGGGAAATTAGGAAATTGCAGGTCACTTGAACATGTAATAATACTGATGGTTAGCATTTAGCTCAAGGTATCATTGTGACTAATTACAGCCCTTGTCTTGTTTATCTTTGTAGCATAATTAGGTTTGGGTTTGATAGCATTAATTTTATCGTATGGTATTCTGCTTTGTTTCACAATGTCACACCGGTTGAGAAAACAAAAAATGGAGGAAACCTTTTAAAATGAACCAAACGAGTAGGTTTTCAAAAAAAAAACAAACAAAAAAAAGATTTTAGAATAAAATTTCACTTTAAAGTTGCCAAAATTGCTTTTTAATTATAAAATATGCTTTACAGGACTTGGTTGACTGCACTTAACACCTAGCAGAACACAGGGAAAATGGAGGGTAAATCAGCTAAACCAGACGTTTAGATGCTGATGACACTTGCTGCAAGACCCCCTCCAGTCAAACCTATCATCATAATGATCATGTGCACCAGCAGCTAAATCAGGAGAGCTGCAGCCCTTCCTGTTTTCGTGTCGAACGATAAGCCTCTGTGCCTACAGGAGGACTGCTTCCATTTCCATTCAGCCTCTGGTTCTTTCCGTCAACCCAATGTGACCCTCACAGGAAGAGCTGCAGGCTATAGTGCTGTAATACTAGCCACCGCTCTCTAGGGAGACAGACTATGGGAGGCAGAAAGATGGAAAGACGAGGCGAGCGATGGATGGAGAAGCTAGATTGGTTCCTGTTTTCTCCCCCCCCTGAGTCTTTCCTTAGTCCTTGCCCCGGGCTAGAAAACCAGGCTTATCGATCAGTCAGATTCTTAATGTTATGTGGCTGATGTTTTCCCCTGACACTCAGCTGTTGTTTCCTACCTATTTAGCCAATTTCTGAGCTCAAGCTTTATTATAAATGTTTTAATAATTGTGTATTTGTGACTCTGTGGTATATAAACACTCAAAGCCGCAACAGGTTAATTTCCAACCTGTTTGTTCTGTAATGAATCCCATTAGTTCCGCAGCCCATGACTTATCCAATAATGGTGGTTTATAGCTTTTCACAGGAAAATAAGAAAACAAAATGTAAGCATTAATACCAAAATGAACATCTTTATTCTTGCTCTGTTCAATGTCATGAGAATTTATTACACACACACACACACGAGAACGCTGGTGTCAATATTTGTCAAAATTTACATCAGTGCTCATGCAAGTAATACTGAACATAACATGTTTACCAAAATGCTTAGGAGTTAGACTATGAGGGGAAAACAAAGCCTTGAAAGGGTTTTGAAAATAGATATAAAAAGAAGCAGGTCATTGAAAGTACTTGAGCCTCAGTGTTTTGTGCAAGAATAGAAATTCAAGTTCTTTTGCTGTTTTTTTGCTCAGTGTAAAGAAATAGGTTACGTTCATCTGTCTACCTGTGTGTCTCTGCCATGGTTGCGTCATTGTTTCACATGCATATTGTTTTGCTGTGCTGTGTCAGAAAAGGCAAGAGGACAGATTATCTGCCATTTCTGCAAAACAACGCAATTTAAAAGTTTTTTTCACGTTTAAGCTTTTCTCTCTGTTCAGCCTGCTAGTTGTTATTATAAAAATCTCTGCAATTAGACTTGATTTACGTATCTAACTTCCCTGTGCTAGATCCTTAAATTTTGGGGAGGAGTAGGCACAACAATAAAAAGTCTACGAATTTGAGGTTTAAGGAGCGGAAGCATGCAAAAAGTGCACTGACTCCCATGTGCATTGCACATGGCGGAGCACAGCTGTGTGAAGTGATCTATCAGTGATATTTGAACCCACTTGAGTTACCCACATATTCCCAAGGTGCAGAGTTTTAAATAGGCTGAATTTAAAAGAGAATGTTCAGTTACTTTATGTCTCAATTTCCAGCCTAATCCTGTCGAGGCTTTTTTTTTATCGCTCTTACACTTGTATGTCTCTGCTTTACTGTCACCATAGAAACATGAAAAATACATCTGAGCGGGTACAAAGCATAAACATGACCTTTTTTTCATTTTCTGTCGCTCCTCTTCTTTCCCACACTGAATGCTGTAGCTTTGCAAGGCACGGCAACTGGAAAGCATGTAATTTAGAAACCTCACTCTCCTGTTCTGGGTTCAGGTTTGTCTGAGAGCCCTGATCATGACCATGATCCCGTTCTTCATAATGTAGTCTCTTCAGTAGGAGTCTGTATGTATATTTCAACTTCAAAAACTTGCAGTCAAACACTGTGCAGTGGAATATTGCAGATGTAAGCCCTGCACACACACACACACACACACACACACACATACACGAAGGGCTGTGCCTAGTGGTGATTAGGTTGTAGTGTGTATAGCAGCGCAATGAACAAGAATTTATGAGTTTTTACTGGCAAGTAACCCCGTCTACAGGGAGCTTCTCATCTTTTTCAACAGGACTCTGCATCCAACTATTTATTAGATCTGATCATCCGTGCTGCGCCATCTACCCTCCACTCAGACCCTATCTTCATATCGCCCTGCTTTCTCTGTGCACTGTGGGGTGTTTTTTTTTTTTTTGAGGCATGGTTTGGCTGATGAGATGTGGCAGCGATACAGTGAGCGTTCTACTTCTCCTTATTAGCACTGAAGCAAAGGGGAGGGGGGGGCAGGCTCCAGGATTTAGGGCGTCAGAGAAAAGGCTAAAGGATGATGGGAGGGGAAAAGAAGAGCAGGTCTCTTTTTAGGACATGCTTGCTAAGACTTTTTAATGATACCGGTGGTTTTGCATAATTTAAAGTGTTACAAACAAATCACATGTATACTTAGCATCACTGCTAACCACTTCCCAAAGTATGCTACAGATTTCTACTTTGGTTTCCCAGCCTCCATGCAGTTACTTTTGTGACTGCTCAGTGATATAAAAACCTCTTTTATGAGATTTAGATTGATTGATTGTTATGGACCTTGTATAAACATTTGTTGTCCCAAGAAGATATATCATACTACTTTTGGTGAGCCAATGATTTTCCCTCTTACTACCCTCATATGATGCAAAAGTTTAGTTTTCCCAGTAATACAAAACCAGTGACATTACTCTTCAGCCTTAGCTGCACTGTGTTTTGCGCTAACTAGTTTGGTAAAATAAATCCATGACAGAATCAGTCTTTGACTTACTTTCATCTTTGTCCCCTGCTCTTAGCAAATATTAGCGCTCTAATACTAATTAACATGCTAGTTAGCATTGCTATTGTGAGCATTTAAGCATGCTAACAGCAACATGTACTTCAAAGCAACACTGCGGCTAAGAGCAGCCTTGAAGAACAACATAGTGGCTGTAGACTTATTTTGTTTACACAAGAAATAAATTCACATCTTCCTTGTTTGATTTTTTTACAGTTTTGGATGTTGACATGTCTGAACTGTGTCAAATAATCCCAGTTGCATCTGGATACCCGAGCTTTGATATTATGTTAAAAAATTAAAGGATGGATCTTCCACCTATCAGTTAGTAGGCTCAACAAATGTTTGCTCGAGTGCGGCGCGTCATTGAAAGAGATTGTCAGAGGTGGTTGGAAATCTAATCCTTAAAGCTACCGGCAGAAATGTCTCTGTTATTATTCTGTCTCTCTTTTGATGTCTCTCTCCCAAATTTCTGTCTCCCTCTCTGTCCGTCTCCTCCTCCTCCACTTCGTCTGACCGTCCTCTCTAATCAGGCCTAAATTTGCTTCGCCTCAGTGGCTACATAAGGAGTGCAGAGCAGTGAGGAAGAAGGAGGGGAGGCAGAGAGACAGCCAAAGAGTGGAGAGGTTGGAGAAAAGATTATAATTGGGATGACATTTTCTTCCAATAAAAAGAAAAAAAAAACAAGAACTGGGGTCTAATAATGGAATGATTGTCCAATGTCCATACACCACAAAAGGTCAGGTTTCCTCAGGCATCCCTGTGTGTTGTGAGTGCTGCTCTCTGCTACATGCCTTATTTATAATAACCATAAACCTTTCGCTGCTCAGTGAACTTTGGACAAAGCTTGACTCAGAGGTGGCAAGTGCATTGTTAAGAATATTCCTTGACAATACATTTGATTGTATTGTATGAGATGAGTGAGATTCCTGGACCAGAAAGTGTCAATAACACAGTATAAATGGATGATTTACAGTGCATTGAAGCTAATATTGAGGGTCAATGGTTCACTGTCTCTCCTGGAAAACAAATTTTCTCCCCAAGTTGCAGGGATTTCTTTTTTTTGCAGGCTGCATCAGTTTTCTCTCCACAGTTTCCTCTCTCTATTTCTGTATTCATTTCACCCCCAGAAATGTTCTGTAGCATCAGCATGATGCAGTCACCACCGAGCTTCATGGTGGGGATGCTATGTTTGTGATTGTGTGCGCTGCAGTGTGACCTGGCGTTTACTCTGATAGCCAAAAAAGCTCAATTTTGGTCTCAGAGCAGGGAAACTTCTCTGAACTGACTTTTGAGTGTTGTGTCCCATGTGGCTTCTGGCAAATTTGTTTTTTTCTTTGCCACTCACCTGTAAAGCTGTGACCCTGCCAAATGCTACTGTATGCATGACCTCTTTGATTTCAGCCTCTGAAACTTGGAACTCTCTCAGGGTTGTCACAGATCTCCTTTACAAGTCTCTTTGCTCAGCCACTCAGTTAAAAATACTCCTTTTTTCCAATGTTTTCATCAATTTTACTCTCAAAGATGTTGTATTTTTTGTATTCCTGCCCTGATTTGTGTGCTTTGTGTCCTGACTCAGTAACTTGGAGTGTCCCTCAAACTTAATGCAAAGTTTCCTCATCAAAAACTAGTTCGAATTTAAAGCGTGCAGTAATGTTGCAAACCAAACGTTGCTACAAGTGAAACTCTGACTAAATGCAGGTGAACTCAATTTGTCTAATGAAGGGACTTGTGAAAGCAGCTGGCTGCAGCAGTGAGGATTCAGGTTTGCCCAAGTGATTACAATGCAAACAGCTCAGTATTTTGATCATTTTCCAAGCATTGAAAGCATGTTTTTTTGGATAATCAGTCAAAATAGGTCACTTTAAATCCACTTTGATTCAGCACTGCACAAGAATAAAACATAAAAACTTTTTTTTTTTAAAAGCACTGCATTATTTGTCTCATTTCCTGTCTGTCTAAACAGCAAACTCACACACACACAAACAGACATACACATCTCTAATGCTGCAGCCTGTTTGATTTAAACGTTTGTTGACATGCACATTTGTTAAACTTAAGTTCACATTTTCTTCTCTGTAGGTTGTGTGTGTGTGTTTGTGCTTGTGTATAGGGCTTATGCATGTGTGGCATGTGCAAATGCCTTAACCAAAAAGGCTCCTTTCGTTGCACATCAGTGGGTGATTGGCTCCCCGTGGTGTATCTTTGATTAGCCGGATAACAGGCTTCTGCAGCAGCTATAGAAACCATCTGAGAGTCTCTGTCGCTTTCTTTCCGCCTCCTCCTCTGTTCTTAAAAGACCACCGCTCCGTCTTTTCTTCTTCTCCTTCCTTATTTCTCTCTGTACATCTGTCACTTGCCTCTCTTCTCCCTCGCTGCTATGCAGGTTCCCCTAGTTTAACAAGCTGCCAGGGGACTTACATGAGAGTACACCCAGAAATTTGTTGAAGGGATCTAAACAAGGGATGATTCATCCCCAGATGGTTACATTTCCATCTCTCCCTTTCAGACTTTGAATATTGGGAGCTTTAATGCCTGCCTCCAACTGTTATTTTTCTTCACCTGACTAATCATCCTCATGGATATCACTTTTAAAAAAAAAAACAAGACAAGTTGTTTTTTTGCCGAGACAAATAGATAAGAGCAATCACTGACAATTGTAAAGAAAGATAACATTCCACTTTTGATGAGCTGTTTTTTTTTAAGTGCTCATAACTTTGGTAGAAACTTGGCCGGCTTTAAAAACATACACCCACATTTAGTCGACTGCCTTTGTTATTCGCTTGTGCTGAAAACAGCCATTTTCATTCACTTATTGCAGAGAAAAACAGGTGTCAACAGCATTTGAATGAAGAAAATGTTCCCTGCTATTATGCAAAAATATGATTCCTGTCACTAGTCCTGTGTTGTTTGTTCATTTTTTTTGTTTGTCCACTGTTTTTGTTTTGTTCGGTGGTAAACATGTTTCGCTTTGCATGCTGAGTTTCAGCTTTGTTATATGTCACATTCAAAAAGGTGATATGAATGGAGCTATTTTGTTTCCCGCAATTTATTGTAATGACAGAATTATGCTTTGTTCACATTCACTGGTCATAAAAATATGAAAAACTGTCAGATCGTTGGCGTGTAGCATTACTTTGTGCTTTCTGAACCAAACGCAGATGATAAAAGTGACTAGTGATACATGGACTTATGGCCGTCTGTGTCGTGGTATGAGTTAATAAATGGTGCCATTTAAAGACAAAATTTATGTCTTTACAACAACAAAAGTCACCAAGGTAGCTGCAATACAAGGAGAAGAAAAATTGTGTAGATAATGTTGCATTTAAAACTCAATATTTCAAAAAAGAAAATACATTGAATAATTTCATAAGTGACAGGAGTTTCTCCTCGTGACCAGCCAACAGAGAATAATCACTTCACTACCTGCTCTGCACTTAACATTAGATAGAAAATGTCTGCAACTAGTTGAACTTAAGCTGCTTTAAGGACAGATATTTCTCTCATGATTTGTTTGAGAGCAAAAAAGGAGCTGGAAGGGGAAATTGTTGAATTTATATTCATCAGGAAGCCAGAAAAGTGACTATGAATGAGTGATATTGTTGCCTTGTGTCTGCTGGATATGTTTCCATTTGCGATATTTTTATTTGTATTTGCCTCGTGCTCATATGCTTGGTTTTAATAAATCTTCTGAATGTTTTTTTTTTGAGTGGTACTACTTACACACACTTATCTATGATTCAAAGTCATTTAAGTGCTGCTTTTTTAGGTCAGCCCTCTTATCTGACCTTGAGAATCAGGCCCAAGCAAGTTGACAGGCTGTTAAAAACTTGTTACAAGTTGGCAGACAGAAGCAGAAAAGGACTTCTGTAAACTAAAGCAGGCAGAAGAAAAGCTTGCAGAGTTGTTACAACTCAGGCAAACAGGTGAAGAGTGGCTGGGGAGTTTATGTATACTGTGGTAGATTAGTGACGAGGGGCAGGTGTGCCAGCAGGGGCAGGTGATTGGTTGAGAAAACACAACAAGATCCACTTGAGAGCAATTAGCACAGATGTTCATGGTGTAAAATATCACAAGTAAACAAAGGGAATGGAGGACAATGAGTCAAATGAAAGTATAATAAGGACTAATCTGGTTTTACAATATAACTTTCACTTGTTTTGGCTGCCACCAATGACTCACACCTGACATTAATTTAATGTCACTTAATTGTTTTTATGTTTTTTATGTTCCGCATTGCCAAATTATCACTTCAAATGCAATGTATGCTATAAATGAACATATATCCTTATCGGCAAATTCACAGATAATCATATTGGATTGTACAACTTGCCATTTTTAATCCTGTACTTGCCCTGATTTGTTTTTTGTTTTTTATTTTCTGCAGGATTTCCTCACAGATTTGATGATGTCCGAGGTGGATCGCTGCGGGGAGAACGAGCACCTCATCTTCAGAGAGAACACGCTAGCGACAAAGGCCATAGAGGAATACCTCAAACTGGTGGGACAGAAGTACCTGCAGGATGCCCTTGGTGAGTGGAGTATTGATCAGAGACAGAAACTGTAATCTGGTGCAGTTGATCTGAGAAAAAGGCTGAAAAAATTCTTTGTGAAATCACTCATGAAGAGTGATGAGTTGATAGCAGTGTCAGTAAATTAAAAGCTGTGGCTACAAAAACACCAATGACATTAACAATTTAATGCATTAGTCCTCTCCTCCCAAGAATCATTCTGACAACAAGACAACTGAAGCAACTCCTCTGTCATCTCAGTTTTTGTTTCGGAGGCTCAGTTTCAGACTGACAGGAAATGTGTGTTCGTCTGGGCTTTGACGGCCGTTGTTAGAATTCTAAACCACTTACAGGATCGGCTTTATAAAGGATTATTATGAGGTGATTGTTTGACCCCTTACTCCCACTTTTGCAGTGTTAGTCCAAGGTTAGATCAAGTGTGTTTGTCCGTCTACAGTGCTGACAGTAAGCACTCTGTATGCACCGTGTGCTTTTCTCCCTCCCTAATTCAGGAATGTACACAGTGACAGTTTAATCTACAAACGGCACACATCCTTCTTGGCACTCTTCACATCTTTCTCTGCATGTCGCTAATATTAATGCTCTGTGTGTGTGTATGCCTATCTCTGTGTCTGTGTGTGTGTGTGTGTCTTATTTTGGCTGTTTTTTGCAGCCAGACATGCTTTACTTTTACCTGCAGGGTTGTTTCTGGGAAATATTGTGAGCTTTTTAAAAAATGCATCATTGTTTTTTTTACAGAGCTTTTATTGTTTAATGCCTGGCTGAAATGTTCAAATCACTGAAGCTGTGACTGGAGCAAAAATAGGGACGGCCATTGGCTCCTTTTTTTGTTGACACATTGAGATTGTGGCAGTAACAGTGGGTGTTTTATCTGAACTGAGGTGACAAAAGGACGTTGTTGTTATTTTTTCCACCCCTTTTTTGGGTAAGTATTTGTGTTTGTTGACGCAGGTCAAACTAGACTGTGATCAAGGACAGTATCCCTGTGGCTTTGGCGTTGTGTTCTTCCTCTGTCTTAGCTCAGCTTAGCACAAACATAAAAACATACCAACACAGTTCCCTTTTCTCGGCTGTACAAACATATCTACAAAAACCCATATGGTCCTGAATTTCTTCTATGTTGTTCTGTTTGTTTTCTTCAGGTGAGTTCATCAAGGCTCTGTACGAATCAGATGAGAACTGTGAGGTGGATCCGTCCAAGTGTTCGTCAGGTGATCTGCCAGAGCACCAGAGTAACCTGAAGATGTGCTGCGAGCTGGCCTTCTGCAAAATCATCAACTCATACTGGTGAGTGCAGACACGCAGACTTGAGTTCTTTTTTTTTATTTTAATTTTCTGTGTACAACTGTATAACAAAGTGAGTGTCAAATGGCACGTCTTCTTAATAATATCCATACTTTAACATGGTTCATATTATTTGAAAAATAAAAAAAAAATCTGTTCAGAAGCTGAATATGAGTTTTTAAAGCAACTCTAGAACTTTGGAATTAAGAAATTATCAAGCAACTTACTCCTACTTACAGCAAAGTGTCGGAGTAACCTTTGAGAACAGCTCAATTAACTCACAATTAACTTGATTACAATGTGAAAGAAACAACAATCTAAACTTTTCACAATATTCAAACAGGGGTTGATAAATAGATGTCAAATAATTCTGAAACGGAAACAAAGAAACCAAAGTTGCAAAGAAAATCTGAATAGTCATTATTTCGTAGCATATTGACAAGCGCCAACATTGAAGATGAGGATGAAAAGTGATTGCAATCAAATCTGTTGCAGCTGTGTTCTTGTTTGTACTGCTGACAAATGCAAAAACAAAAGGGAAGTCTGTTGAACATCCTGCTAAACGTTCAAATCAAATGCAAATAATATGCTAAAACTACCCTTCTCTGAATAATACCTGTCGCTTTAGCTAACCTGTTCTTATCCATCATTTCTTTTTCTCAACAGTGTCTTTCCCCGAGAACTGAAAGAGGTCTTTGCGTCATGGCGGCAGGAATGCAGCAACCGGGGTCGACCGGACATCAGCGAGCGTTTGATCAGCGCCTCCTTGTTCCTGCGGTTTCTCTGTCCGGCCATTATGTCCCCCTCACTTTTCAATTTGATGCAGGAGTATCCAGATGACCGCACAGCTCGTACACTCACACTCATTGCTAAAGTCACCCAAAACCTGGCAAACTTCACCAAGTGAGTGTATTTATTTAGTTTCCTGTTGGATCAAAGGACCCTTACCTAGTTTTTTAGGATAATCGTTGACCTTTTTGTCCCTTTTTAACATTAGATTTGGTAACAAGGAAGAGTACATGTCCTTCATGAACCTGTTCCTGGAGCACGAGTGGACCAACATGCAGCGCTTCCTGCTTGAAATCTCAAATCCAGAGACAATCTCCAACACGGCAGGGTTTGAGGGGTACATCGACCTCGGCAGGGAACTGTCCACCCTGCACTCGCTCCTCTCTGAGGTGGTTTCCCAAATGGACCAGGTACTTAAGACCAGGCATACAGCATCTGCTGTCAGCAGCACCTTTTTTTTCCTCAGCTTGTGCAAAAGTGTAATTGTTGCCCTGCTTTACTTACTTAGGTTCACATGCATTTGTAGACATAAAGCATTAATTTGGTTTGAAGTATTTTTGCACATGCACAGGTGAACATGGACATTCACACGTGTGTGCAAAAATACAGAAAAGCTAAAACTTTGCAATGTAGGATACAGTTTTTTACTTTCTGTAGAGAATAATGCTAAAAATGTTTAATTCAAATTAGTTTATATCAGTTAGGAGATAATATAGAGAAATAGATACATAGATATTCTCTAGACTTCATGAGGATGCAAGTGTTTCAAGAAGGTTCAAAGAGTTCAGAGCTTGGTCACAAACTTCAGGATTTGAAACATGCATAGACTGCATTAGGATGTTTATGGTTCATCGATCAATAATTTATGATTGCATTACATAAACAGTGCACAATGGGAGAGCACTGTGAGGCCTCAGAGGCTGGGTGAGGCATATTAATGGATTTACAAGGACATTTACATTAGCTGTGGTAGCAGATGGGAAGCTGGTAATAATTAGATAAAGGGCAGATTTTTGGTAGAGCATCCAGCTCTCTTATGCGTCGTCTTTCAATTATTCAGAAATCTCAGTGAGTTGGGTTGATAGTCTGGTCCATCACACTGGACAGGCTTTTTCATTATTCAGTATGTTGTCTGAATAAGAGAGCTGATTGCATGGCGTAGGGGAAAATAACTTGGTCTAAAAAATATGCTAATATCAAATTCAACAAAACAGCACATAAATTAAATCAAATCATTGCCCCGAGTAAAGTGGTCCAGAGTATTATTTAATTTGACTTAAAAATAATTGTGTCTCTTTTCTTTCCCAGAGTGCAGCCTCCAAGCTGGGTCCTCTGCCCAGGATTCTTCGGGAGGTGAACACGGCTCTGTCTAACCCGTCCAGCATCCAGATGACTCATGGACAGTCGTCAGAGCACATGGGCTCTCCTCCCGCCGAGGCAGGCTGCAGCATCTCCAGCGGCCTGCAAAAGATGGTCATAGACAATGACCTTTCAGGGTAAGAAATACATATGGTTTTATTACTTTATGCAGATGACACTGTTTTAAATGTTAGTTTTGAACCTTACACATATATTGAGTTTTGGAAGATAGTTAGATGCAGTTTGTAAAATATGGGGGTCTAATTTAGGAGCCCATGAAAGTTTTATGGGGATGTCAAGGACTAAAAAGAAATTTTAACACATTTCATCTTGAAGGGACACTATAATTCACTCATTCTTAAGCGTATTATATTGTATTATACTTATTCTTTCAGCTACACGTCACACAGTTCAATAGAATAAGATTAAAAAAAACTGAGAGCAACAAACACAGTTATTTATATGCTCATTCATGTAAACCTTTGCACCCAGAAAAGAATTATTTGCATTTTTTGAATTTTGATCTGGAGGAATGTAAACAGCAGCCACAAGATAGTGATGATAAACTGGTCAACAAGAAGAACTCATCTCTCTCAGTCATAATAGTACACACTGAGGAATTTATTGCTTTAGTTTATGATCAACACTGATTAAACATCCACATGAAATCAGAAATTCTTTTACTGCACAGAAAAGGTGACAGGAAGCCAATGATGAAGCTGCTGCCATGAGTACCAGCTCTGACATTTATACTTGTGCAAATCATAAACATAACATATCCTTCTCTGCATTTTAAACAGAAGTAAATAAATAGAAAATGACATAGAAATGACTTCATCTACAAAATATCAGTTCCTATATATCCAATGAAAAACAAGTTTATATGTCAGGAAAAAAGAAAATAAAAAGTAGGCGTCTATTCTCCATATGATTGGAACTTTGAACCTTTTAAACAGCTCACCAGTTTGTTGAATGTCATTCACCATTAAATCCAAATGCCTTTGCCTCTGCAATCTGCACACACACCTTTATATTTTTATGTTATTTATGTTGTTTATTTTTTCCGATGCCATTATGCCACCTTACAGTTCCTTTGTGCTCCTGCCTTCTGCCTTAACAGCCCATACTAAAAGACAGCTCTTGGCACATTTGATTATGGGTCAGGTCTGGAAGTGATTTGGAGGGAAGCGAAATGTGGAGCAGGTTGGTCATAAAAGCCAACACTGGTACTTTACATCCATTGTTCTTCAAAGTCAGCCAGAGTGTGCTCTCAACAACCAGTTCTGCTGAGTATTGATGTTTGTCAGCTGAGGCCATGGCACAGCCAGAGTGTCACCCCCGTGCTTGTTTACATCAGCCACATGAAACCTCATCTGCTCTCCTGTGAATGAATATACAGTCAGATAGGACCTTATCTCACTTATCTCCTGTCCTCTTATTTCCTGGCAGAACAAAGGCAAGGTTACACTAACATTAAAGGCACAGGGACGGACGGGAGGACGGATGTATGACTAATAGCTAGACAAACTGCGTCTCATAAACACCAGTCAGCACACAACCAGAACACAGGCGGCCAGATGAGATCATACTGAACATAACAGGAAGATGAGTTAACTGGAGATACAGAAAGAGAGTCAGAGAGCTGGTAGCATTATGCTAATCAGGGGGCCCAGGATCAATAGAACTAATTAAATGATGTCCTTAAATGACCTGATGTCAGAGCCGACTCGCTTTACTTTATCACAATGACTGTTTGCTCACATATTGACGTGTGTGTGTGTTTGTGTTTGTGTGTGTGTGAGCGTAGCATATCCTCATCAGCAAGCTGTGAGACTGAAACCGCATTCAAATGAGCCCACAATTCTCACCTAATTGCTTCTCATTCACCAACCAGTGACATGAGGAGCTTGAGAAAGAAAAGGAGACAGTTCCAAGATTGAGGAAGGGAAGAAATTGAGCAGAATGAAGAGGAGAAAGAAATTAGGAGGGAAGGGTAATGGAAGAGAGGGAGAAGGACACAGAAAGAGGGGAGGAGATGAGCGTGATGGGAATGATAGAGATTATTGGAAGATAAATCACGTCTGTCAAGGTAATTGTCTTCTGGCAATAAAGCCTCCGTCTGCCGGCTGAAGGGAAGGAAGGAAGAAAGGGAAGGTGAGGGGATGTGGGATAAAACAAATGAGTGAGACCACACATCCTTAAAAATGTAGCCATAACTACAACTACAAGCTTATGGTAGCTAATGTGGCTAATTTTAGGTATATTTAACTCCATAATGCTCATTGATGATTAAGTTTACCAACATTGTTTAACATCTTCACTCGTGCTTCTTTTATAACAGCTTAGCATTTAGCGTTGAGCAGTTAAAGATTTTTTTGTAACACTCTTACATGGTGTGTTATGAACAATTGGAATAAGGTAGCTAATGTTAGTTTGTGTTAGCAAACTTGAGATAACTTTTACTGTTTAGACTTGGAATATGTAACATTTTCGAATTAAAATATCTAACATGTATATTTTGTTGGGTTGTATATGTGCATTATCTCAAATATTTCCAATGATGTTTGAACCCACAGAAATCAATGTCTTTATAAAAAGTAATGGTGCATTTCATTTGGATGTCTGTCACTAACTCCCACATTAGCACTAGATGAATGTGATCTACCGTAATGTCTGTAAAACTTTATCACATGACCCCCCATTCATGAACATCTCTTCCAGAGTCAGTCAACAGATTTTTTAGCTGTAATAAAATACACATATCACATGATCCTTTGTCAATTAATGATGTCAACAAACTGTGTTTTTTGTTTTAATTTGTTTTGATTGAGAGACTTCTAGTGGCAAAATTACATGTCAAGCATGCTTTTAAGGCACATAATTGATTCAGTTTGCAGACTTAATGGCTGCTGATCACTTGTGTTACTGTTAGATCAGAATTTCAGCCAACTGTACATACTGGCTTGGAAACTCTTAAAAACAAGTTATTTTGTGACTGATTTAAATTGGCTGAGGTTTTAAAATGCACGGCAAATTTACCTCGTTTTTCAATTTATTTCTTTCAGATTAGTGGACTTCACCAGGTTACCCTCCCCTACACCAGAAAACAAGGACCTGTTCTTTGTGACAAGGAGCTCAGGGATCCAGCCCTCCCCAGCACGCAGTTCAAGCTACTCTGAGACCAATGAACCTGACTTGGGCATGTCCAATGGCAGCAAGAGTCTGTCCATGGTGGACCTCCAGGACCCCCGCAGTCTGGAAGGAGGCCCAGGTCAAAGCTCTTCAGATGCACTGGGTGAAGGCCCGGCCTCTGGAGGAGGCTGGTCAGCCCGAGGGCCACAGGGTGACATCCCTACAGGTCCCACCCTGAGGAGGCAAGGTCAGCCTCCTCCCACCCTGGGTGCAGAAAGCACCCCAGGCCGACCCGCCCAGCTATTAGCCCCCCTGTCCTTCCAGAACCCAGTCTACCAGATGGCAGCCTGCCTGCCGGTGTCCCCCCGTGGAATGACCGACTCGGGCTCAGAGTGCCACAGTTCTGTCAGTTCCCATAGCAACAATGAGGATGGACCAGCAGGTGGGAAACACGCCTTCTTGAACCACGGTGGAGGAGGAGGAGGAGGAGTGGGCGGGGGAGGCGGAGGAAGCAGTGGAGACGAGTACACGAGGCGTTCAGGGGAGTTCAACCGCCGACAGCTGTCCCTCACAGAAACACAGCACCAGCCCACCGTCCCCCGACAGAACAGCGCCGGCCCTCAGCGGAGGATAGACCAACCCCCGCCCCAGAGCATCACCCGGGGCCGCACCCCCCCAAACCTGAACAGTGGACCCTACCCCCGCCCCTCCTCTGGCAACATGATGACGTCATCACCCGACTGGCCTGGCAGCGGAGCTCGATTACGACAGCAGTCGTCCTCCTCCAAAGGTGACAGTCCTGAGACCAAGCAGAGGGCTCAGCACAAACAGGTACGGGACCCGAACGAAGCCTTTAACTTTCAGGGGGGGAGGCTGATATTCATTAGAGCTTGATTCAAGAACAAACTATAGCTGTCTCAGTCTGTGTAATCACCTGAAATTAAAGTGATAAATAGGGTTCTTATTACAAAAACGCCCATTTGTCTCACGGTACGTTGAAAAAAAGGCTGCGTGGGTGGACTCTGCACAGACTCAGCACATTGTGGCCTAATGAACTATAGTCATTGTGCGTGTAATAATAGTAATTTGCATACAGGCAGCTCATCATTTCACCACTGTTTTACTGGTCAAGTTTAATGGGCTGAGAATGAGGTTGGTGGAGGCACAATTAGCATCTTATTAACTAGCTTTGTATTTACTTACAAGTGCACACAAGGTAACAGACAACAGACCTCACTCATACACACAAACACAGTGTATCGTCTGGTCTGATGCACTAATACAAATATGCGTCAGTGTGTGTGTGTGTGTGTGGCCACAGTGGGAGTGTTTTAATTTAAAACCTGCATTTTCTTCTGTGCCTTTGCTGCTGAGTCTATTTTCATCAGTGGTAAGTCGGGATTATTGGTCGTAATTGAAACTGGTCAATGGTTGCCCTTGGTGGCTGAAGGGAACCACATCCGCAAATTAACCACAGCCATGCTCTCACCTCGTCTGGAATAGCCTATACGATCGCCTTAAGACTGAACCTAATTAAATCTGTATGTTAAAGGCACTCAGCACACACATTTATTCTCACTGGTTAAAGCAGCAGAACCTTATAGCGCCTTTGGTTGGAGTTTTTTATGATAAAAGTGAATTTTAAATTCCATTTTTTAACCTAATGGAGACGTGACTCGAAGGATGTTAAGTTGTTCCACCGCAGATGGTTGGATTATCATGAAATAATATGTGACTGGTCCCCAGAGGATGAAACTGAACACGTTTTTGTTTTCCAGTGACCTTTCCTCTAGCGCCACCAGCAGGTCAAAGTCTTTACATTTTTCAAGTTTTTGAAAATGATGAATCATACAGACTTTGGTGATCCCCTGACTCCTCACTGCTGCCACCATGAGGTTGAAATGTGTGGTTTTGAGTGAAATGACCCAACCATTGCTCAGTTAATTTTAATTAAATTTTGAACAAACTTTCAGTTACCCTCAGGGTGAACTCTAATAACTTTTCTATTGAAATACCATCAGGTCAAAATTGTAATTTGTCCAATACTTTGATTTCTGACCAAATGCCTGCAAACTAATGACATTCTCATCAGCCTCAGCTGTTTTGTAGTATGGTGAGTTAGTGATTAGTGCTGTTGCCTCACAGCAAGCAGGTCCTGGGTTTGATTTCCAGCTATGGCAGGACCTTTTAGGTATGGAGTTTGCATTTTGTCCCTTTGCTTTGGTCTCCCCAGTGCTTCATTTACCCTGCATGATCAAAAATATGTACGTGCAAATTAAAATTCTCTGTGAAGCGAGAGTTTGCCTGGAGTTAGTCCAAACTATTTAATCTAATTTAATTTAGATTAAATAGATTGAGAGCAAATTCAATCTGTCAGGATTAAAATGCATTTTTTTCAACAGGTTGTCAAGGTTGCACTGACATTAGCCGTCAGTGTAGAAAACTAACGTCACATTTTCCACTGGATGTCTTTTCTTCTGTTATTCATTTTGTACTTTTGCAAATATTCAAATTCAGATATTTCTTCCTTTTCAAAAAGACCTTAATGCTAATGAGTCTGCTGGACGATAAAAACATCCTACGTTTCCTCTCATGTACTGTAACAGCCCACAGCCGCTCTCTCTGCTCATCTGTCCTTCAGATAACTGGCAGATGGAAGAACACACACACACACACACATTCTCACACACACACACTCGCTCACATCTTAATGGCTAGTATCTGCCTCCAGGTTGATTTCAGTTTTCACTCATTTAAGTATTATTCTTTTTTTTTAAGTATTTACTTTTCTTGCAGCTGGTGTGTGTGTACACACTCACACATGTTTAAATTAGTGGGGTTTTTTGAAGCGTGTGCTCCGGTGTATGCGTGAGCTTGAAGACAGACGTGTGTCTCCATTCCACCTGCTGCTTTCAGTCCAGATGAGTTGATGCATTTCAAGCTTATTTCTGTTGTTTCTGTGCTGTTATTGCAACCTGCCTCCCCTTCCTGTCACTTGCACTCAGCTCATGCGTGTGTTTGTGTGTGTGTTTGTGTTTGTACGTGTGTGTGTGTGTGTGTGTGTGTGTGTGTGTGTTGGTTTTACTAGGCCCCCTCCCCAGTGAACCCCAGTGCGCTGGACCGCACAGCAGCCTGGCTATTGAATATGAATGTGCAGTATTTAGACCATGAGGGGATGGAGTCCGAGTCACTGAGAAACAGAGACGATCTGACGCAGGTGGAGAAGGTAACCTGCCTCCTCATCCGACTCTTGACCTTTTACCAACCCGTCCCTTTCACAAACCACCTCAACCTTCAGCCCTGATGCTCCCACTTAACTATTCCTCCTTTCTTTACCTTTCATTAGTTCCCACATTCACCTTCCTTTGTAAAACACCCCTTCTGCACTTAATGTTCTGTCGTTTTCAATCCCACCCTGTCCTTGCCTTTCCCTTAAGCCTGAGGTCCCTTAGACATACCCGGATTGCCACTTAAAGTGATACTATGCGCATTTCTAACAGAAAATTGAGGTAAATAGGATATATCTTAGGCTCCACAAAGCCTTATTGTCCAAGTTTCCTTATTTTTAAGCTGTTTTTTCAGCGATTTTACCATTTTCATGACCAGCTGTGAGCTCATTTGTGGCCATCAACTGCAAGAAAGCCACAACAGTGACGATAAGGGCAGACTGAAGTT
>JAPZDY010000011.1:17844527-17867206 GCA_029783645.1 Ctenochaetus hawaiiensis
AGAGACATTACTATCGCACATGTCTGCATCTTCAAACCATAAACAAGGAAGTGAATTGGGTGATGTACGTGCATTACATTTGCGCTGTGGACTGCTATGATTGGTGGAACTCACGGGAGGCTGGCCAAAATTGCAGAAAAGTCGCGGTGATTGGACAAAATTGCAAGGTCGCGCAGAATTCACGGAGATTGGTTGAATTTGCGTTAATTGTTGCAATCGCAACATCGCGAATTCCTGGAGGGACTGAATAATGGGGTAGCAAACAGCCCTGCACAAGCTAATTTCTTCATACGAGTGAAGCAAAAGGAAAAACTTTTCTCTATTCTAATTAGGAAAATTAATTTATATACTATATTTATGTCTTTCTCTATATTTCTATATGCATTTTACTTTGCCTACTGAAGCCCAATAAACAGGTCATTGATCCATTCTAGGTCGAGATCTTTAGTTGTGTATAAAATAGGAATAAATTGAAAGGAACATGTTGTATGTGAGCATTATATTTTTGAGGACATTCTTCTGCCTTTCAGAATATAACAGATCAAATATCTGATATAAAAGAAAATCTAGAATAAAGCGAGGAAGAAGGGAGAGATGGAGGTAGAGATGGTAGAGATGGGAGACGGCGGTAGAATAAAAACAGTTAATCTTCTTGTCATAGGAGAAAAACAGATTGAAAAGGTGGAGAAAAAAAAAAGCACAAAACCTAATGGCAGAGGAGATTTATTGCCAGGCAGCACACAGGAGCCGTCAGCCAGAAAGACTGAGCTGCCAGACTTGTACAGTAACGTGTGAATTTCCACCACGGCTCAGCTGAATTTAATTTTTCCATTAAACCGGCTTATGGGGGAGCCGTTGAGGGGTGCAGAGCTGGGCTCTTAGGAGGGGTGGGCAGAGTAAGATATCACACCCTTAAAAGTGGACTCTTAAGACGGGCGGAAAAAGAGCAGAGGATGCAAGAACTCCAACTTTAAACTGTGTGTTCACGGTGCATGTATGCATGTGCAGGTGTGTGTATTTACAGTGAAGGTTTCTTGTGGCTGGGATCCATCAGCCGCAGAGTGTCCCTGATCACACCCACTTTGACCTCTTTGTCCACTGGACTGGGAACATACTCAAAAACTCCCGGTGCCACCTGTAACAAGCACACACTTTTATTACAGCAAAGTGAATAAGAATGATAGAAACATAATAATAGTAGTGATACTGACATTCATCTTTACCTCCTGTTCGTGCTCTATTCTCATACTGGGGTTGGAGTTGACTTCTAGTAACACTGGCTTCAGGTTCTTCATCAGCAGGATGTCAAAACCAAGTATCTGAGACATAAACACATCTTTAATTACACACTTTGTGTTTCTATTAAAAAAAAAAGTAGAGTGTTTGCCAGAGGTGCAATAAAAAGCAACAATATCCAACATATCTCCGTTCAGCTGCCTAGAAAGTATCACAACCCCAGAATCCAAAATGTAACTTTGCCATGGAAAAGACAAGCACAAGCAGAAAGTAGTAATTTTGCAACACACTGTAATAATATTCTTTGTACAAACGTGTTTAAAAAAAAAAGGTGAATCTTACTCTGTCCCTGCCTGTGAATGAGGGAGCCTTGAGAGTACGGCCCTTTCATACCAAGTCATGTTGCTTGTATTTGTACCAATCAACCTGTTTACCTGTTAAATAGTACATATGGGTGTTTTTAGAGCACTCCACAGCTTTTCCAGTCATTTGTTGCACCCACTGGTTCGAAATGTGTTGCTTGCATCAAATTCAGGAAATGCAGATATTTAGAAAAAGTAATAAAGGTGAAGAAGTAAAATTATGTACATTGTCTTTGTGCTTTTTAAATCTAAAATTTACATCAAAAAGGACCAGGAAACAATTCCTTTTGTTGTTTTTGGAATCAGATTTGTAAGGAGGTTTATGTAAACTTGACATCAGAGATCCAGCAAAGTAAAGAGGGAACTTTACTGATGATTTTACTGAAGAGTTAAGGCTGAAATAAGTTTTGAATCTGAGAGGAATACTCATAAACGGTCTTTCACATTACCCACCTGGAAGCATGTGGGTCCCGGTTTGCCAGGTGGTATTTCAGCCTGATAGTACACTCTTAGTTCAGGCACCACGGCGATGACAGTCTTGATGACGAGAGCGATGATGTCCGACCACACCTTCTTGATGTCTACGCCTTTAGCCGCCAGCCTGTACAGCACGCTGGACAGGGTGCGCTTGCTGCCTGTGTTCTGGCTGTCCGAGTGCACAAAGTTGCCACTGTGGACGTTGAGGGAGTAGTTTGTCAGGTGCATGAAGACGTGGTTTAGATTCTTCTGGCTTGGTTCCTGCATGATCAGAACAAAGGTAACCTCAATTATCTGCATATAAGGTACATATTTCATGGCATAGAGGCTAATTAACACCCTGAAAATTGCATCACTGGTAACCTTCGTATCTACCTGGTATGGCTCTGTGCAAAAACGTGTCAGGCCTTCCTTGGCAATGTAGATCTCCAAAGGCTCCAGGGATTTTATCAGCACATAGAGGCGGATGTCAAACTTGAGCTTATCAATAAGTAAGGGCTTATGGATGTACTCCTGCACTACAGCCTGTTTGGCCTGTGAACCCGACATGAGCTTCAGTTCACTCGGGTCGCGGATGAGGTAGATGCCGTCGCCCTGTGAGCCCCCGTCTGGCTTGACGATGAACGTGGGATTCACTGTGGCATCGTTCTCCTTCACCATGCGAATCTGCAGCAGAGGTGGGAGTGAGAAACGGTAAGGTCTGCAAACTTTATAACATTTAAGGTCTTAGGATCCTTGAGAGGAACTTTCAAATCTCTAACATTTCTAATTTAAAAATATATCAGCTTTAAAATGCAGTTCATTAAAGTTAATGTTCATCTTCTGACTTCACAAATTAATGAGTTATCTTGGTTTTTAGTTAGTTTTTACATGAAGACAACAACTTTCTACGTTGTTTTTTAATGAGTTGTTGTCTTGTTTCCATACAATAGAAAAAAAAATAAGGGTCCTCGAGGTCACCTAACAAGTAATATGGTAAAATAAATACCATTATTAAACTTCTAGCTGCACTGTTTATAGATAAACCAGATGGCAGCAAACAAAGCTTTCCGTAATCTGCGTTTTGCATAAATCCCATAATACACTGCGCCCAGTAACTTGAGTGTTATCTCCGCCTATGTGATAACACAACATTCATCTTACAATTATTTCTTTGAGTCATTATGTTTTCAGAGTTTTTGTTGACAATGAGTTCTTGAGATGTTATCAGATCAACACAACATCCGATTTATTCAAGCAGAGTCAAAGACGAGCCTCATACGTTTCTAACGTCGTATCACTGATGCTGTTTCATACAAAACATTTAGAACAAAAGCTGAAGATTTGTTTAAAACTCTTCCTGATAGGAGTCGGTTTGCTCTGCAGTAGACTGCCAAAATAATGATATTCTAGTGCCCCCTGCTGGACATAATCTATTGTTGCAATATTTGACTTCCTTAATCAGAGCTATTGACAAATCTTCCAGGATATTCAGTTTAAAATTACAACCATACTACTGTTAACAGAAATTAAAATAGAACTATCACCTGCCAAAATCAGTCTTCAGGAGACACTAAAAAAATGCAATCATAAAAGATTATAAACCTAAAAACTGCCTGATGCATAAGTTAAGGGGTTGGAAAATAAGACAACATTATTTTAAATGATTTTCTCCTTGTCTCATCATCTTTTGCTCTCAAACTGATGAACATAAACACACACAAACCTAGACAATACTTTCAGTGTCAGTTCAGTTATGGCTGGTTTGTGAGTGGTACATTTGATGACTGGTTTTAACCTGCTTAAACAGTGTAGCCATCCAGAGAAAAGAAGCTAATGGATTCCTCTTTCTACCCCTATTCTCTTCACAGTGCTTTCTTCCTGTCATATGGGTCAACATTCACTTATTACTGGACTTCTTTTACAAGATTATCCTACTATATTTAACCATGTGTTAAGGAGTGCCAGATGATTACAAAGGGTAATATTCATAAATGTGCTTCAGTCTGTCTTTTCCCCTAAAGGAAATTGAGCATTGAAGCGAGCGCATGACAGGAATTTAAGATCATGGTATTCAGAGCACTACTGTTGGAATATGGATGGAGAGAAAAGAAAGCAGGTGATATAACCACACCAGTACAGTGGCATCTGTATTGTTCATTTTTAAAATATGACCAGTTGTAAAAAATGCAAAGGATAAACAGAGAAACAGTGACTTTTCTTTACAGACTTATCTTGCCTCCTCAGTCTGTCCAGAATGAGTCACTGGTGTATTTTTATCCATAGAGCCAGTCTGGAAATTCATCAAAGCAATTTTTATCTCTGATCACAAGAAATAATCTGCTGTTTGTCCCAACTATAAAACTGGACAAGGGAAAGAAGACCGTCAGGTTTTCAGCTCCTGCCACTTCGGATGGTCTGTTAGAGGAAAAGAGCTTGTGACAGCAGAAAAGGCACAGGTGTAATTAATCACATTAAAGATGGCTGCATTCCATTGAGGTCTTTCCGGGTCCAGGGCCAAGCTGTTATACATGTTGACTTACAGGCATGGCCAACTGCAGGCTCTTAAGTGCGATGTAGAGCCGCTGTTAATGTTATTAGTGGCACCTGTGCTTACGCTGTTGTGCCAAGTCAAAATGTGAAGCAGGTCGATTTAAATTTAGAAATTTGATACCTCTGGATAAATTTCTAATTAAATTTAATTGTGCTTCCACCCACTGTGTCTGTCTGAGCTTATTGAGGAACACCTAGTATTGTTTTCCTATTGCATAATTTTTGTATTTTTTATCATCTCTTGCAAAAGAGATTTTAAACCTTAAATTACCAAGTTGACTAAAAAAGCTTTAATCGTTGTGTCCACTACAAAGATGTCCTTGATATGTAGTTTTGCAACTATACCTGTGTAAAAAACAGCTGGTACTCCTCAGGCAGGATCCAGGAACGAGGATAGAAGTCGTACTCCTCTGGGAATAACTCTTGCATAGTCCGAACTGCACGACTCATGTTGATTTTTCTCAGCATTTCAATCATCCCTGCATTGTAAAAAGAACTGTTTGAGAAATATTTTAATGCAAAAGACTGACTTAAAGATGCTTACAGTAGGAATGCAGCTCAGGAATGCATATATATGAGAGTATCTAAGGAATTCCAATAAAGCAGACATGACATTTCAAGAAGATTTAACTCAATATGACACAGATATCATATTGTAGTGTAAGATTAGGACTATAATGATGTAGATTAGGATGTATATTTCTTACTAGTGCAATAATCTCTCAAATCCATAATTATTATTACCAAGGCATGACAAGGTAAGCATTGGAGGTATGAGGATAAGTAAGGCTTTAAATAAATCCCTCCTCCTGTTGTGATTATAGAATAGTGAGTACATATTAAGTACTGTGAGTTGAAGTCAAACCATCACTCCAATTACAGGTAATCTTGTAGTATTAGTGTAAAATTCTTTACATATACAAGAGGCTCCAGGAGATGACAGAGGCAGAAGTGGTGAAATACCTGGGAACTTGTTCACCTGCCCTGAAACGATATTTTCATTGTCGTGGAAGGAAACGCCATGCCAGTAGATATCACAGGCCGCTCGTCTTCCCAGAGGAAACTGAAGAAAGGGAGGGAGGGAGAGAAATGAAAGGGGGAAATATAAGATGATCAACAAATACAAAAACATGTTATGAATATTCACTGAAAAAAAATTCATCAGCAAGTGAGAAAGAAGGCTTAATCTGTTAGCAAAGCTCAGGATATTGATATGGTGTCTGTCCTTCTCACGATCCCAGAGAATGGGGATAATCCTGCCTAAAGATGGAAGATGGTGCGTGTTTTGTTGTGATGAGCTGGGAGAGAAGAAGAGGAAGTGATACTATAAAAGGATTTAGAAAGCCAGGAAAGCCTGCTGGCACATAGCACAGCTTTTGTCCTCTACACCTCTGCTCCTGCCCACGCTCACACACTCCAAACCGCATGTTATGCACCGAATGTGTCGCTGCACCGGAGCCAAAAGGATACGTTACACAGGACAGACTTTCAACTCAATTTTTTCATCTCATATCAAAGTGAACGGAGGTACCCCCATCTGTGAGGCACTTCAATTTTCAAAAAAGTGCTTGAACTCCTGACCAGTACAGCTTATATATGAAGACAGTCTCCGCTTGGATTTCTCCCACACACTACTGCATTTCACTTCTCTTCACACACACTCAGCTTGTTATTAGCTGAGAAACAAAGAACAAATTAAACCAGCTTTTGACATTTATTAGTGGGTATTTTCTAGCGGTGCCCTTTCAAATATCCAGTAATAGATGTCAAAAGCTGGTTTCATGTAAGAACAAGGGCTGTTGTCACCTTATTGATCTGTCCCAATTAGCGAATGTGGTCTAATTTTGGTGGTTTGGATACAGCAGTTGGGGTATTCTTCCTTTTTTTAACTAGCTGAAAGTAATCTGCATCCATTTTGAAGATGCACTGCCTGATTTCCAACCAGGTTGACGCAGCTCACATTTGCGTTTCAATACATCAACACTTAGCTGAGAAGACTTAATGTCAGGGAGTCTATCTTTAACTTTATTACATCAGGACTATATATATATATATCGCACTGTATTAGAAGGTCAGCTTCATTTCGTCACCACTCCAAAAATGCACTCTCATATGACCCACCCCTGCATGCAGTTACAGGACAGATCCCTGACAGAGCTGCATCTCATTAATGAGTTAGCATGTGAGCGTGTGTAACAGGGAAGCCCTGCTGGACAGCCAACACCTGCTATAAATACTGCCGCAGAAATGCCAGAGTATAACTGTCTAATCGCATAAGGGAAGGACTTCAAATTAATTTGAGTTGTTTCTGTGCAGGTCAGGTCCAAAAATAGGCATCTTCCCCATGTTGTAAATCATGTGACTTAAACTTGTGTGAAACAATCAAGTTTCCTGAGCCACTTTGTGAATGAAAATGCACTGTTTACTGAAATACAGCCAAATGAAAATGTGAGACGAATTGCAGCCATGAGTAGGATCTACAAGGTGCAACTTATTTGTCAAGCATCAAGTTAATAGCAGTTATATTTTTAGCTGTGCATGTTACGATTTTTCTAATGACACAGCAAGGTTGCATCTAGTTCTTAGCAGATCTTTTTACAATATCAATGCTCTAATTCAAAATATCAGCTTAGTTTGTAAGAACTTAATCTAATTTCAAGCGCATGATTACATGCATGGTTATTAGTCTGATTATCTGAAGTTTTCACTTAGACCCTCAGGCCCGCCATTCTCTCTCTGCCTCAAAGAGGACTAACAGTCTATTGGATTACAGGCGCTTAGGGCTAATCATTTTCCACTGTTTAGGGGAATGCCATATGCTAGAAGTCAGTTGACAGCTGTCCCCTACAGGCCAGAAAATACTGCAGGTACAGAGAAGTATGGATGCGAGTGGACTTTAAAGACAAACATAAAAATTGTAAAACTTTTTAAAACTGTATCCAATAAACCCACTTAACCGCTTTGTGTGTTAAAAGCTTGATGAGGGAATTTCATAGATCAATTTTTATTTCATAATTAACAAACAAGTAGAGTATGGCTACTTGAGTTTCAGCTCCTTTAAAGATGCTGACAAGTGCTTTCAAAGTAGCGCCTATAGTGCCCTTGACTTTGTTGGGGGTGGAGGACAAAGCCTGGTAATGTATAGGCTTTCTATCTTTCCAGTACCAGAGCTGGAAGGGTTTAAGTGTCACTGTGTGGTCACCGGTGCTAAGTAGAGTCTTTACTTTGCCTGTCTCATCGCATTGCCCTTCTTTACTCCTCATGCATAATGGAGACCATGTTAATAATGGCTAATAGAAGGTATTACTTGCATCACATTCAGTCCAACCAGATGGTGTTTGTGGCTTGCAGTGAGGAGGACTGTCTCAATCAGCCCTCTCATAAATCTTTTAAAGTTGTTGCTTTTTTATATAGAATAACTTTCATTCACATCCGCCTTCTGTAATTTCACACAGCAGAGGCATGTTAAGTGACAATGTCGAGCTTTGACTGAGTTTAAGTTGATCATCTACTTAGTGATGTGCCAAATTTTTAATCTATAACTTCTTCAAACCTAATTAAAAAGAGGCTACTGGATATGTATAATCCATAGTAAAGGATAACGAGTTAAAACATTCAAAAAAGGGCTGCAGTTAATGATTATTTTCATCATCAATTAATCTGCAGATTATTTTCTTCATTAATCTTTTGCTTGACAGAACATCTGAGAACAGTCAAATGGCAGACATTTTATGTAAAGCCCTAACCATCAAAGATTCCATTTTTTCTTGCTTAAAACGTGATTAACCAATTCACAAAATGGTCTGCTGATTAATTATTTGTCTTGCTTAATTGACAAATAGCTGCAGCTAAAATCTAAATCTTTAGTCATGGAAATTCTTGAGAGCAATACTTGGGGATAGAGGATTTACTCCATTTAGAACTTACTTATTATGCCTTGACTTTTACTTTTTTTTGGATATTATTACATCATTATATGAGATAAGTGTCATGGTCTCCCGGTTTTAAAGGCTGCAGTGCAGCAAAACCGTTAAATTTTTGAACTTATCACACTATTCAAGATGTTCTGATTTTTTCTCACAAAGTACTTATATCCACTGTACAGATGTTTTTTTTAATAAAACATCTCAATGTTTTTAACACTCTGTGAAAGCCCCAGTTTTCTCCCTTACATCAATAACCTTAACTACTGTACAGTTTAGTGATTCGTACTATGTCAGTGATATTGCCTTTAATGAATTATAAGTTCTTAAATGAATGAAAAAAAGCAAACATAGACACAAAGTTTTACATCAACAAGTCTGAAGCCCTATGCTGAAAGAATAAGTTAAAAATAGAAGACAGACCAATAAAATCACTACCAGTTTTATAGTAACCTTGTCTTATTTGTCCATTATATTATATTAATCTGTTTAGTTGACTGTTAAATGCTCACTAAAATTAATCTTAAATACAAGCAGCGCAGTGCAGATTGATGATCTTGAAAGCTGTATAAAATGTGCACAGTTAGCCTTTCTTTAGGAAAGTCTTAGTGTATGTGTAACCTCTACAAGTCAAATACAGCTCAATACAGCCCCTGGCCAGCCTCAACATGAAGAGGATGTGAAAGAAAGCCAGAAAATCTGAATCAGACAAAATAGGAGTCTTACTCGAAGGTCAGCAATGTCTAGAAGAGCATATAAGCCCACATACACGACGCTTATGGTCATTGACAGCCATTAATCCAAGATTTTCATTCGATTTTTGACCAATTAATGACTAAAACACCTTGAACTAAAGAGGAGGAGCTGTACCAATAAAGGGATCTGTTATTGTTTCCAGCTTGAAAAGACAGTGCAAACATATTAATCTTGATAGCACAGTAAGAAAAATAGGACAAAGATTTCATGTAGGCACATTGTGACTAGCAGTTGAAATTCAAATGAAATACTGATGCACTGAGCAGCCGATGTGACAGATTCACTCTGGACAGGCTGTGCACTGCTGATTAGATGAACCTACTCCCTGTGCTTCATTGTCATAAAACCTGCACAGTGAATGGGTGAATTCCATTTCTCTAACACAAACAGCAAAACAGCAAGAAAGAAACTCAAGTAGCACACCTCCTTCCACTTCAGCTGCTTGATGCTTATCTTCAGTGCTTCCAAAGAGGTTTTAGCTTTTGCCGTATCCACTGTCACTGGTCTTAACTTCCTTGCAAGTTTGAAACCATCCTCACGGCGTGCTTCTTCAGTGTTTTTGGATGGGTGGATGGTTACATTGTTCCCATTTGTCTCAGATTTGTCCTGCAGGATCTTCCCAGTTCCTTTTATGTGAAGTGTCCGCTCCTGCCCTGATCTGTTCAAGTTTCTCCCAACTTGAGAAGAAACCCCAGTCCCATGCAACGACAGATCTGAGATGTGCTTAGCACAAGAGTTGTTGTCATCTTTCCCCAGCTTACTACGACTTTTACCCCTATGTTTACAAGTGATTGAAGTGTTGGATGGATCTCTGCCGGCTATGGTGATGCTGGAGGAGTCTGGAGAGACCCTTTCAGCCTGGAGTGACGGAGGAGAAGACACTGGAGCCTGCTCCACAGTATCCACAGCCTCCTGCCCTGCATCCTCACCAAATGATTTCATTTGCTCAAGCTGAACCTTAACTTTTACATAATGATCACTCATTATGTGAAATGCTGTGAGAGACGCCGCCGGACAAGGCACAGTTGTACCACAAAGTGCAATAATCCAACGCTGGCAAACTAACGTTATCCTGCATTAATGTAGCACGCATTGCTAGTTGAAGCAGCTAATTAAACAGTAAAAGCCATGCATGTCATTTCCCAAACAGAATGACTGGACATATGCCCACAGTCTCCAACGCTGTCTTAGCAAGCTAGCGTTGTCGGTTGGCAGCTCAGGTTTAAGCAAAATAACGTTAGCTAACGCCGTTAACCAGCTGGAAACAATAAATAAACGAGCAACTTCAACCTGTTAGCGGCTCAGACGAGCTGACATCGATTTAACGTTAACCTATGCTATCTGCTAGTGATTGCCACAGTAACAGTACTTGTAGCCGACGGTTAAAACTAGCTACTTGAAGATAGCTAAACCTGACGTTAGCCTGTCAAACTTCATTTAGCTAACATATGGTTCCGTCGTTCAGCGGTTGACGAAATTGCCCTTTAACTCGTGCTGACTTTTAACGTCCGGTACCGCTATTTACTTCCCTGTCAGTGACCAAAGCTGTATTAACGATGTCCACGGTCCTCAGCTCCGTGTGTTACCGTCCCTGTGTTATCAAGATGCGGTAGCTCTGCAACGGCAGAAGGCAGAGCAGCCCGTCGTCCAGCCTCCATCTGGTTCGTTTGAACCCAGCTGATGCTGCCTTTTGAACTCCTCGTAACCTCCGCCTTTCACAAGGCATGGTGGCTCCGCGACTTATCGCCTATTATCTATAAATAGAAAAGAGACTGGTGGTATTTAACGTGTGTTAATGTCAATCAGTTTCCATGCTTTTTGTACGCCAGTGTTTTTTTTCCCCCACACACTTAACGTTATAATAAAAAACATTACAGTAGTCATGTCAGAAACCGTGTTTACCACATAGATACGACTCCAACAATGTACATATATTTAATTGTCTATTATTAAAGTGGGCTTTCAGCAAAGAAATCATGTAAATCCGTATGATTTCTCTTTTAAATTGATACATTCTTTAGAGTGCAATTTATTCCCGACAGCACCTGAAGGCAATAAGGAGATGCCATGCCTCCGTCTCCCTCTAGAGCAAATAAGGGTACCATTATTTAGTTCACTAAAGAGCTACATTTTTATCTATTCTGTGTAAGTGTTAAAAAACATTTTATATCTATTACTAGCAGTTCAATAGTTGTAAAAAAAAAAAAAAAATACGACTTTACTTTTGTGTTTGCTGGTAAAAGTAATTATAAGGTGATATCTCCCGCTAAATATTAGTGATAACACATTGTGTATTTAAGGTATGTGCTTCCAATATGTAACTGATGTATGTGTTTTTTGGTTTTAATTTGCTTAACAGTTTATAGTTTTATTCCATTCATCGATTTACAAGTGGTCAATGTTACAGCCACTGCAAATACTTGATAAAAAAGCTTATGTGAATAAAAAAGTATTTACAATTGTCACATTTCATGAGGGATGGGATAACTGTTTTGTATGTTTCTATTTTTGTTTTTCTGCTGTTTTTGTTGTATTTTCTGCTGTTTTGTTGTTTTGTTTTGTTAAAAACTGTCTTTGTTGCTTCCACTTAGAACTGCAAGGTAAGAGTTAAATTCTTTTCAATTCCTGTGAGGTATTGGCAATCAAATAGTTTTACTCAACTGTATTTATTCCAGTAAATAATCATTTTTGCAGACAGTTACTGTGAATTTTTTTCCTCTTAATAATTGTGCACTGTTACATTTGGTAAACAATGTTTGATCCAGTCTTCACCATATGTTCTTCAAATTTTAGTGCAGAACATTTACACAACATATATAACCTTAATTCCTTATTTTTATTTTAAGTTTTTATTATATTGAGACATTAGTTTTAATGTAAAATGCTTCATTTTTGTTTTTGTGTATTTCTCGTAAGATGCTCACAATGAACAGGAGACTTCATAGAATGGTGCACACAGACTATAAGAAATTTGTATATGTAGATTTATTTACATTGAAACTAGTGTATGACACCTTTAAAATTTCATTTATTCAAACATTTGTGTTTGAATTTTGTTGTCAGGGTGATTTTCTAATCAAGCCATAATGCTGAAGCTACAAAGAAAAAGACAGTGTGTAAAATTAAATTGATTATATATGAATAATGTACACATGCATCTCAGAACTGAACTTATTTTAAGTTAGTCTATGTGTTTTAAGTCATAAATAGTCTTAATTTTGATGCAAGTTGTTCACTGATTGTTTATTAATTTATTCATTATTTATTTACTGTTTATTCGTTTTTGTTTATTATTTATTTATTTATACATTGTTGTTTATTCATTAAGAAATACTGTTGCAAAAAAAAGTTTTTTCTGTATTTTCCACACATGTGAAACTCATAAATCTGCAGAACTTTAGCCTGAGTTGGATATCTTCAACTCTAATAGCAAATGCTAAGAATAAAAAGCAAAAGAGAGAAATAAAATTCCAGCATTTTTATTGAATATTGCAGGTCTAAAAGCAAATGATGAGTAGATAAGCAAGAATTAAAAATTACATTTTTGTTTTAATTAAATAGTGACCATTATTGGAAAGGACACCATTTAACTTAAGAGTAAGTCAGAGTGTCCAGTTCTTGCATTGTTTTGGTGTCTGTTAACCGGAGCAACCGGAGTAAACCCAAACACTTAAGTGGTGAAATCAGCAAAAAAAATTAATTAGACATTTCATGCAATTATTATTATTTTTTTGTTGTTTTTATTGTTGTTGCTGTTGTTATTAATTTTGTTTTCTGTGGGTTTTTTTTTTTTAGAGTGACCCAATTGCTGGGTTGGTGTCAGTGGGCGAACCGGAGCAACCCGGAGAAAACCCTATCATTTTGATCAAAGCGAAAGAAAGTGCAGGAGGATGTAACCTGCTCAAGCAGTGCTGGTAAAGACAGTCAAAATAGGCTACAATGTTTCTGATGACCTCTCAATTTTCCAGATGTAACATTTAACATTTAGGTAGCCTACCAGCACCAAAGTGTGTTTGGTTAACCTCTGAAGAGGCTAGTAAAGGGCTTGGAGATCATCTTTCTAAGAGAGGAGAAGAACTCGCGGACAGGGTTTCTTTGTGGTGTTGTCAGGCGGGCTGCGGTAAAAGTGACAAAAGATTTTTCAACTGTTGCATCTCTTGCATTTAAGCGAAGAAGCAACACATCAGCACCACCCCATCCCCTGGACAAATCTTTGAAAATTACCTTGTCCAGGTCACCGAATGTACTTGGGATTTCTACCCCTTCTATTATAGCCCATGTTATATCTAGTAGCCTCTCTGCGAGGTCCTTTGCATCTTCAGGACTGCAGGACAGCAGTTTTGCCTTCTTACAGATCCTTTTAACTATCTTCTCTATAACAATTCTGACAAACATTTTGTCTTGTGTTTGCTTCTTAGTTTCTTCCTCCTCCTCTGATATCGTGGTGGGCTCTTTGAGGTACCTCTGGGTCAGCGTCTCTCAAAGCAAGCATAACCCTATCAGTGTAGGTATTAGCCTGAGTGTCCAGCAACCATCTAAACAACGCAAGAAAAGTCTGTAGATAATTGCTCGTGTCAACACACAATTCTACTACTTGACTCCTCTCAAAAGTTATCCCATTTGTCACATGACTCTTGAGCAGCTCAATAACTGCCTGAAAGAATGCATCAAATTTAGCACTGAATGGACTCGCAAGCTTGATCAAGACATCGTCTCCCTGTACTTCCTCGATCAAAGGAAGAGAGGGCATTTCTATTAGAGACGGTGACAGTCTGCACTCGATTCCAGAATGCTGGTGGTATTTTGCCCTGAGCTGTTCTACTGTACGTCTTATGAACACTTTGCAGAAGATCTTTGCGAAAAATATCTTGATATTGTTCTGTACTTTACCAAAAGATGGTGTACTTCTGTCTTCATGTTTCGGAGACAGACCCGCAGTCTCTGACTCTTTTGAGCTTTTGATTGTTTCACTCATCTCTTCCACAACTTCGATTGCAAAACTTCTGACCTTGTGTGAAGTCTCGGACCACAGCTGCTCATAGTCGCTATCCGACAAGGGCTCTAGAAGGGTTTCCAACAATTCGTCTACCTCCTTCTGAATGGTTTCCTGTGCAGCTTTAGCTGACTCCGAAATAATGCCGTCTTTTGGTATGTACTTTACTCTGATCCCTTTCCTGGTTATCCAGCCTTGGGACCGAGCGTTATCATCGATGTGTTCCGCCTCCAGATCTTCCACATCTTTAATATCTTGTAAAACCAGCTCTTCCCCTTCTGTCACATCATCCCGTGGGCTGCCTCCATCCATAGGTGGTCGACTTTTTCTGCACATGCACAAATTTTTCATCTTGCGCGCAAATGCTTTAAACATCTGGCATGCATGTTCAACCAGAGCAGTAAGTCTGCCCGAGGGAGTGATGCGCCGAGGTCCTTTAGACTCCATTTGGCTCACACCTTCACCAGAGAGAGCAGAGGAGACATTATCTGCCACCTCTTCACTCAGCAACTGTGTCAGTTGTCTTGAACTCTCATGGCTGAAGTTTTGAGGAAGACCCAGAGCTTCCTCAAAGGACTGAGTGAGTGAGTCCCTCGCTGTGGCTTGAATGTTTGTCTCAGGGACATTGATGTTATTGCCACTGAGAGCCACACGCAGTGCATAAGACACTTTTGTAATGATACCCAGGAGCAGGTCAGCCACCAAAACCTTGGTGGCAACATCAGCATCACCTGATTGCAGTTGTACCAACTGCTCCCAGCTCAAACCTCTGAAGAAGTTATCAAAAAGTGTGCAAACAGGATCGAGGTCAATGTTATCCTCTGCCATTTGCTTAGTTTCTCTTCCTGCTGTGTTATCCATTGGTATTGTCTTTGTGTTATTCTTTGTCTTTGCCTTTGGCATTTTGTTGATACTTACTGTTTTTATCCTTGCGTCTTTCAATTATCTGTGCGTGAAAGTTAGTGTGATTTATGAACTACAGCGTGCTTTTATGTAGGTTTAATAAAATACTGAATTAAAGTTTGCATTGCAGTCACAAAATGTAACTAAAAATGAGAATCTGCCTTTGGCTTCTTTGGTGTGAAATCAAAGAGTCATGGTTTTAAAATAAATTACCACCAAATTGATGATATGTCCATCTATTCACTTTTCTTCATGTTAATACATCTGAAATCCAACAAAAGAAAAATATTAATTTCAAAGACAAAAAAATAAAGTGTAGCCTACTCTAAAAAGGTCGCTGTGTTCATGTGTGTGAATGTAGTTTTACTGTGTGTAACTCAGGATTAAGTCTGGTTTGACTAGTGTCTGTCTATCACAAAGTGTAAATTGTGACACACAAAGGTGCTGCAGATGAAAATAAGTGAGAATTAGCAAAAGGCCAAATGATTTTATGTTGGCTAAAATAAAGTTAATCTAAAGTGTGGGAGTCTGGAGGGCTGGCCTGAGAGAAATTCAAAGGATGGAAGAAGTCTGGGCCAACCAATGCCCTGTGAACTAATAAAAAAGTGAAAAAAACGTTACAAAGAAAGTGCTTAAGTTTTACCAGATTTATATCCTCAAAAAAACAAAACAAAATAAAACAAAATATTTATGTACTACAAGTTCATTCACGTTTAATTGATCTTGACCTTTACAACTCTCGTCTGTTCAGGTTTATTTGAGAACAAGAATAACAGAATAACAGTACCAGTAGGGGGAATTTCAGTGATATTGTATATATGCATTATTTCATCCATTAGTTATATCTTATGTCTGTTTTAGCTTGAGATTTATTTAATCAACAATGTTCCACTAATATTTACAGTCATACAAAAACAATCACACCATGTCACAATTGGACTTTCTGTCTCTATATGGAACAAACAAAAGTGCGTTTTATGAACCTACTTTAAAATCAATTATGTACTTAAAGATTTTTTAACAAATAAAGTCTTAGGCAGTGCCCTGAGAATATTATGTCAAGAAGGATGAATGTGCTTCTCCAAAAAATGCATTGGAAAAAAAGAAAGCATCATGGGGCCTGTATGTTATTTTATAGGAAAGTCTGCATCATATACTGTTTCATATTGTATTGTCGTTATTTCACAGTTTTCTGTTATTCAAAGTAGACTGAAAATACATTAATAACCATCAACTCATGTGGCAAAGCTTCATAGGCAAAAAAACTACTGTTAATTTAATAAAGCACTCATTATATAGAGGTACAGGCTAGATTATGTCAACCTGTTTATGAGTACTGAGTGTTAGAAATCTTCTTCCACAGTAATGTCTTCAGGTTGTTCAGGACCAGCGAGTGATGCACCTCCATCTGGCTTGCCAGACCACTGAGTGTCACACAGGTGCGCAGCTGCTTTTCCAAATCCCCCCGCAGGTCCGCAGGCGCTCCGAAAAGCAGAAAATCCTGCAACAGCACACACACCTTTGCTAGATTGGGCTGAACGACCTCGGTGTTACACTGCTTCACTAGCCGATCACAGGTGGCCGTGCAGTCCCGGCCGTAAGTGCAGTCTGCATTGGTCTCACAACGCCGCCCCCTTAAAAACCCCCGTACGACCGCCTCAGATGCCACGCTGCGCAGGTTGGCCATCTTGCAGTCATACTTTGCATTGTAGCCCACATGGCGAGGACTGGCGTCACATATTAGGAAACTCCCGTAAGACCCGTGGAAAACCTCCTCCACGAACTCCAGCAAACCGATGGTGATGCGAGCCCTGCGGGGCCAGGCTGGTGCAAGCCAGTGGTTCAGGCTGGAGCTCAGGGCCTCTGGGACCAGAGCCTGTAGGTAATGAGGCACCTCCAGCCTGTAGAGGGAGCTGTGGCCCACACGTTCGGTCACATACAAGTCTCCACAGAAGCCAAGCAGTTTGGGAGTGTGCTCCTTCTCCTGAAGCGCCACCATCAGGATGAACTCGTTGATTTGAAGAAGAGCCCAGATGGACTTTGCTTCTGCGAGAGACACTTTGCCGTCCTGGTTGACATCAGCCAGGGTAATGACTCGGTCCACCAAGGTACTCAAAGATGACTGCTCACCAAGATTGGCCTGCAAGAAGGAGTTGACACAGGTTGGTTATAATGTGGTGAATGTGGTACAAAGAATAAAGTCTGCTTCAAAAGAGAGCTTTTGCTCGAGAGGTCCTGCTTTCTATGGTAATAACTGTTCCACATAATATCTTATGTGCTGTAATTGTATAAAAGAACCTTCAGAAAACTGTGAAGCATCTCTTTAAATTCATCCATGGATGTTCCACGAGTGGGTTTGTCAAATAAACTCATCTCCTGTCTCAGTACGGAGTCTGGAGCCCCATCAGTCTTCACTGGATCTTCAATCGTACACTTAATCACAACAGGTCTCTCCTTCCACAGTCCACTGTACACCTGCAAGGTTAAAAAATGTGAGAACACTAAGAGATGAGAGGATATGTTTGAATGCAGACATTGGTTCAGATATGTGTTTGAGAGATTGAAGGCCAGTGTTTGAGATGTTTTTTTTTCAATACAAGCATTTTTTAAAAAAAGAATATGTGTGTGGGAATGATGAAATATTGAATATTAAAAGGTCTAAGGGTTATATGTTTGTAAATCAAAGGCTAAATGAAAACCACACTTGTATTTGGTGTTATATGGTTAAAGTCATGGTTATTCCCATAAATATCAAAATTGTTTCTGATTTTTTGAATAAAATTCTATATCTGAACACGTGATTAACAGGTACACCGCAAGTGTATTATTATGTAAGCCGGTGCATTTGAGTAACTGATTAAAGGAGCTAAAACCAGAGCTGCATCTACCCAGATGTTAGTGTGTTTACTGTACCTGATGTGTGGAAGAAGTGGACATGCAGCGCTGCAGGGTTAGCGTCCTCTGATCACAAAGGGCCTTGCAGGACGAGCCTGATATTATGCCCCGTCTATAGTGATCACACTGCAAAAAGAAAACAGGAAATGCATAACTTTAACCAGAAGAAACAGATCTTTCCAAGTGTCTTGTCCTCTTAAAAATCCATTTTTTATACATTAAGCCTTTCAAGATTTCTGTTTATACACACCTCGCTCCAGATCTGCCACTCTGTGCCTGTTTAGCAGTGTTCGCTCTCTGGTTTCCCTCTAATACTCACCATCTGACACTGTCACCTGCCTGCTCAGCTGCTGCTCAAACCCACAGAATCTCCAATGACTTTAAAAAGCAAATCAGACATTTTGCACACATTTCCACAAATTCTTTCAGGATTAACCATCATTACTGGTACTGTTCAGGCTACAGTGTTGTATTTGTCCAGTCGTCAATGTATCCAAACAAATGTTTTCTTTATTTTTCCATGTTTTTTTCAATATTATGGTTGCAAAAAGTTGCTGTATTGATACTTTTACAGGCCAATGTGTTGTTTAGAATCTGCTGCAATCTGCTGCATCCCAGAGGTGAGATGTATGAAATTCTCAATGTTGAGCCAAAACAGCACAAAGTAAGAGCAGGTAACACTGTTGGATTTTAAAATGTTGAAAAAAAAAATCTTAAAAAGAAACAATATTAAGAAAAACAAAAAGCCGATACTCATCTATGCTGAAAAAAGAACTAACAAACAACAAAAAAAACAGGTGGATGCAAATCTCAGCATGGTCAAAATCAGTGCATCCACCTCTCAAATGTCCTTTTTAGGCACTTTAAGATGAAAGCTGTAACCTGCTTATATTTTGGCAAACATTTAGCACTTTAGCACTCAAGTAATTAACAACATTTGCCTACAAATGCATCAACACTGCAACTTCATTTCTGAAAATTTAAAGAACCAAATGGTTTTATTGATGCATATTTATGTGCCATTTTGGCAGAATGAATATCAGGTCAATGACCTAAGCTAAAATATACGGCAGATGCATTAGGGCGTCTGGCAGCCAACATCAGTACTCCAGAATAATGCAATTAGCCCTTAACACTCAGTAAGGACACTTTAAATCAAATTTAGATAAGAAAAAAATAATGTTATCAGCCAGAGCTTCATTTGATCCAGTTTGATGGACTGCACTTGACATCCAAGAGTCATTTTTCAAGACTTCTTAACGACACTGATTTCTCCGTTGGAAATATCGCCTGGCAGAGCAATTGTGAATGCAGTTTCTACTGAGTGTAATAAAACACTGACTCCGAAAGTCCATAAACTAGAGACATCTGATGATTTCTCATCGCTAATCAACATCCACAAAGAACATTATTGAATAAAATTCTAAACTGCGAGTTCATTGCTGTGGCAAAGCAGCACTTTACTGCTTTGTAACAGGCAGGCAGAACGCGACACAACACCTGTTTCATTGTAATCAGAGTCAAACTTTGGAAAAAACATCTTTCAAACTGTAGACAGATGTAGATTTAGACACACTAGTTTCACTGGATTATGTGTAATCGTGAGACAAATTACGAATAATTAACATTTAAAATAAAGTAACTAAAATTCATAAAATCATGGATAAGAATAAGAGATCGATGAGTCAACGGGAGTGAGTTTTTAGCCCGCCCTGACTGCAGATCACTGGCACAGACATGAACCCTTTTACAAGCAACAACACATAAATTATGAACTGATCCATCTGCTACTTAACTGCTGTATGAACTACTGGAAACCCTTTCAATCTGAGTGCAGTTTATCAGAATACCCCTGATGTGTTTACAACTCTAGCGGCCTGAATGGAGATGGAAGTCGAGAGACAATCAAGTTTACTGAGAAACAAGCTGTTTGGAGGACAAACGAGTAACACGTAAGACAAAGAACTCACACTGCCAGCTATCCGAGACAAATAAACACAAGACACAAATCATATCCAAGTTTATCAAAGCCTCAGTAAATCTTTTTCTACTCACTTCCGATCTTTTTCCGGTATAAACTTAAGCATCAGTGAATCAGAGGCTTGAATCAGGGGGGAAACAGTTCGTCTGACTCCGTCAAACGGGAACAAAATCAGCCTACAAACACCAACTTAACAAGCTATGAGAAAGCAAAATCCTAGTTATGTGTCAAAATACTTCTTCTTGGTCCTCATGGAGTCTTGTCTTCACCACGAGGCTGAAAAAAGATGCCATACATTCAGCTTGAAGCTAACCAGCTGCTGGCTGTAGCTTCATATTTATCACACAGATCTGAGATCAGTATTGATCTACTCATTTAATTCTCTGCAAGAGATAGAATAACATTTTTTCCAACTACTACTTTGAGATATTTCGCGGGTGCGTGACTAGTTTTCTCGGTGCAGTCTCATGATACCAATGTCCTTACTCATGCAGGTCATTCATTGTGGTTCGTGACTTGCATTCAGCAGGCCTCTCTGCCATGTGATGACTTAGTCCTGCACAATGCACACTTCACTCCCTAACAGGCACAAAAACCTGATTCTTCCCACCAAAACATATGCAGAAACATAAATGAATAACCAGTAAGCAGAAACAGGAAAATTAAAAACCCAACTGTACGTGCATGTGCTATTCTATGATTATTGTTCATTGTGCATTCATTAGTTTGAATGTTTGTCTCCTTGATCATTATCACGCTCCTCAGTGTGTCATTAAATGTCCGTGTCGTCTGGAAACAGCTGGTCACAGCAGGAGAGCAGTGACGCTATAGGCTGTAACTTTACCCACTGTTAAAGGCCATGCATGAAGGACGAGGCCAACCAAACCAGCCCCTAACTGCCCCTCCTCTTCATCAAAAGACAGTCCTACTGTCCAGTTTTCCTGACAATTTTTCCACTTGTTTTAAAATCTTAAACATTATTTAGGTGTCTCAGCACTTCTGCAGCAGCTGGAACATCATTTTCGTATTCTATGTAGACTCCAATCATGGTCAAATACATAAAAAAGTGCCTCAGTTATGTTAGTAACTTATGACATGTGGCATTGCATCTTCGTTTTTAAAAGAAATCCGTTCTGTAATACTTTGCATGTCCAAATGCCTTCTTGCATTTAGTGCAAAAACTACTTTTCATTTGACTCTTTGGAGCTGTTATGTAGACATTAAAAAAAAAACTAATCTTCAGCTGAGACTAACACAACAACCAAATGAGATTTTTTTGCCCTCACTGGCCTGTAATGCTTTTATTATGTGGGTCTTATGTTTCATATCAGTGTTATAGGTCCCACATAAACAGAAATCTGATCCTAAGATGAATTTTAGTTTGCACAAATGAGCCATTTAACGAAATATTTAATCGATAAAAAGGCATGACCGCTCTCAATGATGGTCGCACAGCAGAACGTGAAGACATAATGATGCAGTATCCTCAATTTCAGACTCCTGGCTTCCGCGCAGCATCCGCATCACCATCACACTGATGAAATTATGAATTTTTTTTTTTTTTTCCGTCAGAAGATTCAGAGGCTATACTTACGATGACCATATGGCAAACATGCCCGCGGCACAGTTCAGAGTAAGAGGCATACTGCATGTAGATGACCCAGCTGGCGACGAGGATGCCCAGCCACGCCAGGAGAAGGTACTTCACTTTAATGGCCGGGAGACGGCTCTTTATGGGAGGAAGAGGAGAGAGCAGTGAGCCAAGAAGACATGTCAACTGATCATAAAACCAAACCTGAACCACAATTAATCGAAAGTACGGTTACTTGAGCCCAGGATGACATCAAAGGTAGCTGATATGCAGTGGTGAAATAAATATTCTGACCTTATAGTGCTAAAAAACACTCTATACTTCAATGGCCATTTTAAAATGTTTAAATAAAACTGCATATATCTGATGTTTAATTGCTAAAATTTCACAGAAAAACTCAAACTGGACTGTTTTTGTGACCCTTAACCCCCTTAATTTGAATTTTAACATTACATTTAAAAGCTTTTTTTTTTATTTTTTATCAATTTGAAATGTCTAAATATGATATGTGGAAAACTAGTAAGCACAGCTGTTAAATAAATGCATTGTGCTGACTGAAAACTAACAATGCATCCGTGTGAAATTTCAGGACTGTAATTTTATTTTATTTGACCTTTATTTAACCAGGAAGAGATTCAAAAATCTCTTTTACAAAAGAGACCTGGCCAAGGTAGCAGCCAGTCGGAACATATTAAGATGCAACAAAAGAAACAACAAAAGAAACAAACATAGAAAGTTCCACAATAAAACAACACAATTGTAAAGAAACACACTCAAATAAAGCCAAGGTACCTGCAAATTGTAGTTAAGTAGGCTGCAGTTCGTGTAAATAAATAAATGTACTGAGTTACTCTCCACCATTGAGGCCTACACAACATCAACAACAGTGAATTGACTGCTGGTCACATGACCTTAAAACCATGACAGCTTCAGTGTTGCCTCTGCATGCAATTTTTTACATTTTTTTTTTTTTTTTTTTTTTTTTTTTTTTAAAACACAACATTTTGTTTTGAATGTGGAAGGGTTTTAG
>JAPZDY010000011.1:17868399-17892679 GCA_029783645.1 Ctenochaetus hawaiiensis
TTTTTTAAATCACGACATTTTGTGTTGCATGTGGACAGGATTTAGAGGCCATCCACGCGGATGACTGACATGCAGGTGATTCGCCGCGAGGGACCCTGTCACAGGATTGCAACCTGACATCATGCCGCTCGTGCATACCTGCAGACCTTTGGACAGAGGGCAGAAGAGCACCAAATGGACCAGTCTCCGCAAAGCCCTGGGCATCATGAGCGACTCTGTGAGCAGGCTGCGGAGCGAGAAACCAGGGATTCCTGTCCGATCACATCCTCACAGCGGACCTACGCCATGCGTCACGAACAACCAAAAAACGCGCGTGTGAATTATTAAGCGCTGCATATGCCATCACATCTCCTCCAGCTTTCCCCCGATTTTTTTTATTTTTTCCTTTTACTGCAACAACATAACGGGGATGACACAACAGTTACGGTTTCGTAATCCAGGTTTTTTTCAACACAAATTTGGTCGCCGGAGGAAAAAAAAGATCAAGCGCGCGTCCTTGAAATGGAGCAATTTCAGATTTCAGCTTCAAATTGGACGGAAAATCTCCTCCTCCTCCTCCCGTCGCGATCACCAGCGAATCCGATGAATGAAGACGCGCTTTCTTCATTATCCCATCAGATGAAATGAGTGAGAATAGTGACAGAAATAGCCAGTGGATGGGGTATCACCCGACGAGCATACAGCCTCTGTTACCCAGCGACTCATCACTGCGCTGCTTTAAAGGGGAACATGCGGGATCTCAGCCGGGAGATTTTTTTCTCGGCCGACATTTAATCTCGTTTGCGCTTCCTGCCTTTTTTTCTCCCTGTGAGAGAAAAAAACGTAGGTCAACAGCGCACACCCTGATACATATTTACCCTCTGTATATGTAGGATAAAACTGAGGGGGAAAAACATATTTCTGGAATATTTTGAGAGTGTTTAATATTGAAGAGGTAGCCCAATTCAGGTCTACTTTCAAATATTTTTCTTAACAAATAAAGGCTTTCTATTTATTGCAATAGCTAATTTGTTGTCTTTCTTGTAGTTAACAATTATATCCATACCAAAAGAGTTGGGACACTGAGTGAAACAAAAATTAAAGCAGAATGCAACTATTGGTCCTTGCAATCTTACGAATTACAATGACTGAACAACAACTCCCACCCCATGAAAGACACCCTGACAGCACTGGAGAGCTCCATCAGCGACACACTCCTTCACCCAAAGTGTGTGAAGGAGCCATATCGTAGGTCCTTCCTCCCAGCAGCTGTCAGACTTTACAACAAGCACTGCCCCCAGTAAACCTCACCCCCACCAGCCTGGGCAATTGAATCAAACTGCACTTTAGTGTCCAACACTCTATAATATTATCATTAGTATTATTTCATTTGTACTAATAATTTCATTTACATGCAATATCCATGTATATTATTGCAATTTCATCTGTGCAATTGAATACTACCACTTCATACCATCACCCTTGTTAATATTGTTCAATTTTTTGTTCTTATTTTGTACTTATTATTTATTGTTCTTTATTCTTATTGCTGCTTTTTACATTCTGTCTTTTACTGTCCACTTGCTGCTGCGACAATTCAAATTTCCCCATTGTGGGACTAATACAGGAATATCTTATCCTATCTTATCTTACCGTCAAAGAGGACAGGATATTTAACTCATTAACCTTTTATCGTAAAGAAACACTCATTCTGAATGTGATGCCTGCAACAAGAAGCGTGTTTGTTGCTGCTGCGTTGCGTCACATTTCCTTTTACCAACATTCAGTAAGATTTGAGACTGAGGACACAAATGGTTTCATTTTTAAAAGCGAAATTCTGTCCTTTTCTTGCTTGATGTTTTCAGTGATGTATTTTGAGCTTTATGATTTATTCAACAGGACACAGATCTGAACCGCATGCAGGCCAGATGAGATGCCATGCTGCTATAATGGGGCCCAGTGTTTTCTTTCTGGAAGATGTCGCCTGGATGACAGCACATGTGTAACATTCATGGCGCACTCATTGATGTGAATTTACCCATGTGACCCATTCAGCAGAGATGAAGTGCATAATTAAATAAAAGACACGGATTCACATTTGACGTTTTATTGAATATGATACAATGTCAATAACATATCTCATTCTATCTGCTGTTTTCAGACAGGCCCATCTTTGATTCAAGGTGTTCATCTTGAAAATGCTTATGTTCCATAATGTCTTCAAGGCAAACGGATCTGCAGATGGCTTCAAACATCTTGCCTCACGTCTGCAGTCCTACACTGTGAAGACAAAACCAGATGTTTGGTTAATGTTAGTCTTCAAAATCACCAACCATTTTATCGTTTAACAGTTTTCCATAAAGTGATCTGTTGGTGAACAACGTCACTCCGAACTCCCCACTGTCAGAGGTGTCGAGTGTAGATGAACCTTTTATTCTCCGCCTCCTCGTGACACAGGCTCGACACAATGTCGGACTGCAACGCCTCAAGGGGCATGTTGAACAAAGCGAAAAAATAAAAAAGGTCTGCAAGTCACCTGCATGTTACCTTCACAGGCAGCTCCACATGTTCATCTGGTCCATTAGGAGCCCATCAGAGGCTTTAAATGCTGGAGACCTTCATCACTAGAAAATATCAAAGGCAAAATGTTTAAACCAAATTAACCATGGTTTTGCTCTACCACACTTTCTTTATCATTATAATAATATTTATTTGAAAAGTGAGACTTAAATGATGTGAAGAGTTGTATTTAAGAACTCCAAAGACCTTATTTTTCAAGCAATTTGAATTTAATGGCACAAAATAATTAACAAATAGTTTTTTAAGATCCCATTTGAGTTTTGACGTGATGTAGTTCATTTTGCAAATGAACAAAATTGCAGTTTGTCATGAAGCCTTTAAACTTTAAGACTGTAAAAAAAATATAACTAGAAAGACTACTACAAGTTACTACAAGTTTATACTACAAGCGTTAAGCGAAATGACACTCATTAACGCTCACTGGAGAACAGGTCCTGCATGCTTTTCCTTAACGAACTGACCGACTCCCCTTTTGCAGAGCTGCAGTTCTGAACGAGCTCTGACTTGTAGTGATTTTCTGCTCTTTTGATGCCTCTCACCTGCGACATGTGCTAAGGTGAGGGCATGACAGATATCGTGCAAGACGAGAGATGCAGTTCACTGAGTGTTTTCACACAAAACTAAATGGTACTTAATTGTAATCTTTACGACAAACTGTGCCTTTTTTGACTTGCAAAATTATCTTTAAAACTGACAGAGATGTAGGACTCTCTCTTTCTATTGACCAATGCCACTGATAAGATAATCGACAGGTGAAATGGCACCAAAACAATGACATAAATCAACACTGACTGTCAGCTCATGGGAATGCATCACCCATAAAGTGTTAAAGTGAGTATCCGGCCCGGTTCCATACCCAAAGCCCACTATGAAGTGGCATTTGAGCTATCGTGAGCCGGTTACTTACTGTCTGCCCACTTACTGCACAGCAGGGACACTGCAGTCACAGTTGTGTCTCAAGGGGCAGCAATAACCCTAATGTGTCCAGTTGAAGAGTAAATATCAATGAAACAAAGTTACCATGCTGTGAAACATCACAGATCAGCTGTCTTCATGACGTCCTGACCATGCATCGTCTCGCTGTGCATGTATCTGCATGAACAAGAGCCATGCATCAAAAGATAAACAAGGCGAGTAGTCCACAACAAAATCAACCCTTTAAATGTTTTTACATACAGAAGATCACAGTCAGTGGGTCCATCAATATCTGGTGTCCATGAAACAGCCCTGCAGGCCACATCTATGCACAGGAAATAAGGTCATCGATTACAGTTATATTTAGTTAAGATGATACAGTCCTGCCTCCAGTTTTCCAGCACTTGCACTATTAGAACTAGTAACAATGAAATGAATTGATGGCAGCATGGATCCATTTAGAGAACTTAATTAAAATTCTGCATCATTTATAAGGGTGCTACAACAATTAATAAGTTCCCAGAAATGATCAAAACCAAATCTGATAATCATTTAAGTAATGTTATTTTTATGTAGAGTTAAAGGATATAGCTTCTGAAATGAGACTTTTTTTTTTTTTAACTTTTTTGCTTTTCTGTTATAGTATAGTTGTTTGAATATATTTGTGTTTTTAACTAAAAACTACATTCAATCTCTTTTTCTCAATTTCTTTAATTAGACTTAGTTCATTATTAACAAAAAAGTTAGCAACAGATTGACAAATCGTTAGTTAAAGCCCAATATTCATGAAATTTAACCCGCTGCCCTAATTAACACTCCCTGTCATTTGCTGATAATTACAAGTCACGCGGCTGCCAGCAGAGGGCGACAGCTGGACGTGAAGTACAGTCTGTGTTTTAATACCTGACAGTAAGAAATTGTATTCTTTCTTTACTTTTCCACCTCTAGAAACATTTCGTCAAACCATAAGTCCGCTAGAGGAGTTTCTACTCAAACTGGGGACATTTCATGCAGTTTCATCGACGTTACTTTCTTTTAAAACGGTATCTGCTGTAACACGCAGCTCACATTAATCCCTTTGACAGGACTGACGGGTCTGTAAATAAAAGCTCGGCGACCCGCCCCACCACTCCCTCTAACACACAAACACAAAGTCTGCTAAAACCGGTTAATTCAGATGGAATTAAGTCTGTGATGAGAGTAAAGTGAATAAAATTAAAGGTGAAATTGTGACACCAATACGAACTTTATATAGCATTAGCCTAAAACTTAAAAATAGCCTGTTGCTTACCACGTGAAGGGCAGGTTGCCACAAAGCAGGAAACTATTGACGAAACATAAGAAACACAATTAGTATGAGCAATTTGTCGTAATTAAGTTAAACTCGAACGAGATTAACGTAAACATATTATCAACATTACGAGACAAAGAGGAAGTTTAAAGAGCTGCGATCAGATCTTTAGTTCAAGCAAACATTTTAAAGATATAAACACACGAGGTTTCTGCACGTTATACCAAATATTTAATACATAATTTTTAGAAACTTGTATATCTGTCACTAACAAACTTCTCACCATTTTGCCATCACAACAGTTTCCATTTGTGGTCCAAAAACATCGAGGTCGATACAGTAGAACTTGTTGTACAACTACGGAAGCCGAGAGAGGCCAATTTTCATGTACTTAGCGAAGAATCAGCAGAGTGAGTCTGTCAAATGGCATTAAGGTGCTACTGAACATTTAAGAGGAATCATTTTGGTGCGTAATTACAGACAGTATTTTCTCTTTCAAGATTAAAATATTTTCTTCATTAAAATGAGTTTAAATGCTTCATACTAATATAAAACTAAGAGATAAATATTCATTTATAGAGCAGGTAAAACACAAAAATATAATTAGAATCTCAACAATTATTGATCTGATTCTCATTTCTTAAACAAGTACAAACACCAGCTTACACTAAAAATGTACTGGTTTAACAAAAAACGATTGCACAACAGTCAAAATGCACATTTTCATTTAACCAACTTTTAATTTTAAGAAGTTCAGGTACATTACACGTCTTTATTTATCTTAACTTCTTCAAAGTTGCTGTTACTTTGCAAATGGACAGAGGAAAAAATAGTCTCACTCAAAAAAAAAGAACTTGGAACTTTATTTTTTAGTCAACTTCTGAAATAATTTTTCAACAATTTCAAGTACAAATTTTTCAAGATTGTAGTTTTCTGGCTTGATGGTTTGTACCATTCTTGTTATATTTGAATATATTTAGGTTTTAGACTGTCAACAGATGGTAAAAGCAATCCAAAGTGCCAGTTTGAGCACTGGGGACCTATAATGGGCCTTCTGTTCTGTTTATATACTATGTGACAACAGTTTTTCTCCAAGGGGCTTTGTGATATTTTATGACATGATCAAGCACATTTAGTCTCACATATATATGTCGTATAAGTGCCTAATGGCTGCAATGTGAACCACACACTGATATAAATTAGGTTCAGACCATTAACATCATATTGTTTTTAGATGTAGATGTACAATAAATGAATGGGAGACAATGCTGACCTTATATAAATGTATTTTTTAATGTCTCTTATTTAACAGTAAATTATGTCATGAGCTCGGGCTGGACGGTGCTGACAGGCTGTGCAGTAGCTCCATCTGTCTCCTTTTGTCTTTAGCCCGGTTGATAGTCATCTTGAATAGGCGACAGTACAGTTCCATGGTGACTGGAGTGTCATCATTCCCAGGTACGGGATAGGTGATCAGGCTGGGGTTGCAGTTTGAGTCCACAATACCCACAGTGGGAATGTTCATCTTTGCTGCGTCTCTGATTCCCACATGCTGCTGGAACACATTGTTGAGAGTGGAAAGGAAGATGATGAGGTCTGGTAAACGGACTCCCGGGCCGTATTGGATGGGGGCGTTGGTAAGCAGGCCCCCCTGCCAGTACCGCGTATGGGCGTACTCCCCACAGTCCTTAGCAGTGCACTCCACTAGGTGACTGAACTGACGCCGGCGGCTGACAAACAGTATGATGCCACCACGATACGCTACATGGGCAGTGAAGTTCAGGGCTAGCTGTAGGTGCTCAACAGTCTGGTCGAGATCAATTATATCTTGGTCACAACGGCAGCCATAGAGGTAAGGCACCATTAGCCTAACAAAGAAAAAAGAATGAAAGAATTTCTGTTAGGCTGAAAAGTAGAAAAGGGAAGGAATGGGAAATTGATGGTACATGGTTGTTGATGTATTTTATTTTTTGCATATTCAGCACAGCTTTATATATACATGATATTGCCTAAGCGATTTGACAGGAGTCACCTAAACTAATACAGTAATATGTTGATTAATGTGATGAGGAAAATTTGTTTTGGTCATGGGTTACAAACACAAACCTACACATGAGCAGGGAGCACTTGTCAGGCTGAGACAAGTGATTTTAAGTTTTGCAGTTCTGAGTATTTTGTGAACCCAATTTGAACAAACAAGCCTCAAAAAAAGAGTGAGAGACGTTCAGGATACAAATACAAAAACTACCCTAACCCTTCATGAAGCTCAGTACTCCCGAATGAATAGCCAAAACAACCAAAAGGACAAAAACTTTTGACTAGATGGGAGATAAAACAAAAAAAGCAACAAAGGAATAACCTCATACTAAAGTTAAAAGTGGTCGTCATGGTCGTTTTATTACTTTCAATTTAAATAAATGTTGTGAGGTGAAAGAGTCAAAGCACTTGAACAGTTGCAGGAATTTATACCAACCTGTGTCTGCAACCTTTCTTGTGTCCAAGATGTACTCTGGCGTTGAACAGTTCTTTCAAAGAGATGAGCTCTGACACATTGAAAAAATCCGGCTTCTCCAGTGGCTGCTTCAGTATTTTTTCTGTATAAAAGAGAATTGTTGTTACTGAGGGTATATAGGACCGTTTATATTATATTTAACACTGGATAAAGTATGCTAACCCACCTGTAATATCATCAACTTGGGGCTGTGGTGATTCAATGGACGCTGCTGTGGTATAACGATGTCCAGAAGGGAAGACTCTGGCTGTAACAGGCCGTGAGTGTCGCAGCCCCAAAAGGCCTAAAAATAAGACACAAATATCGTTTAAAACATCAAACGGGAACCTGGTCGGATAGCCACTCGACTAGTCGCTACTGACGTTAGCTAGCATTACGATAAAATTGCTAATTTGCCTGTTCGGATTATAAACATAAAACAAAACAATGTCTCAATAATCGGACCTGAAAAATTGTGACATGCTGTCAAAATACTCCAACTGCAACTTTGTTCTACTAAAAAAATGAATAATAATACTATCTGCAGATACCTTTCGTTAGTGCCCGAGTTGCCATGCTTGCTTGTGTTCCGCGGAAGGTCAGCCAACTGCGGCTGCGCCGTTTTACGTCATGAAATGCCGTAAAGTGTCGTGCTTGTTCTATCAAAGACTGCAATACCCATGTTGCCAGAACCTTTTTTTTCACAACTTTATTGAAAACCGACCCGCTGACATTTCCACCTTCATGTGATTTACATTGAACAAAGCTTCGACATGAGAGGAATTACAATTATAATTTTTATTCAAAAGAATAAATTCCGTTTATTCTGCTCCAGAACAACTAAATATTAGTTTTGAAAAACTTCAACAAGGCTAACTAAAACCATGACACCAAGAAACTTGTTGGTAGCAACATGAAAGTAAAGACATTACAAAATGAAAGTCTTTTTTTGGTAAAAAAAAAAAACAAAACTTGTAAAATAATAAATACCTTTGCTTTAGTACATAAATAAATTACTTAACTTAAACTTCAGTGTTTTCTTATGTATTTTGATGAATCGCCTTACTAAACAGTTTACAATATAAAACAGGGCAACACATATTTTTTTGAATTCCAGCTTTTAAAAAACAAAAATAAAAAGTCAAAATACAAAACTGTAGGTGCCCTCCAACATCAAACTTAAAAATAAATTTTCCATAAACTACACTGACTTAAGTACAAAGCAATTATTAAACAAACCACTTTCTGCAACATAACACAAAAATCTTATTGCATATTCCAAATGCAGTATTATATTTTATTCTGTTGTGATGTGATGTCTGGGTGTTTCGTCTCCCCTGAAAAATAGAAAAATCATCTATGATGAAGGTTTTTATTTGTGATTTGTACACTGTGGAGACAAAACATTGCACATTCTTGTACAATTACATACCCGTTGACCGGGATAAACTGAAGCTTTCGTTTGACATGTTGCACAGCCCTTTTTTGCACAGGAACACTACTGAGGGAAGGTGCCCCCTGCAATTGTTTAGTAAGAAATATTGCACACTCTGGGTCTGTTTTACTAGTCATTGATAGGGCTAGTGTTCTTAACTTATATGCTACTGAATATAAAAGGAGAGTAACAATAAAGCAAAACAAACTGCATCAAGAACTGTCATCTTTCTACATTGTACCTTTTTGCATTTTTTAGCCAGGTACCTCCTGTTGAACATCCTGCTTCTCTCCTCTGTGCTAAGAGCTATGCAAGGGCTGAAGGTGATGCCAGGGTCAATGGCAGTGGACAAAGACCTGGGCAAGGCAGAGCAGGACACACATCAGACCAGTTCTCGTTAGTTACTTAATACTCTAGTAATTCATCCAAAAGTCCATCTTCAAGCCAGTGAACCTGTAAACTCGAGTGGCAGGTGTTTCATCATCCATGTGTGTGAGTGTTGCTATAATACAAATTATTATACATTAATGAGGAGGACTTATTGTTGCTCGGATTCCACTCTTTATTACACATATGCACTTAAAAGACACAGCAAGATTTTTTTTTTCTGAAAGAGTAAAAGAAAAAAAACAATTCTTACAAAATATTTACAAAACCTGGCAATGCACAGCATGTTCAGTAACTTTTTTTTGATAAACAAAAATAAATAGCCTTTTTTTTTTGCACATATGAAATTCAAGAAAACTTCAACATGACAAAGAAATGAAATGAAAAAAAAACACTAAATATCAAGTTTAGCAAGACGAAGAGGAGCAACTATGTGGCTTCTGTGGAATCTGGAACAACACCTGGGCCGATGAATCCAAGTTATAGTGGCTTTCAACAACAAATGAGCTTTAAATTCCCATCAATCAATTCAAACCATAGGGCAATGTGTCAGGAAAAAAACAGGTTAGGGAGATGAATTGTTAATTTTTATTATTTCTAATAATTAATAAACTGTGTCTCATAAGGGTCAAGAGAGATATATGTTTTAAAATGATCCTGGCTTTTTAACACGATGTGCAAAAGTTAGAGAGGCTGTGTTCAATCTGTGGATAAGGTGAGAAGGTCAGTTTCTGGAATTCTAATTATTAAAGCACCCAGATTTGTTGGTAGAGGCGAGCAGCATGAGGCAAAGACAAAAAGAGCTTAGGTAGGAAAGGAAAGAGTGAAGGAGGACATAAATGTTTAACATGTTAAGACTGAGCTGACAATACAGAGTGAATCTTCTTTGTTTAATGCTTATTTTCATTAATGTGCGTATCCATTTAATTTTTCATACTATGAAGATAATTGAAATGCTCATCCAAACACTTCAGAACCAAAAGCAATGTCTTAAAAAATCTTGTTTGAATAAATCAGCCGTCCTGAACCCAAAGCGGTTTTATTTATTATCATATTTGATTAAAAAAAAAAGCCCCAATTCAAAGTGTGAACCAACAGAAATCTGGCACTATAGCTGGAAACATGACTGAAACAATTAACCAATAGTTACTGATCAATTTTCTGTCAAGTAATCAATCATTTCAGGTATTATGATGAGTCTCTTCTGTTTTAAAAACAGCTCCAGTAATGGTGCAAAGGTACCAGCTGTGTAACTGTGTCATTTTGATTTAGTGCACACCAGAATGTGAATGGGTAACATGATATGATACTTGTTGGTCTTACAGGCTTTAATTGAGATATTAATGCTGAAGACAGTGATGTAAACATCTTAGAATAGCATCAACATTATGCCTTTTTAACTTCTGCACAATAAATGTCTTTAAATTCTTCTTAAAGTAAATTACCACATGTACATTTGGAAGATTATGGAAAAAACAGCAAGTATTTCTCTGATTAACATCGCTAATTTGTGTCGTACTACAGATACTGTTAAACCAAATTTATTTAGACTTAACCTGGTTATTGTCCTTGGTCAGTTCTTTTGATATAAAATCTGAAAAACGCAGTCTGCATCTTGCACCAATATGTCACTGTATTGCTTTTCAAATGTTCGATGATATGAATAAACCTCAGAGCGGAAAAGAAAGTTTTCATGATGGTGCTGTCGTGTAACTTAGCTGTAAAAATGTACAAACACATAAAAAAAATGTCTGCTTTGTTTTATTATATTGACAAACATTCCCTTAGAGCCTATAAATGAATGAGCTTGATCATAACCTACATTATATTTATTAGCAGGGCACAATCAAGAAATTAACTCACAAAAAAATCTGATTATGATTCTATGGGACATAGTGACCAAAGAAATTACTTACAATGCTGAAAAGCAATGCTTCTTATCCTCTTCCTCTTTCCTGCTGTCTGACTCACAATCTGCCTCATCTATGAATTCTTCCTCGCCTCTTTCTAGATGTACTTCTTTTTCATCTATCTTCATGTTCTCGCCTTCTCTTTTCCTTTCACTTAGCAAGTCCGACCTCTCCTTTCCCTCGCTGCTTTCCCTGCTTCGAACCTGGACGTGGTTGGTCCTATTAGATTCAAGCTCTACAAACACACTCGTGTCCTTCGGTATATGTAATATACTCTCTGTCTCTCCTTCTATGGGGCACTGTGACCTGTGGCCAGGTGTGAGGCTCCGGGTAAAGGACATCCTTGGATGCTGCCTGACAGTAGATAAACGATTCAAAACAGGGGATCTGAATGTGGTATTTACAGTTGTCTCTGCAGAACAATGGAAAGGTGAACTGCTGGTCCTTGCAGAGGACCAACCGGTGACTGGAGTTTGTGATTTGGGGGTCATGACCCCGCTTTGAATTGGCGGAGCTGCTGACGATGCAGTCTCGCTGATTTTAGATGAGGTGATATGGAATGGAGGTCGACAGATAGTCCTAGTCTCAGTAGTGAGGAGCCCGAGGCTCTGGCGCCACTTGATCGACTCCGAGCGGGAATGAGCAACGTTAGGACTCAAAACCGGCGGACGTCTCTCGGTCTGCGGGGTGACATCCTGAACGTCGTCCTTCGCAGCGCAGGGTCTCCTTTGCTCGGTTCTAGCAGCACCTGCGCCATCCGCTGGCTCCAGAAGACTTGGGCTGCAGGACCGGACCGAGTTCAGGTGTGATTGTGCACCGACAGTGGATATGTTTGGCACCAGACTCTGTGGCGTTGAAAGAGGCTGACTTCTCAAAGGAGACTGTTCAAAGACAGGACTGTTACTTTTTCTTGGAATTTCAGCCAGCTGATTTTCCTGTTTCATTTCTTCACCTTGAAGTGTGGTACAAACTGAGGCGGTGCCGTTCCTCGATATGTCTTCATCTTTACTTTTCTCTACGGTAGAAACTTTGGCCTTTTCAGCCAGAAACCTTCGGATCTCTTGCTCAATGCTATCATCGCTGTCTACTGAGCTGCTATCGTCCTTTATTTGAAGGGCAGTCTGAGTGTTGTGCAGGAGCAGGGGGTCTTGACCTTCAGGTGTTTTCACTTCCTCTGTTTCACCTTCATGCATATTAAGCTCTTCGCTCTTATCAGTCTGTTTATGTGGTAAAACACTTGTTTTACTCAACCCAGACTTGTCATCTTTAACCTTTTTTACCTTTTTCAGGGCAATGCGCTTTTTATTAGGATCAGGTTTGAACTTTTTGGTCTGTAAAGTATTTCCAAGCGTCGGTTCTGCATCCTTGAGGCACTTCCTTGATTTCCGCTTCAAGTCTCTTGTTTTTTTCTTTGATTTCTTTTTTGTCTTGAGCAAGTCTTTTATAGCCGTGTCTAGGTCCTCGTCACTGTCAAGAGAGCTGCTTTTGTCTCCACTTTGCTCTGTCTTGTGTAATCCGGCTGTCGGTTGCGTCTGACTCCTCTGGGAAAACGCAGAGGGACTCGACTCGGTGCCGTGCTCAGGTGAAGGTTTCGGCGCCGTTTCTTTAACATTGTCGTCCGTCCCTGACATGTTGGAAATGCTACAGTTTTCCTCTCTGTGTCTTCTTTTCTGCGTCAAAGACAATCTCGAAGGCTTCTTCTGGGTCGCACCTTGTTTTGCTTTCACTTCCTCCGGTTCATTCAGAGTAAGGGGCTCTTGAGTCGTAGCAGAGCTGGGCGACTGTTTGTGCATTTGGGCCTTATGCTCAAGAAATTTCCTGATTTCTTGCTCTATCCCGTCTTCACTATCAACAGAGCTGCCGTCACTTTCTTCATCCAGGCAGCTGTCAGGAAGCGAAGACTGTAGGGAAGATTCAGCGGCGGCGCAACTGCCAAGGCCCACGCTATGATGAAAAGCCCCGGGCATAACAGTTTTTGAAATGTCCAGTATTGCCTCAGCACACATGAGCTCTGCTGTTGTGTTCACCTTTGGCGGGGCGGGCGTGGGGTTGCAGGCAGGTTGCTCCTTAAAATTCTCTACTTTAGACAAAAGCAAGCCGTTGCCTTTGCCCTTAGAGCTCTCTGCAAGTGTATTCTTGGGCGTGAAAACAGAGGAAGGAGCAGGTTGAACAGATTTGACTTCTTTGTCTGTTCTTGTCTTTTTCTTTCTCTGTTTGTGTTTCTTCATAATTTCTGTACTTGTACTTCCCACAGTGTGTATTAATGATCTAAAGGGTTTTTGCTTGTTCAGGACAGTCTTTTCCTTGAGTTGCTCAAGCTGGTAGCAGCGAATAGCCTCTTCGATCCCGTCGTCACTCGTGGAGTCAGAATCTTCTTTGAACGCATGTGGACTGAAAGATTCCCTTTTGCTCTGCTGCTCCCTTTTCTCTAACTGGTATCTTTGAATGGCCTCCTCGATGCCGTCGTCACTGCTTGAATCGTTCGAGTCTTCCTCCACCTTCACTGTGACCGGGTACTTCACTTTTTTAAAGAGGCTGATTGTGTTAGAGGGGCTCTTTGTCTGCTCTTTAGGCAAGATTAGACTCTTGGTTGTTGCACTTTTGCTTGAATCCATTTTCTTTACCATGTTGTCATTTAGGGATGCCTTGTTTTTGATATGCTTCTTTATAGGCACAGCAGCTGGTGCTGAGGGAGTCTCAGTTTTGAGACTTGTATTGTGGGTGTTGGTGTCAGAGTTCTGTTTGGAAACCTCAGGAACAGGTGGGTTTTTCTTGGGAATTTTGGATGGTGGGAGGAAGGTGAAACACGGCTCCGCCCTGCGTTTGTGATCATCTTTTTCCTTCAGATATTCCAGGATTGCCTCTTCAATTCCTCTGTCCACTGAATCATCGCTGTCAGAGTCACTGCTCTCGTGGTTGATTGGGGAGGAAGCATCAGCCTGTTGGTTTTCAGTGGGACCTTTAGTTTTGGACTTGGCTCCCACGTAAGAACCCACTGCAACCTTGCAGACTTGGGGATGACCTTCCTGTGCCGATAGCACATTTCCCTCGATCTCGTCGCCCATCTCGAGTGAGGACTGGGTGCTCCTAAGGCTCTCTATGATCATCTGGACCTTGTCTGAGATAGGTGTGCCTCTGGTGGACAACTCGGTGTCCGAGTCATTGAAGCAGATTGGAAGGCTATAGCCTCCGTTTGGGCCACATGTTCTCCATTCTGTTTGTGTCGCTGCGACAGGTGGTACATTCATCAAGTACATTCTAGTTAAGTAAGGTGAGGTCCTCGACCATTGGAGTGCAGCTGCCTCCGACCACAATCACATCGTTCCGTCTGAGAGGAGAAAAAAGGGAGAAACAATGACAGGCAAGTCAAACTACACTTTTAATTAAAACTTGCAGGTCCAATTTCTTTTGTTTCATCCATCAAATAATTCTGACAGCATTTGTTTTTATTCAATCTGTTTCCACATTTCAGATCTTTATATAAAAGCTGTGATTAGAGTCCATTATGTTATTGGAATATTTAAAACTAATCCATCAAAGAAAATGTCTAACCTGTCCACATTTACATTCAGTTAACCCTGTAAAGACGTAATCCTTGGATGTTTGGGGCACGTAGAGCCACTAACTTGCTACTATAATGGCAACTGCTGATATTAATATAGACAAGATAAAAACTGAAAATTTATGATTAGCTTCATTATTAATTAATCTAATCATAATTTCTGCAACAACTCACCACTTATTTATTTTAAGAAATGTCAGAATATTGTGGAAACTGTTAATAACCATTTCTGAACACATTACATATATCCAAACAATTTTGATTTGATTACTGAACGTTTCTTTTGAAATGACTGTGAGCAAGATATGTTGGACATTCCACAGCTAATGTAAATTTTTAGGGCTCTGTGGTGGACAAATGTATGTAATGAAAGCCCTGTTTTCCACCCATTTCCCACTGCTATAAATAAGCTATTTAACTTACAGATAATGTAACAAGTTCCTCTCTACTTACAGCTGTTGTTAACATTTAAATTTGCTTTTTCCCTATAATTTAACCAAGAGGATAAACTCATCAACAACACATCCTGAATATGCTGCAGAAAGGCATCGTCTGAGCTCTGCTACCATCCTGTGGAGGAAACTCCATGAGACCACTCTGCTATACTGATTGCAGGCTATATGTTATCATGTAAAATAAATTGCTCCTGGGAGATTTACTCTTCACCTCATGTGTGCAGCGGTTGTTGCTTATTTATGGGCAAATTTGTGGGTTTCCGGGAGACTTGGGATGACTGTGAGCAGTGTCTTCACAATAAAAGTTCTCCAGCGGCTGGCTTTCGTTAGTTTCCAAGTTCTGCTTTGGTTTTATTTACCAGAAAAAAAAATATCCCACATAACTACTCAGTCGGCATTTGGAAGTCAATGACACAAAAGTACGGTATTTTCTCATTTAAATACTGAAACTGCACACAGCCACAACACTGCGGGGAAATTGACCAAAAATGAAAGGCTTTTTTCACGGCTGGATGAACTCACTAGCAGGCCCTGAAGCAAAAATTAGCTGTGGGATCCTCTTCTATAGTTTCTTACAGTTGATTTAAAGTAAACATATTTTCTTTTAACCATGTACTATGTAAATAAAATGGCTACTGAAATATTTACAAGTATTCAGTGTTGATTCTGACAACCCTCTCCAAGACAAGGCTTCAGAATAGGTTAAAAGGCGGGAGTCACTTTTCTTTTTTTATTAAGATGATGTATATAACAGAAAATGAATAAATGAATCAAATTACTGCAAAGAAATTGTCACATGCTGAACATAGAGCTTTCAGGGCCCCTAAGGGGTCTTGAGGTCATTCAGCTGTTGTCCAGTTTTCCAAATTAGTAATCCTATCTTGCAGCTGCATAAAGCTTCGACTGAGTGATAGATGCATTTTATTCCAGTACAAATTACAGAAAATAAGAGATAATTTACTTCATCCTGACATACACTAACTTTGCACACACTCACAGTCTTGAGTCTGTTTGTTTTCAACCTTTTTGACCTTAATTTTGAGATTGTGACATTGAGTGAAACAGATTAACACAATCCATAGCCAAACTGCAAAAGTCAAGCACTAATTTCCAAATCAAGCTGGGAGAGACGAGCCACCACAGGAGACAGTTAAACACTTCTTATCTTAATAATACTGTGGCTAAATAACCCATTTTTCTCCCTAGGGGCCCCATGAAACCCACTAAAATGCCCCATTAGTTCCCCAGACCACACTACATTAATTTGAAAATTGCAGACATGGATTTACTGAGCCTCCCAGTTATCAAAACAAGCATTTTGTCTGACTTGAGTGCGCAAATTAGAAGATTACACCCTGGTGTTGCTTAATTTAGTCTTTCAATTCTTTTTACTCTTAAGACATTATAAGAGTAGGAACTAAACAGGTGTTTGCGGTCGGTGGTCCTTCCATCTATTGAGCAGCACCCAGAGTGTCACTGGTGGGCTGCAGCGGGTGCTTTAACAAAATGGGCCCTCTAATTACTGTGTTCAATTACTTCAAATTAACGGTGTTAGATTATCATGTTTACCCAACTGGTCTTTGTCCTCCGACACTCTTCGTGTCAGTCAGGTTCAGTGTTGTATTAGGTCTTGTTTAAGTTCTCCTTGAGCGCACATACCGCTGAGAAATGTAATACAGAATAAATACTGAAAGTTGTCACCACTAGGGATGTTCGTGACGACGAGTCAGCCAAAGTTTAAACGAGCTGAGGAGTCAAAAGGTGAGAACTTGCTCAAAAAACAGTCTTAACTCAGCAGAATTTGATCTATTAACTGCAGACATTATCTTTTAACAAAAATAGGCAAAATAATAAAATAATAATACACATCCCTAGTCACATAATAAAAGCAGGCTGGACTGGAGATCAATCTTTGGTGGAAAAAAAGTATTCAAGTCTTTTATCTAAGTTATGCAGCAATATAAAAACCTCAGTATATTCTATCACAAGTAATGTCCTTTGCTTAGATTTTACTTTAACTACATAAGTCTAATCAGGAAAATGTGATTAGATTAACAAAATAAAAGCAGCCCTTATACGGAAGGAATGGCAGGTGTCTGTCATATCATATTATTGGGTGATAATCACTATTGTTATTATTATTTAGGAATAAATTCATGTGCAAACTGAGGCTAATGTTGTAGCTTATGTAGGTCTTCAAAGTAACTAGACTGGTAATACTTAAATGTAAAAGTAACTTCTGAACTCTACTTCTGGTTCCTTGACTATATTTTAAATTTTGCTATTTAAACACGAAAAAATCTGCTATCTTTGATACCAGAGGAGATATTTTATAAGACTGTTGTATGTTTGTGCTTTGTTCTTACAAAATACTTAGTCACCAATTTAAAATATTACTTCTGTTACCTGCCAGACTCCTTGGACATTGGATGGTAATGCTGCACATCAACCCCGTGCAACTATGAGACTATGTCCTGTGAGTAACCTCCACACCTGAACCATGCAACGACCACTGTTGTACCTCCATGATCAAGCCTGTTTTTGGACATTAACCCAGTCTATAAGTCGCTATGCGGGAGCCTCTTATCATAGCATCTATGTTAGCCTCCCTGCCTCATATGTAAATCCTCCAGCTCCAGTCTGCAGCCTGCAGGGGGAATGAGCAACCCCACAACAGCCCGACACCAAGAGACAATATGCCCAACTTTAAAACAGCCTCCTCACTGATTAAAGGCTGCATAAATCCAATAAAAAAAGCACGAATGCACTACAGGAAACCAGGACGGGTCACTTAAAACGCCCCGTTTAAAAAACACCGAGAAACGCAAAAACCGAGCTACAATGTAGCATAACGCAGTCGTATGCCAACTTTGTTTGACATATCATGTGTACAAAGAAAGTTTCTCCAGTCATGCCGATAAATAGTGGGTAGTGTTTTTCTCTATTACATAACCATTCGTGTTGTTCCGTGTGTTTTCCCTCCCAGACGCTTTCCTGGTTGCAACAGAGCGAACCCCGGCTGTCCCCGTAAGCCTCTAGCGGCACGGACTGCACCGATGCCCGGCGTGCAGCGTTAGGAGACTCCGCAGAGCAACCATGTTTCTTGGTACCGGCCACGGTTGTCAAAACCAGCTGTACTCGGTCAATAACACCGTTAAACCCCAGCTGATAGCTACTAACGCTCCTATATGGGAAACTATGGTTAATTTATGGAGAAATAGACGAGATGGAGTGAAACAATTGGAGGGATAACCGTGGCTGGTCGGCGACTTGAAAGACACAGGCGGGCCTCCCGGCTGCTGCAGCCCCGGCCGGCATTTTCTCCGGCAAAGAAAGCCTTTGTATTGAGCCACAGCTCAGCCTCCTAGCCTCGGCTATTTCCCCCCCACACACACAGCATAACAGTGCACAAGTTTAACTCACCTGGATATGACACAAACAACCGCTACAGTGATAGTGTGTTCATTGGTTTAAGACCGTCGTGGAGGTATTTCGGCGTCCGTCAGCCGCTCGCTCGCACGCCGCCTGAAGCTCTCGCCGTCGAGTCCCCCCTCCGCTCCGACTGCCGGGCGGACAAGCTTCCTTAAACCCAGAGTCCAGCCAAGCATGGACCCTTTCAAATATGGCAACGGCATTTTCGCCCGAAAATATGTGGATTCACATCTAGAAATACAGTATTTGACATTATTGCATCTCGAAACACAGTGATATGTTTAATTTTTTGTTCTGTTAATGCAACATTTATGACAAAAACATTTTTTTCATTTTTTTCCCGGGAACAATAAAGTCTAAAATAACTACGTTCCTTATGTATCCCAGGGGACTTAGCGACAGTCCAACTGTCCCAAGCCTTATTATGAGAAAGTTGTATCTAGTTTGATCAATCATGCAACTCCCAGCATGCTTTACACCGTTATCAACTTTTTTTTTAAAATCGGAATTGCATTATATCGATTATTGTGATCAAATTTATATTGATCAAACATTACTTTTGAAGAAGGCTGGACTCCTTTTTTTTTTTACAAAGAGTTATTTTTTTGTGGATTGCTACTGCTGCGATAGTAAACACATGAGTAAAATGCACTAAACAGTGATGCCACAGAGACCCTGCCAGTCCTTAACCCAAACCCAAACCCAAACCACAGCCTTAAAAATCCAAAACAAATTGTATGCAGGGATTTTAAAACTTTCAAAAGCCAAAATGTTGGTCAGGAAGAAAAGACACAATCACAGGACAAGTTCCTCATCAGGAGGTATCACTCACTCTCTCACTCTCTTTTCTGTCTCATTAACCATGAATGCAGTTAATTGAATCTTATCTCGTGCATGGCTTCCTCCATTACAATTTAAAGGAGGGTTGCTCTGATAAGATACCAGTATTGTTAACAGCCTTAAAAGCTGCTGAAAATGCTGAATTAGTTTTCGGGAAGTCTTAACCAATTTGATACTATCTAATTTATTTATTTGCTTACTTCTTCAAACCAAACTCCTGTATCCTAGCAGAATTTTAGGTGCATAAGTACCAATATCCATTAATGGAAAGCTACTTGTGAAACTTGAAGCACATCCATAACATAACATCCATACATCCACACAGGGTTAACAGTATACAGCTATTAAAAAAATATTAATTAAAAACTGCATCTTTTCTTTTGCACTGATATTAAATCAATACTCATTGTCGGATGCACAAAGTTCAGGGCTCAGAATTGGTATCAGTAAGGACAAAAATAATAAAAGAATATTTTTTAATAAAAAACATTTGCATTGTGTGCAAGATCAAAACAAGGTCTTGTATAGAAAATAGTTATATCACTCGACAGGATCTGCATATCCAACTCATAGACTTTGGTCAGGCACTTGTTTACTGGGGAAAACCTTTAAGTCTCTGGCAGATGTTTTGGGTTTAAATGGGTTTAAATGTCCTCGGAGTTCCAAAAACAAACCTGATTATTGTAGTTTTTAAAATATCATTCAAGAATAGATTCTTCAAAATTGGACATTATTTTCTTTAAAAAAATTGCTAAAGAGGAACATAATCTGGGATATATTTCTGTAAATGTCTTTGTATTACATATATTCTTTGTATGGTAGGCCTACATAGTATGAAACCTTAGATTTAGCTAATGAATGAATAAATAAATACAAATATGTCCTTGTAAGTTCTATAAGATGCCATTATTAAGACTTCCATATGTATTTATCACATTTAGAGGGATGCTAGGCAGATATGTAAGCTCTAACTTTACTTGACTTGCTGATTATTTTCTTAGCTTCTCTTCATTTGAATATAATATGATTAATATGATAAAATGATAACATACTGCATTTAACATGCTTTGTAATGCTGGTAGCTTATGGTTTGTTCATTTAGCTTAGTTCATGTCAATATTGGTGGCTCACAGTGAAGCTGCAGCTAGTGTTTGCATATTTTTATTTTTAATATCACCATAAATTTCATACATTCTCATCACACATTTGCTAACAATCAGCACCTGCAGATCAAACATAAAGGTTCAAACATGCAGCTTGTGGTTAATGTTGGTGAGCGTCTCACTCACACTGTGATATTTGTTGTGGTGTATGATGATTCTCAGACCTGAAACTGTCTTAGTTCACCTTTACACTTTTCCAAGATAAACATTAAATTAATAATGATATAAGACTTGCAACAAGTCTTTGGAAGCTAATGAGGTTCTGGTGAAGATTAATGATGTTTACATCCCTCACAGTTTCCTCCTCATCCTCATCTTGTTTTGTTTTTCATTTAGTTTGTCACGCTGATGCTCACTCCTGAAATAATAAAGTTTATGCCTTTAACAAAAATATGCTTCAATTTTTATTAAAGATAAGTAGTGGTACAAAATTTGACCTTCAAAGTTGGCAAAGATGCTTTCATTTACAGCACAAGCAGTAGTAGGTCATAAATGATTTGTGGGTATAATGTGTTTGATATGAATCAAACTTATTACAGTAAACTTTTGATCTGATATAATTCAGTGAGCACAGACAACATTTTGTCAATATTCTATCAACTTGAATGTCCTGTGTAAAGATTCCCTATTATGCATTCTTGATAAACTGATGAAGGCTCGGCTACACTGCCGATGTGAAGCCTTGTGTCATTCATTGTAGACTTTAATTCTTTTAGAAACAGTGTTAAAAAACAACAACTGAGGCTGTAAGTTCACTTAACTGTCTCCTGGGTTGCATATTATATTTATTATATTCAGATAGCACCCTTTGGACATTTAGGGTAGAAATGGAATCAGTTTTTTTCTGTTGCTCTCTCACAAGCCTCAAGCAGCCAGGTGGAACATGAATGAGAATGGACTCTAAAATTATACCAGAGATCTCTAAAAAGAGGCCTGTGAAAAGTGCAGCTGGCGGTTAATGATCCTTATCTTGCACCTTAACATATGCTGCCGTTAGTCATATTAATGGGTCTGATGCCTCACTGGAAAATGCTTTTTTTTCATATTATAAAATGAAATAACTCCATAATATACCAATATATATGCATATACCCACACACACACACACACACACAATGTTGTGTATACCAACTACAAAGAAAACAAGAAAAACAACAATAAAATTGATACAATATTATTGTCTTAGTAAAATTATTGAACAGGTGGATTATAGGAAATGTGTGTGCAAGAATATGAATTTGATCTCTTATTCTTATTGTTATTTTTCCACTCTGTATACTTCACTGACAGCGTCTTTTCATCTGAAGTATTACCACCTTTAATGAAACTCCAAGTCATTTGTATAACTGTTGATATTCTTACTGATTAAAACAAGTTATAATATTTTTTTCTTGATTCCTTTTGGTTTTTAAATAGTAAGATTAATATGTTTTTTAGAGAAATATGTAAGATAAGAGGTATGAAAATGCATTTTGATGTATATTAGTGAGGTTTCAGTAAGCAAAGTAATCTGATTGTGACTCCAAAAAGTCTGCATAAAGTTATTTATAATTTATAAAAAAGGAAAAAAATCTGTGGCTTTTTAAGCATGTCCTTATTTTGCTCAGATTTTGTTTTCTCCAGGAAGTCAATACCAGTCTCAGACACTTTAGTGGAAACAGAAGAAAGTGTTGCAGCACAAAGAGCCAATATACTGTCGCCACACTGTTCTGAAATGATACTGGACACCCCTATTTTGGGAGGAAAAAGGACTTTGTCGTGTCCGTTTTTAAGATGCAGCTCCTTTTTCACCCATTTTCACTGCAAGAAGTGAAGCAATTTGAGTTGCACCAGTTGTAATGGTTTAAAACCAATTGGCCTTGTTTTCGTGGCAGCACAAGCAGCATTACAAAGTACTGGTATGTGCCTGACCTTGAAATGCACTTTGGTCATTTCATGTTTTCATTTGCATGCAAATGAGGAAGCGGTTGGCTAGTTCCTTGTACTTGTTGATAACCTAGTCTAACAACGTCCTGAAAGTAAGAGGACCATATAATTTATTTGATAATAAAACAGAAGACATGATTAAAATACAAAGCAGGTTTTCTCTCTCTTGCTTTCTTTTCTCTCCTTTTTGGAAAAAAAAATATCTCTGCCTGCTGTGGATGAGCCATGCAGGCAGAAAAAAAAAAGACCTAGGTGAAAATGGAGGTTCAGTACCATGGACAGCAACTATGCTTACTACAGCAACGGAGGGGGAGAGAATGGAAACATTTGAGTCATAGAAATAAACTTTTAAATAAACATTTTAAATATCCTTAAAGCCTTAAAAACAGGTTAAACACCATCTGCCAAACTGATAAAACCGTCAGAAACTCTTACTTTTCCTTTACAGTGCCTCGCAGCCTTTTCTTCTCCTTTATCAGCACACTGCAGAGCATCAAAACTACAATGAAATACAACAAGTCAACACCACCTCTCATGGTGAGCGCGTGCATTGCTGCACATGTTCGAACACATCATAAAAAACGTCGCATCGTCAGTGGTTCATTTTCTCCTGTCCTGTTCTGGAAGATTTACTGCAGAGGAACATCGCTGTTGGCAATCATTAAAATATTGCTTCTGAATAAAATTACAAGACAAGATTAGCTGGTTAATTGAAAGGGTGATGGTGAAGGGAACTGATTGCCAGAGGGAGCTAAAAGTTGAAATTTCTGACGTGTTAAGCTGACCAGGGTTTCTGTCTCTGGATCTTCTTGTTTGGATGAGAAGCTTTTAGTTGTGATTTACAGAACAAAGGGAGATCCTAAGCAGATACACAGACTGAACAACCATACAGAACTGTCAAACCTGAAAGCAGGCTGCTACAGATACTCTGTGTGTTGTATATGGATGATCAGTCATCCAGTTAACCTGTTAAGTGCTGACACTCTTTAGATTTGATTCTTTTCTTAGATGTTAGCGTTAATGTACTAAAAAAAAAATAATTGGAAAAATAAAACAAGATTCTATTCCTTTGACATGCCTTTAAATAAAACAAATATTCACTTTATAATCTAGACTAGTTCAATAGTGGCTGTGTGATCCACTTATGGAAGGTCAGTCGTTTGATTTTCAGCTCCTACAGTCTGCATGTTCGAGTGTCCTTGGGCAAAATACTGAGCCCCTAATTAGTCCTGATGGCTCCTCCTTTGGTATATGAATGTGTGTGAATTGTATTATAAAAGTGCTTTGGATTTTCAAAAGTCAAGAAAACTGCCACATTTATTATTTGCTACTTTAGCAAGTGGCTGTCTGACATGAATTGGGCAGATTAGTTGAGATTCGTGGAAATACATTTATGTTTATCACCTCTCTGCTCAGCTGGAACAGCTGGGATGTATCGCATTAAATCCGTCATTTGGTGAAACTGGAGGACTAAAAATAGACGAGCAAATACCATTAATGCGACAATAAGACAGTTTAACAATTTTGTTTGCTGATGAAGTGACAGTAAAGAAACACAAAACATGATTTGCTCAGTTAAAGGACGTCCTCTTCCAAAGCTGTATCAATTCTTCATCTTATTTAGAAGAATATAAAATAAAGCAGGGCGTTAAACCTGAGAAACAGTTACACAAACACTCTTCAGTCAGCTTGACACATGATGCGTCACATAAACACGCAGGTTCGATCAGGAGGCCTGTCAAATTTTAATCTGCCATGAGACAGCTCACGGCCATCGGAATCAAACGCCTCAGGCAGAGCCACAAACAGGACGGTGCTGTTTACGAGGCTGATAGCATGATGCATCACCAACGCTGCGGCAGCTGAGCGATGAAGGAAGTATTAAGATCCTGCAATAAAGCAAAAGTAGCCTAG
>JAPZDY010000011.1:17935587-17953331 GCA_029783645.1 Ctenochaetus hawaiiensis
TAAGAACCCTGATGTTAGTATTAAACTTTCTGAGCAAAGTGGTGGAAACTGCATCACTAATTTGCAGTAGTGCCGACGTGCTTTGCAGCTACATTATGCACTTTTATCCTTATGTACACACCTTTGTAGAGCAGCTGTGTAAGAAACTACTAAAAAAAACACTTAACCCACTCACCTTCGTATTGGCCTTATGAGTTCAGTGGTTCTGTATTTAATGAAGGCGCAAAGCCAACAGTAACAGCTGTTGCAGCTATACTGCCTTTGCTTTAAACTTCACCTCTCAGACTTTTCCTGCAAACCGTTAGAGGTCTTATAATCAAATGTTTTCTATCTGAAAGCATAAAAAAGGGATGCCACGGTTACTGAATCAACACCAGTTTACTATGCCAGTGTGTTGTATCTGCTACCTACAGCAAGTTTGTTTTCCTAAGATGTTGCCCCATTTATTACCGAAGTATTATAGTTATTATTAAAAAATAATTAGAATGCACTGCTGCTAATTTAGACCTGGTGTTGGAAGCAGTTTTTTCAAAGCAGCTTTTACAAATCTGTTAATTAGAGAAAAGGAAATGGCACCTTGATCTCTTCCCCTCTTCCTCCTCCTTGTTTCTGCTGCTTTACGCTCAGTATATCTGTTCTTTGACACGTTTTTGTCACTTGCCCTCATATATAACCCCCCACCTCTGCAGTGATATCACCTTTGTTGCTAAATTTATAACCCCGACTCTTTCACATGATCAGAGTCTTCTGTAATAAAAACAGCAGAGCACTTTATCTTTCAAATACTGTTTTTGTTTTGGGGGAATTTCTAAATAATTAGGAACCAAGTAGAATATATTGGAGCTGTCAGTAAAAAAAAATTGAGTTTCTTATTCCGAGTGTTGATGTGAAAATAATTTACAAGCTGGTGATAATAAAAAAAAACTCCCTTAAGATGAGAATTTGGCATCAACATCAATAAAAGTTAAAAAAAAAAAAAAGAATGTCAGCTTGTTTGTTTCACAAACTTGGCAGGTAATTGGACGAGCCATTCATGTGTCACACAGGCTAATTTCAACCAATCAGATCGACCAACCATGTCAGGTAGTAAACAGCGAAGCCATAAGTAAACCAAACCAGTTTGGAAAAGAATGAAAACATCTTTTCCACTTATAAAAACCTTCAGTGCCACTATTTTCTCTTCTCCAGTAACTAAATACTCTTAAACATTGAGACAAATGCATTTGCTGCGTTTATGCTAACCTCTATAGTAGGTTAGCAAAACCTGAACCCCATCACATCTGAACCCCTCCCACAGCTGCAGGTGGTTTCTAATCTTCTATCCAAATCGTTTTACCATGTCATCGTGATCACATGGTTTCACAAATCCAGCGGCCTCACAAGGTTTCCTGAAGTTTTTCGTTGTGGCAAACAGTCAGATAATATTTTAACCCTTTATTGGGCGAATAATCGTTTTCGGTAACTTGCACACCCCTTACAAATGGCCTCCCTCCCGCCTCTCAGTGAGGTCGAGAAGCACGTGGTTTACATTCAGCCAATCAGCGGAGATTGATCTACGTCACAGTATACGTCATTGTGGCATTTGACCAATCAGCGGAGACCTGGGATGCACTCAACTTCCTTGTTTTTCCAGAAGTCAAAAAAAGTTGCGGTTCAGCTCGGTCGTTGTCCACAATTACGGTGAAAACATACAAACTACCCATGGTAAGTTGATGAAACACACACACTTTATGGTTGAATAGCTGTGCGAAGTGATGACATGTGTGTTGTTTGCGGAGGACTTAGTGAAATGAGTGAAATTAGTTTATTACACTTGACCTCAAAAGTAATAAAGTCTTGTTATGTCCTCCAATAACACTCTAGGGCTGAAATTTTGAATTTTAAAGTATTTCAATGGGTGCCCTATAAAGGGTTAAATGTCTGCAAAATCTCTGTATTTCTTGTCAAATACTGTCCGCAGCCCTGAGAGAGGATCTGTTAAATCAAGTCTTTATGTTGATTGTGCAAAACTCTTTGTCATTTAAGTAGTTTGGTCTGTATTGTTTGAGTAATGTGCCGTAGATCTGTTGCATCACAGCTTTGTTAAAAAAGTTGAGGCAGCACTTGTCCAACTGCACGCCGGCTCCTGTGAACCAGGAGAATAAATGTGCCGCTCGCAATCATCCCTCATCTGACGTGCCATGCGAGTGACATGTCGTGCAACGGAGACCAACCACGCAGGACACGAGTGGATAGTATAGTGCGTGTGCTAGTCAGTACGGATAAATCAGAACTTCCAAGTGATAGCCAGAGCCGTGTTCATGTTCTGTATGCAGGAGCCTCAGTGGACCATTAAAAGCATGCTGGTCAGGCAGAAAACTCTGGTGTGCTGCCTTCACTGAGAGAAGGGAACCATCAGTCTGGCAAAATGAGGCAGCAAGGGAAAGAAAAGCAATAACAAAAAGCAAATGCCAATGTGCAAAATGATTTTTTTTTTTGCCTGTCGTGACTAAATAAGACTCTAATACCCATAACTGTTTTGTGTAGCTTTCAGTTGTTACACTGAAATATTCGTCCAATAGGTTTTGATTTCCTTGTTCAAAATAAAAACCTTTTTTATTCTAGGAGCCTAATGATACTGTCTCATACAGCTCATCATCGACCCTGCGGTTACCACAGCATCAAGAGACCGAAGATACGGATGAATGCTAGCATGTGAGAGTGGATGAACATTTCTTTTATATACGGCACTGAATCAGTAGCTCGGATGATGTTAGATGACTGTAAAAACACTGACCTCCATGTTCAGATGTTGGCCTGTTTTTTTAAAAAAAGGGAGCTCATACAAAAAAAACAGCATTTTCCAAACCCCTTCTCTTACTATGAATCCAAACATAACACTGAAACACAGTTTTCTTTATAAATACAAACATTTCTTTCCTCCAATAAGATTATAACAAGACGAAAAATGTGCTGCATACATATAAATATGCTAATCAAGGGTTATGTATTTGCATTTCAATACCTTTCTTGCACTCATGTTGTACTTTAATCATTACTAAAGTATACCCAACTGTGCAGACAAGCTTCACACACACACACACACACACACACAGTCAGAGATTATTCTGATAACAATGAAGCAGAATTCAAATTACATCCTACATGTGTTTGTTGGCACATGTGGAGGGTGCATTTTTCTTCTCTCTCATTTGTTTTCACTCATTCCCCTCCAGTATCACACTTTCCCCACCCTTCTCTCTCTCTCTCTCTCCATCTCTATCTGTCTCGCTCTCATTCTATTTCGCTCTCTCTTTCTCTCATGTTTATTTCAGACGGCCCTCAGGCATCTCAGAATAAATAAATTATACATTTCATTATGCACTCATTCCAAAGCTCCTTTCAGGAAAGGGACTAAGCTCATTTGTCCCTGAGCTTCTGTTTATCCTAAACGACTGCATCAGACGTGATCATGAGCGTCTGGGAGGCCCGACTGTCCATGCTCGTTTGTCATGTAGCAGACCTAATTCCCATAAAGTCCACATTCCTCTTTCTAATACGACGGAGTGGAACTGATCCCAGGATTAGATACAGCGAAGCAGACGGAGAGAATATGTCAAAAGCACACACACACACACCAAAAAAAAAGGAAGAGCTCACATATTTTATATTACAGCAGGTGCTCGTCAAGTCGATGCTCACACCTCGAGCAGAGATTTTTCATGTTTTTTAAAAAAGGTATGAGGGTTAAATAGTTTCATAAATATTACCTGACACTGATACCTTGATACCAGTGTTATTTTTTTTTTGCCTTTCCTCCTTCCACATATGTTTTTAAAAACGGCAGCTTACATCGGCCCTGCTGGGTCACGCTCCGCTTCTAGTATTCGTGCTTGTGTGTTGGCGTACGCTGCTGCGCCACGTGGGTGGGCCATGCGTGGTGGTGTACTGCCGCTGACCGACTGACGTTAGTAATGTCGTGTACTTGGCCCTTCTCCTGCAGACGAGCCACTCACGCTGAGGGTCAGTTTGACCCGTGGTGGTGGTGGTGGTGGTGGAAAAGTCGGGGCCAGTGAATTATCCAAAAAAAAAAAAAAAAAAAAGGAGCTTATTCCCTTCACACATGGACACACACAAAACGACCAGTTTACCTTTACGCATCGCACAAGATACACAATCTATATGTGCACATATGGTGGACTAAATCACATAGATTCACACATGAAGGAAACACACACACACACACACACACACACACGGGTTCACGCAGATACACAATGCCAATAGAAGGCTTGGACACACACTCCACCCCATATGGACCCTCGCAGCCATCTGTCCTACTGTCTATGTGCCAGGCGCTGCTCATTGAATTTCCTCCTCTTATTTCTCTATTGGAGCGTCGTGCCGCCCCTCTGCAGTGGGCCGCAGCATTTCAGCCCTTTTTACATGAACTGTAGTAACCCAACATGAACACCATCTCCACTTCAACGAGCAGCATCCCGGAGGAGAAGCTCCCAGAGCTGTCTGGATTTAAGCCGTTTCCACTACAGTGATATTGCATGAGTAAATATAGATTTTTTTTAGGGGGTAAAAAAAAAAAAAAGAAGGATGGATGGAAAAAGCACATTCATCCAGTTAAGATTATGCAACATGGCTGAAATCTTCATTGAAATATTAATAAGAAAAGCTTTTTTTGGAAATCGGGATGTATTAAGTTGGTGATGTCAAAACAGCATCAGACTGAGGTTCAGTGCAATGAACTTTGTGTCACTGTTGAGCATTTAATCAAAAAAAAGTGTTAAGTTTGTGTAAAACAACAATTTAATTACTCATTTGATTGTTTTTTTAAAACTAGACAAAAATCAGAAAATTGTGTATTTAAAATTTTAAAATTAGGTCATATAGGCAGCAAAAAATATATTAAAGGGAAAAAAACAATAATATTTTACACTTATTTTATATTTTACAAATACACATTATAGCAAAAAATAATACAACATGGAAGCGTTTTAACCCACAACTGAAAAAAATCTCCATTAAATGCACATTTTGCTCTTTTTTGTATCCTTTCCAGAAAAAACTACAGTGACCAGTTGCTGAGTAAATGTCAGTTTTTTGCCTGTGAAAAAACACATATTTGACTTTTTTTTTTTAGATTTATGTCTTCATGTGTAAGAAAAAGTCTTGGGGCCTGACCTCTCTTTTATTTTTTATTTTTTTATTAGATTTTTTTACCAACAGAAAAACTTGTCATTGTCATTTGAAAGTCTCGTCCAAACCTGATTAGAGCAATAAACATACATAAATACATAACTTATACCTGTAAATATGCTCGAGCTAATAAAAACAGTTCAGATATTTAATTATTCTATATTTTTTATTTCAATATATGCAAATGTTACATTCATTCAATCATTATTATAATAAATATGGCAGCATTGGTCAGCCTGCAACAGTTCATACTGTGAATTTCAATGGTTTGAGATCCTTTGTAGCCACATTTTTTCATCTGCGCCGTTCAGTGGCGACCCCACTTTAAAATTCCTCTTTCTTCACGTAGGCTTGTGTTATAGGGGCTTTATTCCCCCTTTTTCTAAATTTTACCTGGTCCTTTTTTCTGGCAGAACCTGTGTCTTCTGGGTGCTGCACCAGTGATATCTCTGGAAGAGCATGACTCACACTCTCAACCCTGAGATGTGGAGCAGGGGGCCCCAGGGGAGCCAGTCTGTTAGGGAGGCTGTTCCAAAGAGCTGATAGGCTCACCTTAAAGGTGTGATGCTATCCTCAGACATGTCACCTCATCCAAAAGTAAATAAAAAAAAAAAAAAACTTTTCACTGTCTGCTGGTTCCTCTTCACATAGAAAACAAGTGAGAAAACCCAGGGTTATTTTGAGTTATTTGTTCTCTGCCTCCCGTTTGATCACACGTTTCTTTCTTGTGTAAATTACAAACAGGCACAAATCCTCATGGAATAGAACGAAGGCGGAAATGGTGATGTAAGGACAGTGAATGGGAGGGAAAGTCATGTGTTTCAGAGACCACATGGGCATCATTTTTGGATATTTTGTCATAAGAATGGATAAAGAAAGACGTCTGAAAATAAAGTAAATCACATTTGCAGAAATCATGAGATTTCTACATGAGGACCAATTAATATATGGAGACATCAAGCATATGAGTAATGTGCATCTTCAAACCATCCATCTATTTATTCATCCCACAGCTTTTTGTGTTTGTAGGGTCACAGGGAGGCCAGATATTGATCCTATATCCATGTGTTTATTATCTTTAAGATGCAATAGCAAACCCAACCAAAATAGATGCTAATGAAACACAAGAAAGCACCTTACATCACCTTATACCCAGACATCAAAGACAGCTTACAGATAATGAATGCAAATGTGCAGCTCTTTGTGTTTGGATACACAAGTTATGTAGGTATATACTGTTTTTTGCACCTGCTGTAGTTGCAATTTAGTGGGCTTTTCTATTCATTATTGGTCGATCATGATCATTTTTTGATTATTGTCTTCCCTTTTCTGGTTAATTCTAGTAAAACTACACAGAAGTAGGTGGTTGAATTATCATTTATATTAGGGATAGACCGATTATTGGCCGGGCCGATTATCGGCATTTTGACGCATATCGGCATCGGCCTTTTTTTTTTTAATCCGAAGGCCGATAAGAGATCAATTTAAAACTGGATTATTTTGGCTCTGAGGCAGCCGTGCCTCTCTGTCTGCAGTCACTACTCTGTCTTCGGCATTGTCCCGACCACAGCACCATCTGATTGGTTACATGCAGAGCCACGGCATGGGTAACAGCCAATCAGCAGTGAAAGTCGAGCATGCACTTGCAAAAGTTTTGCTGAGTGGAGAAGCTCCCAAGAGCAGATATCAATATGAATATCGAATTGAATTGTTCCAAATATCGGTTATTGGCCTCCTTGACTACTGATAATCGATATCGGCCCTGAAAAAAAACATATCGGTCCATCTCTAATTTATGTTGTGTGATGACATGAGGTTGGTGCACTCATAAAAAAGTCATATCAGAAAACAAGGGAAGGCTGAACAGTGCATGCAACCTAAAGTGAAACATAATGGAAATATCCATGTGTGACAATGAGTAGCTGACCTCTGACTGAAAAGGATCAGCTACATACATCTCACAAAGACAATACACTGTCCTCTGTGGAGGAACACTAACCCCTCTTTACGTTGAGCTGCAGAGGATTCCTATCCCAGCGAGGCAATGACCTCAAACATGCATCAAAAGATAAGCCTGGACTGTTTGAAGTCCAAGAAACAGCGAGCGGCGCTGCCTCGGAGGCTTTCCCTCCACAGTCTCCACACGCCCTCTTTCCCCTCACTCTCTCTCATAACATGGTGTGTCATTCAGAACATACTTCAAAGACTGTTGAATGAAAATCTGGAAATATGGGTGAGATTCATAAACACTGATGCCATTTAGTTTGCTGTGTTTTTTAGCATCCCCATCGATGAGCGCAGAGATATTTTTTACACCGATAACACACTCACATGACCTGCATTGATGACCCACTCTTACTCATTAACAGGATACTTGATACTTGAACCTTTTGACCTTGGACTGCCACTTTAGGAGCCAAAATAAGCTTTTTGTTTATTCTAATACTTTCTTGTTTATTTGTCATTAGTGAGAGTATGTGTTTGTGAATGTGAGGAGTGATCCAGTACGGCCATAGGTGGGTCTAACCCCATCTGGTGGACACCTGAGAGGCTTAAGGTGGAGACAGGAGAAAGGCAACAATTTTTTGACCACGTGACCATATCTACAGACTGTTACTAGTTTAATCTTGTTGCTTTTTGCTACATAAGTTATCTGTAAAACCAAGTTTCTATAAGTAATGGTCTTACGGACTGACTGCAACAGTTTTCATCTCCTCATCTTTCCATCTGCACGTGTCAAAACTTGGGTCCAACACAGTCTACCAGTGGAAAACAGAAGAGCCAAAGGTCAACTGGAATTGCTATTACAGCCACCACAGAGAGGAGTCAACATACTGTTTTCCAGCACAGTACCATGGTCTTACAGATGCTGATCCTCATCTTACCTGCTTCATACTTCTACAGAAAACACCTAGAAGGAACGCTGGAGGTCACAGCCTGGCGAGAGCAGCAGAACTTTATCATCATCAAGGTCATAATCACTAAGGAGCAGAGACAGACTCCTAAAGTTACCAACCTGGGCACGATCAAGCTCCACTCATGAAAATCAAAAAGGAAAAAAAAAAAGGTTGCCACCATGTTTAGTGATGACTTACGTGCTACTTCAAACTACAAATTTATGGCAAATCGGTAAGACAAAGTTGGCCAACCTCTCTAAATCATGTTAAGTGAAATTAAAATCAATTTGCTGCGGATGGACTCCAATACATCCTGTTTCCTACAGCTTAATTGGAGTCAAGGTGCAGTGAGTTGCTTTTAATCCACTGAACTTTAGAAAAGGACAGCAGCTATTCATTTTTTAGCTCCCACTGCTCAGACCGAACTTAACACTGAAAACAAAGTCAGACAAATCCGAAGAAGTCTCTCCCAAACTTGTGGATTGTTTTTTTTCCCCGATATACTGTATAAATGCAAGGATGGATAATCTTAGGAGGTGTTGTTGCATAGCATAGTTGACAATCTGGCCATCTGGCAGAATTCATAACAAGACAGGCTTTGGTCCTGGAGGTGAACTCAAACTGTCAGTCAAACAGAGATTCTCCCTGTTGCAGAGCCGCTTTGCCAAAAGGTGGTGGAGGCCGCCATAAAGAACCACCATCTCTGCAGCACTTCTGTCATTCAGGACTTCAAGATGAACTGGGTTAAAGAAAGTTAAGTATAGAAGGTATGACCACCCACCTGAAGTTTGCGAAATGCCACCCAAAGAGCACAAAGTAAAGGATTATCTACTCACATGCAACAAAATGTGATGTAACTTCTTTTTATTGGGTAAAAAGCAGAATTTTTACCTTTACTACAAAGAGGGATGGTGGAGGCTGTAAGAGGATGAGAACACCTTTCAGGTGCAGGGACTACAAGACTGGGAGGGATGGAGAGAACAATGAATGGGCCAAAATTCACAGATGCATTTGAATACCTGTTCCAGAGCACGAAAAGCCTGAACAGTACTGGAATGACTTCCAAAAATCATCCTGGAGTGGTCGAGCCAAAGCTTGGACTTAAATCTGTGATGCCAGTGAAGATCACAGTTCAGTGATTTGCCTCATCCAATCTGCGAGGCAGAAACTGGGACAAAATGCCCCCAAATGAGGTGGAAAAAGCTGATAAGAGGTGGAGAAGAAACTGATAATTGCTGCCACTTTTGCTGCTGCAATGCTGGAATTAAAATTTTAAAAAAAGGCTAAATACTTAAAGAAAGAATGTTTAACATATGACCACGGTTAAATGACAGAGTGAAAGAGTTCACTTTTAATGAAAAACCCACTGAGAATTTAAACTGCAGCTGCCCTGAACTTCACACAGTGGACTTCAGCTCAGCTGTCTGGCCTTTAACTTTACTGTTTGAGTCCACAGTGCTGCAGAATACCACTGATTTTAACCAAAGAAGCTCTAAAACCCCCCCGTCCACTAACTTATTAGCATCAGATGATGTTGTGCCCTCAAATAAAGGGGAATAGTAAGGGAGAAGGATGAAGGAAGACAACCACACGCAGCTCTCACCTTCATTTTTCTGTATTAAGTCACATAAACGACGCAAACAAAATTCACAGTATATTTTCCCAAAGTACGAACACATTCAGTTTCAGGACCACAGTTACCGCAGTGTATCTTTTTAACATCTTCTAAATCTTGCTGTCACATGAACTATTAAGTCCTTTACCTTGTTAAAAACAACACTCAAACCTCACAGCACAAATATATAGCATGAAGCTAACAGCGCCTAACTTAAATGTAAACAATGGCGAGACTACGGAGTCTCCGGCTGCTGCTAGCTTACACAATATCCGAGCTAGCTATAAACTCTTTCAACAACAGTACAAAACGCTGTTTTTCCTCCATATAAAACTGCAGTTACACACAGTAAAAACTGTTACCAACATATTCATAAGTTCAAAGTGGTTGGTGTACGGTAATTACCTTAAATAAAAGGGAATAGTATGCAGCTTTCGTCTTCACTCATCTGTATTGAGTGAGGAAGAGGAGCGCGAGCCCCCTACTGGAGCCCTGAGGCATTACCAACAGATCAACGTATAATAAACCCACACAAACAAGGATCTGCAACTGCCATCTGCATTCCTCTTTGTATCACCGACTGATTAAACAGTATTTTCAGTGACTAATACACACAATACTCTGCTAACACATAATAGAACCAAAAATGAAATTACATATTCTGAACATAGGATACTGTAATAAGAAAAGAATGAGATTAGCTCAAATTAATTACTTTTGCCTGAAAATAAATTATCCTCTAACACACTACCTGTTACAATAACAGACCTAGTTTGGGATAAATAGCCAGTTTTGTGCCTCAGAAGTTGGTAGATACAAAATAAAGAGTGAATACTGGTCTTAAAATTTGCCAAGTTGTCAAAAACACGACTCCAGATGAATGACAGTGTTGCTCTGTAGATGCTGAATGTTTGCTAACACGTTCACCATATCGAGTCGTTCCTGCTGTCAGTGCAGATTTATGGAAAAAGCAGAAACGTCACCGTCACAACAAGAATGCAATGTTTTCAAAAACGGGTATCCACATTTTTCAGACCCCATTTTGTGTCGCTGTGTACTATTGTTTATTTGTGCCGTGCTAGACGTACGTTAGCCTGGATTTTTAGCTTGTAGGCTTTCAAAAAAAAAAAAAAAATTGTATGTCTGTCACTTCCTTTGGTGAGTTACAGAGGCACTGAGGCAGGAAAGGTACAAGTCAGACATGTTATGAATCCAAAGAGTGACAGATCAGCAAATCCCAAACCCACTTACAGACTTGAATCAGACACATTTCCTATATAGTCGTGTTCAGACAAGGTGCTGCGCTTTGATTGCTGTCATAGCTCTGCATATCACAGAAAAGCACAGAAATACATAGGAACTAGAGCAGGGAGGACAAGAAGCGAGGGCGAAGAAAGAAAGAAAAAAAGACAAGATTTACAGCAGCAGCCTGGAGAAGCACTTTGACATTGTTGTCGCTCGAGCTAACAGGAGCTAACTGGCTAAATCTGGTAGCGGCTGTTGAGAACTTGCTTGCTTAGAAAGGAGGCAGGAAGCAGGTGATTGGCTCCAGTAACAGAACAAATGTCATACAAATGATGAAATAACATTTTATGAATGAACTTTTAATTAGGTTTCCTTCATGTGAAACTATTTTATGTTTAATATTGAACATTGAGGCTCCTCAGTCTTCTCTACTTCAATAGTTTCAGTGTGATTCATTCACTGATAAACCACTAAACTATGTTCTGCAGATGTTCAAATGCCAAAAGATGAAGATGGTGGAAGCTTCAAGTTGAGCAAAATATTAAAATGCTCATCTGACTCTTCAGTTCGGTGTGCTCACAGTATTTAGTCTTAACAAATTTGTGCAAAGAGGGGTAAAACTAAGGGCATGAAAGCAGTGGAGCAGTGCTTTTATTGTCTATACAGCATTTTACATGTTGTAAATTACTGTCAAACCCAGTCATCCATAGTAAAAATGCAATGATGCCACAGTGGACTAGACAGGAGTACATTTTCGTCTTGTATTTTTTTCTCCAAGCTTATATAAATTTGTGCAAAGGGTAATAAAATATGAAAGATTTTGTGGGCCACAGCCTGCACGCAAGCAGTAGCCTTAAAACGATGCCTCTGACATCATCTATGCTATTCCTCCCTCTAGCAGCAGCCACGCAGGATGAATGTTTCATAAGTCCCGTCTAAAGGAGGAGACAGAAAAAAAAAAAGTAAATAAATAAAAACCGAGAATGTGTACAAATGAGTTTTTTTTTTAACCGTAGGCAGAGCCGATAACTTCAACGACTCAGGCAGAAACGACGAACGGCGGCTTTGAAGTAAGAACAGACTTATCAGGAGTGGGATTGTTTGTGTGACTGAGCCGGTGTTTTTGCCGCTGAACTGCAGAGAGGTTGATGAATATTAAACAGGCAGGTCAGGAGGTTGAGTCTCAGACCGATATGGGAAATTGAGCATTGTCAGGTCACAACCTTGTGACCATATGTTAATGCTGAGAAGCCTGACTCGTCTCTGCACACTGGCTGTTAAGGAAGTTTGGATGCTGTGGCTTGAATTCTGTCACCGTTAAGACATTTGTTCAGCCACGGGGAAGCTGTCTCATATTGACTGATCTGTGCACCTGAGTTACTAATTTATCTTCTCTGCTGTTTGTGGTACTCATATTTATTTAAATGACACCTTCATAACCTGTCAGTTCAACAGGGAGCAGCAGGCATTAAACATTTTATCCATCTTCCCTCTTTAGCATTTACTCATAATATCTAGTCCTGAGATTTTATCGAGCATATTAAACAGGCACATTATAAACCAAGGTGTCGGCATATGGTTGATCCCAATCTCCGTAATGAAATTTCACATCAATTTGCTGCTAATGGAGGCTCATTTATGCCAAGTGAAGACAAAAAAAAAAAAAAAAAATCACAACCTCAAGGCACTTTTAGAACTCATAGGTAATGTTATAAGATAAAATTATAATCCATGTCATTAATTATGATCTGATTTCAAAGACAGTCTGTGTGTAAAATAATACATTATGGTGTTTCTGTCAGCAATAACTTAAGTTTTCTTGTAAAGATCTTATGATTTAATAAACACCAGAGCTTTACAGAATAAGTAGCTCACTGAAGTTTCCCTGTGAGTCATAAAAGTGACCATCATACACCAGTTGTTGTCCCGCTTTTGGTAAAGTTATCTGTTGTAAAACTATTTAAAATGTCCAGTTAACCTGCTGGTTAAATCCTGTTCTCTAGCATTTAGTTGTCTTTTGTGCTGCTTTGCCCTCGAGAGCCTCGTCTGCTCTGTGCTGTGGCATCTGAGAGGGATCGAACGGAGGCAAAATAAAAGAAATAATCAAAGGAGACAGCTTGAAACTGCAGCTCACATGCTCGACATGCTGTCAGCGACACAGGAGAGGACAGAACCCAAACACAGACACCAGACTTGAGAGATTCACGGTGTCAAACTTTACCGACGAGTGTCAACGTAAGGATGACAAAGCGAGGGTATCGAGTGATAGCGACTGACAGAGGAAGATGTTGCGAGGAGGCAGAGTGCACGGCTCAGCACTCCACCAGCAACACCGGGAGGAGACGGAGTTTGGAGGGTTTAAATGCACAGGTTGATAATGAAATAACGAGAGACAGCTGCTGTAAGAGCCGGTCGGTCGGGAGGGCCTGATGAGGTGATGAACTACAGGTGTGCAGGGGGAACACAATGAGGATGTCTGGTGGACAGATAAGCAAAAATTAAATCAGAAACACTGTAGGTTTTACAAGGGATTTTTAAAATCCAACAACGTGTAAATTTGCAAGACAAACATCACGATTCTCAAGAGTCATACGATTGATTCTGTGACTCTCTGCAGCTATGAGAAATATGTTTCAACAATGCAGATATAGGGATGTTATTTGCATTAATAAGGATTTTGGAGAATCTAAAAATATGCGTATAATGTCTGTGCTTTCAGGTTTGATTTGAGTTATGACACAGGAAAGTTGCATGAGTTTTGACACAAATGGTAGCAGGTGCAGTCATTAGTGTCTTTTACAATAACTTAATTGCCTCTCAGCTCATCCCTCACCCCCTTGGGAATGTGATGTTTTACAGTTTGGAAACTTCTGCTGTATCAACACTTGTGTTTTAAACTTTTTTTTGCAGCTATGAGTGAATGCTCCATTTTCTTTCCTTGTGGGACATCAGTGTCCATGAACAGCTAAAGCTTAATTTTGTCTCTGTTTACGCAATGAATTCTTAAAAACCGCAGCTTTACCCATCAAACTTATTAATATTGAATGTTTTTGCTCTAAATTTAACCAGGACAACAATCTTCCACCACCAAAAACCTGCAATAACTGAGTTTTTGGCCACTTGGGGGCAGTGAAAACAAGTTGTAAACATCATTATCTTTTAAACTGATGTGGTGAACTCAACAAACATTTGCTTATTCTCACATCCAGCGTTTAGGGAACGACATATTAATTCACCGGAGTCTTGTTTCTGGCCACCTGGCAAATGTTATCCCAATATTGACTCTGGTTTAACTTTGCTTTGTTCTCCGCTAACTGCCAAGGGAAATATCTGCCTCTTTCACTCATACTGTTAGCAAACAGTTCAAGGACTGTGTTCGCCGGCTAGATGCTAACAGTGTCAGTCTGCTGTTTGGTGACGAGCGGGTCGTGAACATAAGGTTTTTATAACTTATTCATTGGAACAGCTGCCTGTTGCTGCAGATAAAGACGCTATGAGGGTTTGAGAGGGAACCAATACAATAATGCTGCCGGCCCAGAGAGCAAAATGATGAGCTGAAACTAATTTTAGAGCTCTGCGAAGCTGAGAGGAGAGAGATGTGCGACTCCTTTCATGCTGTTTTCATCATTCATCATGATATTGATCTGCCTCTTTAACAAAGTGCCTAAACATAACCATTAAAATGCTTTTCATAATTTGATTGCTGTGAGCGGATATTGCACTGCAGAGCAAATGTTGCGGGGAAGTTCGATAAAATATATTACCAATAACAGCCCTGTGTTTTCCTTAAAACCTTTCTTAAATATGTGATCTAAGTTGCATAATCTTAACATTTGTTGCAGGGGGCTAATTAATGTTTTTTTAATGAGATGATTGATCAAGGAAATCATTTTGACCTACTGTGGAAATCTAACACCATAACCTCGGAGTTCATTTGGCTACAAGAAGAAAACAATTGTTATTCCGCCCGTGCCATGAAATATATTTTTAATTAGTCCATTTATTTACAGAGGAATAAAGCATGTTTACATTGCACAGGCATGCTGTTATTATGTGCATAAATTAACAATACAATTACTGTACGATGTTTAAAGTACGGTTTGATTTGCAGAACGTCATTAATCACAAATTAAACATGAATTATGTATGAGTTTCCTTGTTAAATGTGAAGAGTGAATGTTTGCAGAGCTCCACATAACTGCTATTAAACATTTATGACACAATACATGGTCACTTTTTTTAGCTTCTTGTACAATTTAACAATGATTTTAGACTCGTGTCTAATTGCTTCTCTCTCCCTCTTGCTAACTGTGATGTGTCATCGATTTCCACCCGAGCGAGAGTCAGATTCTCAAACACAATCATAACATTCAATTTCTAGAAGCAAAAAGCAACAAAAGACAAATATTTGCCAACTGAGGTGCTGAAAAAAAAAGATCGTATTTGTCTTCCTTCTCCCCTGTTACTTGAATTGATGCGTACTGGACTGCCGGTGTGATTTCCAATTACATGCAGCTCTGTGGTGTGGGATTGCTTTCACATTACACGGCAGGTCCCGCTGTCATAAGAGCAGACTTCCATGGGAGCCCTATACAGGATGAATAACCAGAACACCATATGCTATGGTCTCCTGTTTTATTCAATAGCAAATATTATTAGCTCGACTGTGAAACACCTTCCACGACACATAACCCTGTAAAAACATTTCATGAACATGTGCAATGATTTTTAATGGCTCAGTGTGCAAAAAACGAGACAATACAGGGATATTAAACATGAAATATACCGTGCAAAGTGATGGACAGTATAAATGAACTCATATACTGCACCAACACTGACGAATCTGGATAGTTCCCAATTAGCTAATGACAAAATAACTTCGGTCATTAGTAAGTAGCGTAAGGGGTTTAAAGTTTAAACATTGCTATTATGTCACAGTTGCTAATCCCAGTATCACTTAATTACTTTCGGTTTTTAATTCAGAAGTCGACGTGTTTGCTGTCATATTTCAATATTAATTAAAGGGCTGATATCAGTTTCTTCCATGAGCAGACTGCTGAAAGAAATGTTAGCTTGGGGTAATATAAGGAGCATTACAGTGGCTAATGCTACAAAGCTACTCAATATCAAGTCAGCAGTGTATTGCATTAGCCAAAAATTTATCCAGGATCACAATGCATGTTTACTACTGTTGGTTTACCTGAGGACATACTTTCCTAGGTGATTCATTAGCGGCCTTTTTTTAATCAAAATGCAAGAGTTTAGTATTTGTTTTATCACACCAGTTCAAAATTTAAAATTCTAATTGCATATGAACTAAACTGTCTCAAACTGGCTTTGAATCTCAGTGTAGCGCATCATTTTTTAAAAGAGTCTGCATCGTCTTTGAGGTGGTTTTGGATTGTATTTTGTATCACTTCCTCTCAGATTCCCTCCATAACCTAATTAGCAGACTAGCAAATCGAATTATCCGAGAAAAACAGCAGAGAAAGAAGACAAAGCCTGTGCAAAGAATGAAGTTTGATTGATGACCACAAAGCTTCAATGACTACTTCGGGCTGATGCTTCTTAAAGTGTTTGTTGTTATCACATTTTGGCTTATTTTCACCACCTGGATGTGTATCATGTAATACAAAACTGTCAGAGTCGAAGCCCCGGTGGGATTGGCTCGGCAGCTAATGCAACTCACTTCAAGACAAACACATAAAAAAATCTCTTAGCCTCTATTTGCTCTTTTTCTTTTTCTTTTTCTTCTCTCTGTCTGTCTCCTTAGCTGTGACTCATCCATCCGCAGACACATATTTTCACAACTTGCGTTTTTTACACACCTCTCCCAGCCACAGCTAACAGTCGAGGTGTCAGATTCCATTTTATTTTCTTCACCAAAAGTTGCATCTGCAAGTGTGAGTTGGCTTTGGTAAGTTCCCACTAGAAATGAGGAGAATACACACACAATGTGTTCCCAGAAAATACAAACACACACACACATACACATACATTGTGGGCTAATGATGAAAATGAGAGCACATGACACAACTGAATAAAAAAGCAGTTTTATTTATGCATGGTTCAAAAGTGTGTATCTTATTTATTTAGTTTCAGGATGCGACTGCGAGTTCAAAGAGCTCTCGTTTGAAGCGCTTGTTTACGCTCCTTTCAGCTCGGCTTTCTGAACAAGTCCCATCCTTGGCAGTCAGACAGCAACGACTCCGCTTTGCTCGTTTGCGCCTTCATCAAGAGAAAAGCCAACGGCGCTGATGACAATAAATCAATAAGATGAGTAAACGTTTGGAAGAGGGCGCTTCATTGAGGAAGCAACAAACTGCGAATGTGGTGCATTCACTGCACTGCTAACAATAAAATGAATAAGGTTGTTTTTCTTTTAAAGTGGCAGTGAAGAGTCTTATGCACATCGGCTGATTGGAGCAGTTGGAGGAGACATCCATCCATCCATCAATGTATCCATGCATCCATCCATCCATCCATCCATCCATCCATCCATCCATCCGACATTATAAAAGCCCTTTATTTGCGCAGCCATGAGTTCCTCTGGTTTGTGTCTTTATCATCACTATTCATTGCCTTTGTTTTTCTTGATAGACAGCAAGTTTTTCACACTAATTTTGATGAGCAGCCATTCAGAGCAGCTATATAAACTTTTTTGGTTGGATTACATATCGTAGCATCAATGCTAAATGTCCAATACTGTATAATATCCAGTCCCTCCAGGATTTCACGGGCGTTTTTCAAGATTGTTGCGGCCTAAAATGCCTGAATTCACAGCAGCTTTTCTAAAA
>JAPZDY010000011.1:17977550-17990427 GCA_029783645.1 Ctenochaetus hawaiiensis
TCAAAAACACAGGCAGAGGCGTTTTTTTCTTTTTTTGTTGCAAAGTTACAAAAGGAGACGCAGTAAGCCAGCACGTATTACCAAGGGAACTGAAAATCTAAAAGCCTTAGCCTTCAGTAGCCTTTTTTTTCTCCAGACCACTGTTTTGCCACAAAGCTTACAGCTCACTATGTCAAAGCCTGACACCATCCATTTATCCAGAGGATACAGCGAGTATGAGCCAACATGTTGGTTCGCCTGTCACTTTTTGTATCTTGTGTTTTAACCTTTGACCGTGTCCAAAAAAAAAATCTGGTTGTGTTTGGTAATGTTAGCAAGCACTGACCTGCCAAGTGAGATGATTATTCACGCGAAATGCCACATACATTTATCTTTTTCACGAAGAAGGAAACAGAAAACGTTATCCAAGACAGTTTGCGAGATACCAAAGCTGCTAATAAAGTTTGTGGAGACAGAGGGGGGAACTTCATATATGCAAAGGTGTAAAGATGCATCCAAGCCAGTGTAAAGCATTCAGGGATATTTTCATGAAAAAAAATACATAATTAAAATAAACAGAGATGAGTTTTCAGAGGTTTAATCCACGCCTGCAGAGGAACGTAAAAAATATTCAGGAAAAAAAGGCCTTGAAAAGGTTTTATTACACCTTCAGGGAAAAGTGAATGTGTGCTGTTGAGAAACAATTTTAATCTATGTTTACAGTGAAAACTCCACATGGTACCTTTTAAATCTGTCTTAATCTGTTAAAAGGACAGATGAGAGTCACACAAAGGATTATACCGACAATAAAAGCAAGGATAATAACTCAGCTTTTTACTATGTACCTTATAATGAGCCACCAGTGTGGAACCAGGAGAAAAAAAATCAACAAAATCCAATCCAAAACCACTAATCCAAAAAAAAAACAAACAATGTTTCTGCTTTTTATTCAGAACAAAACTAAACATTAAATGAGATATTATGTCTCTGCCAAGCCCTGAGCCAAAGTGACTTCTCACAGCTAAGAGCACAGGTTCTTAAGCTGTCAAAAAACACCCATTATAACATATATAATGTAACAGAAAGCATAACATGGAATATTATTAAAATAGCACAGCACTTTTAAAAATACTTCTGCAGCCTTACGTAATGCTTCAGTACTCATTAATTACTGTATGTGTTGTTGGATGCATAATTGCAAGTAGCAGATTTAACTGTTGTTTCACAGCTTTTTATTCCTGGTGGACATTGTGCAGAACGAAAGTACTACCAGGGTCATAAAGACTTGAGGGGCAAACATTCTTCAAAAGAGCAGGAAGAAAACAACAGCAGCCGGAAGGCGATTCAGAGTCAAGCCACAATATTGACACTGGTATAAATGCTATAGTGAAACCTGTGTACTGACATCCATTATGTATGCCTTATTTATATTCTGAACCGTTGGGATGGAGGGAGGAGAATGGCACATATTCCAGCATGCACTGGGCTGAACAAAACCACCACAGGCCTACTTTCCATGACAGTTTACTCATCTTTTTTTTGGTGTAGTGTTGCCATAAGCAATGCAGCGTCCCAAATTTGGACCAAGAAAATTAAAAATGCATTTGTAGCTAAGCTAGCTGTACGATTCTGCAGGAATTGCAATGTGTGTCATGTTTATGACTTCAGCCAAGATATAAATATCTATCGACTGCTGTATGCAATGCAATGAATATTTATACAGATATTAATGGTTGACCAGAGATGAGGGACTCCAGTCACATGATTTGACTGGAGTCGGCTTTAGCTTGCAAATTTGAAGACTTGCTCGGATTCAGAGATTCAACTTGAATTTGACTTGGTAGCTGCGATTTGAGACTTGACAGGAGTTTACGAGATGATTACATTTAACCATTATACATAGTAAAGGGGCCGTTCTTGTTGAGCACCACACTTAGTGATGCACAGCAGACATTTTTCACCAGAAAACCCACCACACATCAGCTTGAGGTGGCGAGGGAGGGAAACATTGGGCCAATTACACCAGGCGATGATTAGCTTGCCAGATGGAGAGAGTCAGGTTGGGAATTTTGTCTGCGCAGCAGGGAAGCCCTCACTTTTTGCAATAAGTGCCATGGGATCTCTAATGACCAGGAGTCAGGACGCCAGTTTAACGTCTCATCTGAAGGACGGCATCTTCTTCAGCTCAGCGTCCCTGTCTTTGCACTGGGGTATTGGGATTTTTTTTTATCAGGACCAGTGAGATAACAGCTATTTGCCGTCCCCCCCCCATCAACACCAGCAGCAGCAGCTTAATTTTTCCCCACAGGTCTCCCTTCCTACTAGACAAGCCCACACCTGCTTGGCTGAAGTCATTTAGCAAAAAACCAAGAACCTTTTGTTTCAGCTGCTGACTAACAAGATGAACCAGTGACATAATCAGCACAACAACCAGCTTCTTCCATCATTTCAAAACCCACAAAGAAAGGAAAGTAAATGTATTTCTTGTAAATTTTTAATTTGCGTAACTGTTGGTTAATTACATGTTAGCTAATAAGCTATCGCTGAGTTTAACTTCTAGACTTGGCTTCAGACTGATTCTGTATTGAGAAGACAAATCATTAATGCAAGAGACAATCAAGGGCAATGTAACCAGCTAAATTATGCATGCACATTACTAGCTAACACAACTGCATGCTCATGACTAAATGGTTACAGGTACAACATTATTCTTCTAATGACACGCCATTGCACCCTTTTCTCCGCTGTGTTAAGTGCCTCTCTAATAAACCATTAGTTTGAATTGTGTGCCGACCCTGCAATAATCACTTTGCTGCCAGTGTTTTTCTTGCACCTGAATAAAACTTGAGCAACTGCTCTTTTAATTGCTGTTCATTTTAGAGATTTTTTTTTTTATTTTAAACAAATATAAACTATCAGTAAGATTTATAACGTGCAAGGAGACTGCAACAGTTTTAAAACGTTAAAAAATAAAGCTAATTTTTTAAATTATTGTCTTTTACTGATCTGAATGTGGAAGCTAAGAAAATCTAAGGTTTTTTTGACTAGACTTGACTTGATTTGCTTGACTTACGAGGACCGAATGACAAATCTGTGGCCTATATCAGAAGAGGGTGAGTTATGATGCTCTCATTACATGCACATGCAGTTCGTCTCTTGGAGCGATTATGCAGAAAGTTTGAAGTTAATAACTTCTCGTGGTATTTCAGTTTTGGGTAATTGAAAATGGCAAGCCGGCAGTGTTGGAGACAAATAGACAACATCGGCCTTTGTGCAGCCATCTCCTACCTCTATCTGAAGGGCTCATCTGCGGAGGTCCAAGCAACACACACAATCAAATGCAAAATCCTCTCCGGGCTTTTATCTAGCTGAGATAAGAACACACCAGTTTCTTTCTGAGGTTCAATGGAGAAATCGTCGTTAATTAATGAAAGGTTATGAAACCAAGGCACCGCTTGAATCAATTCAGCATCGTTTTTTGCTCCAATTATGCGCAGCCTCAAGGAGGTGTCATGCAGATTTGTCCAAAGGCTGTTTTAGTTCATTTGTATTGTTTGGGACAAACTGAAACTGTGAGTGGTCTCGTTAATTAAAGTGCTTTCCAGCTGTCAACTTCCCCAAGAAAACTTTATATCTTAAGTATGCAGCGAGAGTGCCTCAAAAAAAAAAAACAAAAAACAAGGTGACCTTCTGTTGCTCATGCAGTTGTGTGTTTCTTCTTCCCATAAAGTTTTTCTCGTGCAGCTTTTAAACATCATTATTTGTAATGTGGTTTTCAATCATGTTCCTTTGGTGTGGCACCAGCTATTTGTTCTCACGAGTTGGCAGACATTTTTCTTTTAGAGGATTAAACCTTCCAACTTAAATCATCCTCCGACTTTGCATCTTGCACCACAAAGAGAATCACAGTTGTGTTACTTCATTAAAACACCTCAACAGCTTAATCACAGGTTACTATGAAAAATTTGTACAGCCATGAAGTTGCTTTGATGATCCTAAATTAGCAAATATTTTGTTAACCCTGTTAATTATTTTTATGCTTATTCGATGAATTTTGAGGTTCATGATTTCTAGATAATGAATTATATTTTATGATCCCCTTATTTTTTTCTCTAGTGCCACTATGAGTTTTACATTTATTTACTCGACTGAATTATCTCAACAACAAATCAGACAGAATCCCATGAAATTTGTTTTATATTCACATCCATATCAGTATGTACTTTGACATACTTTGACATAGCTCCCTTGACATTTGCTGTCTAGTGCCACAAATTCAAAATAGTCATTCAAACATACATTATTAATGATAATACTTTGATTTATTGCCAAATATATCAAAGCTAATGACATTCTTTTCATTTTCAGCTTATGAAGTGCAGACACGGGCGCAACCAGGCATGCAGGAGGCATGCAAGAACACAAGAAAGGGGAAAAAAACAACAGGAAAACACAGACGCAGGTGAAAAAAATGAGCATACCCATCTTACTCACTGTTTTTGGTTTCACTTTGTTGTTTTGATATGGAACTAATGGTCAACAACTGCATCTTTCTATACACCATCAGCCGGGCGGCTGTAGCTTCGGCAAACTTCAGCCTGCCAGCAGACAGTTCTGTGTATTGATTTTTAAATATGAATGAATGTGAGCGCCAACAGTCGATGGAACATTTTGTATGATTGCAGTGTTTGTGATTTTGTCCATGCTGTGCATCAATACTGTAGTGACATCTGAAGCTGGATTGGAAACTTGTATAGGTACAAACAGCCCTGTGATGGATAATAAACCCTTTTGTCATGCAATCATCATTAGACGCCTTTTTCCCATTCAATAAAGCAATTACTTCATGTCAGCACAGTCAGTCACAGGACAACCCTGGACCTCTATTAAAAAATTAAATGACACTGAATTATACATAACCACAACTTCATTACCATAAATATTGCTGAAAGTAATTATCTCCAGGCTGCTCAAGATGGAATTTAGTTTTTAAAAATGTTCTCTTTTTCAAAGCGCTCTGATTATTGTTTGTAAATTTGAAAATTACTGGGCTGTAAACATGAGATGGAAATTGACGTCATCCTTCATCCAGCCGTAATAAAGTAACCTCTTATCCATCTTCCTAATATCGACATCAGTACACAGGCCGTCATGTAAGTATCCCTTGTGAACGCTCTCGTGGAAATCTGTTTCGCTTTTTTTTGGAGGGAAAGGAGGAAAAATGCAAATAAGATTTTGAAGTTAAGAAGTGAGAACATCATATTTTATGCACTAAAGATGCTGTACATAAAGCTGAGGCCACTACATAATAGCATCAGCACTGATTTACAAGGATAATACAAATATCAGTGAAAAAGATCCTAATTTTGCCCTTAAGGAGTAAAAATTCAAGTGTTATTTATGCAAGAATTCTTATTGAAAAGGGTTGCTTATAGCTTTTTTCTTTGAAAGATTTTTTCACCTTGTTTTTTTCACTTAACTCTTCCAAAAAAAGCTAGCTTGTAGCTACTTGCTAGCTTCTTGACCTCTACCAAAACAAGGCTGATTCAAGCCTAATAATATTTAAAAAGCTGAAGTTAACCAAATGATAGTGCTGTATATAAAATGATAATCAGTAAATGAGCAAATCAACCCAATTTTATGATGGTTAATGAAATGCGAAGCCTGAGCCAGAAGCAGTTAGCTTAGATTAGCATACAGCTAGCCAAGCTCTGTTGTTAAAATACATTAAAATTTGTCAGCATTTACAACATCCAATTTTAAATGGGGTTTACTTATTTAAATAAAAATAGAGATGTGAAAATGACAAGTTTGAGAGTTTTTTTGGGGGGGTTGGGGGAGTGTTTTGTGCTTGTTATTGCCATGAGGCTGTTTTGCTAACCGGCTGAGACTTCAAAAGGTCCGTGCTCCTGAACAAAAACAGTTATAAAATCCTAACAGAGTCCCAGTAGTATTGATTTTTTTCATGTAACTCCCAGCAAGAAAATAAATTTAGAAGCACATTTCACACAAAAAAAATGAAGACGAGATACTTATTAGACGTGTAGAAGTGAAACTGTTTAAAAGAAAATGAGAAGAAGAATTGAAACTTAAAGGCGAGCCAGAGTCTTGGGATTATATAGCAATGTATGGACACGGGGAATTGGAGACATACAGTATTAACCGATACATCAAAACTAGTTCACGGTGTTATTGAGGCATATTGCTGGGGGCTGTGATTGCAGAGGGTACCGGTCTCCTGTTGGGGTGAACTTTATTACAGATAATGACTATCTGCAGCTGGAGGGCAAGATGATAAAACAAGGACTGAGGGGGCATTTCAGGGTCGAGGTTTACATTTTTTCACTTAAAAAGCATCAACCTGCAAAAAAAAAATCTAATATTTCTGGCTAATGTTCTTACTCATCGTCTGGGGATGACACAGCCACATTTACTTTTTGGATTTATTGCAGCAGAGCAGATTGTAATGAGCGCTGTTTGTATGCACAGTTATTTCCCTTTGTCAATATTATAGCAATGAATAACACCTGTTAGTGCAGCGATGTTTAATACAGACAGACGATGGCATTTGCTTCCTTGTACTTGCTTTTTTTTCATTTTTATTTGTCTTTGTTTGACATTTATTTCAGGGTTAAAACCCACAAATAACAGTGAATCGCTACCAAGCTCTTTGCAGAGATAGTTTTGTTTATTGCTTTATTGTGCTGCCGACTTGGCAGAGAAGGAAGAAGACAAACTCTGTACACTAACATGTTTCTAGACTTAGCTTGCGCCATCTATTGTCAGATAAAGAAACTGAGTGTATTTGATTCAGTGTGACAGAATGAAATGCGCACCAGGAGGAGGGATTAAGTTGATCCCCACCAACAAGAAAATGTAATGATCACAGGCATGAAAATCAAATACAGAACAGAAATCCCTTTTTTTCCCGAGGCTAACAACACACACACACACACACACACACACACACACAGGCTTACTGGTTACAACTATAATGGACCACAATGCACCTGAAACCCGATTTGCTGTTCTCTAAGAGGAACAGTGCCCTGTCAGAAGAGGCCATTTTGTTGCTGCCTTCTGGTCGTCTTTGCAGTTTCAGCTCATCCTCCCCCAGACACACTAGCCTTAATAACCTCTTAGATGCTATGTAACAGCTCCTCCCATGAGGATCGGCTGCCAGTTGGACTCGTTTGTGCGGGGGAGAAAGGAAAGGCCAGCGAATGTTTTCAGAGCAGAGATGCACATATCAGTACAGCAGAGCTCACACTCCTTTTTTGCACAGAGAATACGAAAATTTGTTGCATTTTTTTTTACAGTATCAGTCTGTCCGTCTGTCTGATTGTGCATCACGCTCGGTATCAAATTCAACGCAACACACCAAAATCTAATTAGTAAATGATAGTTATTGTAAGCCGTTCCCATTTTTAGACACACATTGATCATAATGATACACAGATGCCATACTCTCAGCTAATGCAAGTACTTCACCACCACTTCTGACTTCAAAGAGAGCGGCTTCACACCCCCTGCATGCTCTCAATAATGGACCAGGGCCCCTTAAGTGATCTCTAATGGAAGCTCTTATGGGAGGAGGCACTCATTCATATTCCATATTTCATCCTGCAATACCACCACTGCTGCAAATGGGTCAAAGAAAATGCCATTGCACACAGGCTTTTGACTCTCTAGGGAATTGGAAAGACCACGGCCGAAGGGGATGAGGCCGCTGGTAATCCAGATTATTCCCCTTTCCTAATCTGTTTTAATCCATAACAAGCAGTGTGTGGCGTAAGAACATGCCAGGGCATATGTGATAGTGCTGACAAATATAGTTTACGCATCAAAGCCAGACAGGCTGAGAAAAAAAAAAAAAAAAATCGGAATAGTTTGACATTTGGAAATATGTTTCCATCGTACCTCATGTTCATTCATAGCCGGTCGCTCTGCCAACTTGAATCCATTCATCTGGGTGACTCAAAAACGCGCTCTACAATTTGTGTATTATGCAAATGCCTTCCTTTGCAACCTCCACTGTAATTTCTGATGAAATTAATCAACGCTGTTATGGGTGTAGTTAAAAAGGAACTCATTGGGAATTATGACATGCTGGAATGAAGGATGGCAGGAGAGGGGAGAGAAAAAAAAAAACATGCCTCGCTAATTAGCCACCTGCAAACAGGCACACTGATCATCCCACTTACGTTCCCACAATGTTGTGACTTGTTTTCTCCATTAACCAGCGAGCAGAACACGGCTTAAACCTAATGCTTCATAATAGACAAAACCACAGTGGCTGTTAGGGCCGACGCGCCCAGGCGAAGCAAATGTCGCTGGAATACAAAATATCAGAAAAGGGGGGGGGGACAGAGAGCGCATTAAATATTGATGCGCTTTACAACAACATCTGCTGTGTGCCATTTATGAAATATTCAGGAATACACACAGAGAGAAAGAAGGATACGTACACGGTGGTTTTGTCATAATCTGTGTGCTCCATATTTTACAGTAAATACAGTATGCCGAGCTGTGGAACAAAGCATGAAGAGTGGAGTAGGAGTAGAAGAAGAAGAAGAGGAGGAGGAAGAAGAAGAGGAGGAAGAGTGGAGGTGGGGGGGGGGGGGTGCATGGAAAATCCTCTTACGACACACTGAATGCCTGGAGTGAGAGTGGAGCAGACACGGCAGACACATTAACGGTGAACTCTCAGAGGTGATTTAGGCCGAGAGTGGCGGCGTTTCACCCGCACTTTTGTTTGTTTGGCTCTAATGACGCCGCAATAACAGCAAAGCCGATACAGTGAAACCTCCACCACCCCTCCACCCAATACACAGACACACACCCACGCAGTCTTTCTGTTGTTTTATAGCCTGCCAAATGGCCTTTTAAAGAGTGTAGAACGGTGCTGCAGGAGAGGAGAGGATCATGGGATTGCGCATCATGGACTTCAAGTGGAAGCTTTTCTCACCTCGTCTCCTCATCCATCCATCCATTTATCTGTCTGCCTTTTTCTCCGACTCCACCCTCCTGTTTTTCCACCTTTCCTCTCAATCCCTCGTGCCTCCACCTCCACTCCACCTCCACCTCCACTCGCTCTGTCTTCTGTCTTCCGTCTCCCCTTCTCCTCCCTTTCCCCCCTCTGAATATGCTCTGGGACGCCGCTAATTCAAAGAGCGAGCGAGCGGCACCTCATATCTGCGATCAGTCGGGTTTAACCAAACTCCCTTAGCCTGTCGACACATCCCAAGTTCAAAGAAGACAAAAGGAAGAGTGGCTGTGGGAAGAGTCGGCCCCCCTCCCCTTCAACTCCCATAAATCTTTTAATCACGACACTGACAGAAACTATTTTTTCCTTCCATCTCCCTTGATATGCCAGTATTTTCTGTTCTCCTTCTCTTTCTTCTCATGTATTTAACATCCCCCTTGCTCTCTCTCTCTCTCTCTCTCTCTCTCTCTCTCTCCTTCCCCTCTCCCCTCTCGGCAGTCTTTAGCAAATAGCCGATTCTTTCTCTCCCTCTCTCTTCACTTGACAGCACCCTCCACCACCACCACCACCACCAACCACCACCCCGTTGTCTGCGTACTGTAGAGCCTTAATGAGTACACTGGCAAGGTCTGTAAATTATTCAATAACTGGGAGAAGAATCTCTGATTCTCTCCCCCCTTCCTCCTCCTCCTCCTCCTCCTCCTCCTCCACTTCCTCGTTACTCCAAAAATAGACTTCTTATGTTGGGATTGAATCATTCACAGCTATTAGAAAAAAAAAATTGAGATGCTCATTGTTCCAATTGTGATGCAGAGGTAAGCGGCAGATTTGACGCCACGTTGTGTGACGCTAGGAACAATTATGATCCTGTTACTTCGCATTTTCTGTCACTGTAATGCAATATGAAAATATGTTCTGGCGAAAAGCCAAAACACATCGTTATAGTGCAGTGATACATCACAGGCAGATATTACCTCCTTATAATCACTGAAAACTGAATAGATTGTGTTGTGACATAAAAAGTAAAAGGTTATAATTATGCTTTTACCTTGAAAATACTTCAAAAATGGAGACTGGTTATAATTTTAGTACAAAATCTCAGCAGCATTAGAGTTGCCTGATGAGAGTTGAAGGTAAAGTGGTGTTTATATGTCACTCAGGCAACGCTGAGCCTGGGAAAACAGATTCTTGTGGGTCCCTGAAGGAGGCAGAAAAAATAACCGTGATAACATCATTAGAGTTGCTTTCTAACGTCAGAGAACATAACACTAATGATAACATCTCTCATTTACGTGACTCAGAAGGCACTTTGCAATTTATATATGATGCAAATGCTTCCCTCCTGATCTCCATTTTGCTTTTTATTACATTTTTGTCCTGTGCTGCATTGATTTAACATATATTTTCAGGTTCAGTAGCGATAACGTCACTCTAGCTGGTCAAGATTCACATCTCAGCGAATGCAGGATAGAGGTTGATCAAGGTGATTTTTTCTTTATTGAAATGTCTCGACAGCTACTGGACTGATCGATTTAAAATTTGGTGTAAAAGGCGTTCAGAGACAGAATCCAAATTACTTTGGTGATCTCTGACCTTGACTCCAGCGCCATCAGGTTTTGAGTGAAATGTCTTTACAATGGATGAAATGTGATCATTTTCATGAAATCTCTGTCATCTTTTGCCATCATCAGGTCAAACTTATTGACAACTTTGGATCATTACCAAATCAAATAATAAATCAAATGATAAAAAAAAAAAAACTTATTGACAACTTCGGCTAATTACCCACACTAATTAGCAAAAGTTAGCAAATGTTAGCATAGCTAAACCAAAATACTGAACATTAGACTAAATACTAGCATGTTAGCACTTGTATTGTAATCATGTTTGCATTTTCACATTAGCATTTAGCTCATACTTGTCAGGAAAACCTTTGGGTTAAAATCTGACTGTTATTCATTGTTTAATTTTCATGCTGAAGCTCCTTTTTGCCCCCTTTTCTTCTTCTTCTCCTTCTCGACTGACTGGCAGATGATTTTGATTAAATGTCTTTTTGTCACCAGATGTCACAGCCAGTGTTTCACAAACTGCCACCTGCCGCCTGACGGACTCCGTGGTCAGGCCTCCCTTCAACATCACTGCTATCATTATAGTTTTTTTTGAATAATGATTAATTTTTGAAGGTGTACAGGAAAATATTTCAACATGATAACTATGGGAGGGAAGAATAAAGTATGTGAGAGAAAGTGACAGGAAAAATGGAAGATTTGCAAGATCTGATTTAGCTCAATACACTGCTGTGTACAGGCTCACAGAGCTGCTGGTTGTGCTTAAACTGAAAGCCAACAGAAAGATGCATAAATGATGCATAAATTTACCTGGCAGGCAGTTTCTAATGAAAGATTCTGTTAAGTTGCATCATATGAAATTTATAAAATTAGAGTTTCTGGAGCTTAACTCATATTAAAAAACAAAGTCAGAATATTTTCTCCTCAGCTACATCATGTTGGATCAAATAGTTAAAAAATCTGTCTTTTGCAAGTTCATGGAGGTGCAGAACTTAATCACTGCAGTCACAATTTGTTAACTCAACCATTTAGATTAATGCATAATAAATAGCATCAGTGTTTTAAAGAGCATTTTTTTAAATCATCATTGCGTAACGATGACTTTGAGAGAGTTAAGAACATTTTTATCTGGAGGTATAAGATGCAACCTGCGTCTCTAAACAAATTGAGGTACCAGCTCTCTTGAAAGCTCTGTAATATAAGATGTGCAAAAACTATTTATTACTCTAAAAGTAATCAATAAAAACCCTTTAAACTCTACAGGAAGCCAGTGTAGGGCAGAGAAAGGAGGAGAAATAAGATCCTTTCATTTAGTTAGAGATGAAAGTCTGGCTGCTGCAAAAGCTGTGAGGAGTTTCATGGTCTAAGCAAAAGTCAGAATAATTAACAGAAGATGCAGTTAAACTTTCTTTCTATTTTTAAAACTTAATTAAAGTTTGTGCTAAATATTGCACCTGAAATAAAATGCATCAGTTATTTTTTAAAGGTACTGATACTGTGCTTCACCCTAAATTCCATATGTTTTAAGGTTTCCAAACATTTTGACCCAAAGTGCCGAAAGAAAATGTCTAGTTGATAAAAGACGTTTTTGCCCTTATGAAGACTGGAGACTGCAGAGTCGAATATTCTTTTTAACAACATCAAAACAGTATCGAACCACCTTTAAAAATATCTGAAAAACAAAAAATAAAACAAGACATTTGAGCTTTTCTGGAGGAGGAAAAATGAAAGTGGCTGGCTCGCATTTGACTTCGAAGATGTTTGGCTGAAGAAAATAAACTTAAAAATACATTTTCAGGTCAATGTCAATGAGTTGGACAGTGACCTTGACTTTATTGCTGAACATTAACACTGTGGCTTTTTAATATATCAGTTTTTACAACACTACTGCGGAGTTAAGCATGTAGGATAACAATATTACAGTGATAAGAAATAGAAAATGAAGAAAAAAATGCCATGAATCAAATTCATTTTTAACTTTGTTTACTGTGTGTTTTATCTTTTGAATGAATTACACATAAATAATAGTGTAGCGAAGCAGAGAGAGAGTCTGCAATTATTGAACAACTGTCCAACTGTATAAAGACCAACAAAAAGAACAATTACACTGAATGAAATTTACGTTTTAAGGCAAATTGCATCCAGCAGGCACATTGCTACCACCCACTTTGTCAAAGCAAGTACAGCAAGAAAAGGAAATGATTTAGATAAGAAAAGACTATATCATATACATAATATCAGAGATAGACCAATATGTTTTTTTTAAGGGCCGATACCGATTATTAGTAGTCAAGGAGGCCGATAACCGATATTTGGAGCCGATATTCATTTGCAGTAAAAGTGA
>JAPZDY010000011.1:17990966-18011261 GCA_029783645.1 Ctenochaetus hawaiiensis
GCAATTTTTTAGAAAAGCTGCAGCTAATTCAGGCATTTTAGGCCACAACAATCTTGAAAAACACCCGCAAAATCCTGGAGGGACTGTTTTTTTTATCTTAGACAATAGACAACTTTGTTTTAGAATTCTAACAAAAATAACCCAGTTTTAAATTGATCTCTTATCGGCTGTCGGATTAAAAAAAAAGGCCGATAATCGGTCTATCCCTACATACTATGATCACATATGTATCTTTAAGTGATAATAGATGAAAATACAACAGTTATCATCCATACAGGCATATCATGAAGATGCGATACACACTGGTGTTTTTTGGTGAATAAACCAGAGTTAAAAAAGACAGAATTACATTTACATGCAGGGAACACTGCAGTTGTTAGCCTGCATGGGTAATAGAGGTGAAACTTGAAGGCCCAATCCTCAACTGTGCAATTCAAGTACAACAGTCAAGGTCCGCATTTAAAAGCACCTGCAATTTGGCCACGGATAATTGGACTCTTTGCCAAAGAGTCTTCCGAGGGCTCCTGTCTCATTTTGCTTAAAAAATTCACATAACAGAGTTCCAATATCCAGCCCTCTTTTGTGGCTGCCCAATTTTTGCTAATTTGGATTCAAGCTGAAGTCTTAAGCCCCAGTGTACTTCTCTCTATGTTTATCCATTACTATACTCTGCACCTGGAGTCCTGTTATCTTTTCATGTCTTTCTTTCATTTTGTTTTGGTCTGTTCCGCTCAGTAATGTTCCTTCTCTCATGACGAGTTTTAAAATGATTATGATACCACATTAAGTCATCTGCGTTTTCTTTAGTCAATATTTCCATTCAATCAAGTGATCTGCTGAATAAGAGAGTACACATGTAAACCTCCACTGCAAGTGTACTGCTCATTTGTTTTAATTAAGAAGTCAGGCAATTAACTGGCCTTTTTCCATCATTCTGTGGCCAAACTGTGATCTGATCTCCTGCCTGACACTTCACCCTGCTAACAGCAATGCACAGCAGGAGTTACAGCAGTGGAGGATGTTTGGTTTGTAGTATCTTATTATTGAAAGACAGTGAAAGTATTAAGGATGCTACTCCTAAAAAAATAGTTTATTAATGAACATGTGCAGTGTTTATAATGCAAGGTGCCACACATTCAAGCAGCGTTTGATATCCAATTTAGTTACTGAGAAATGTGATTTATGGTTTTTAAACGGCTCTTATATGCCACATTTTTTCAATCGTAATGCTTAACCTTATTGTGCTTGATGTGTTTTCTTAGTGTTTTCTTACTTTTAAACTAGTCAACGAGGCTTAAACTTCCAGTTAAAGGATAATTGTTTTAGTTACATCCCTCGGAAATAAGCCTTGAGGATGATATTAATGACTTAATTACCAACTTCAGTGCTGGATTTCGTGTGCATGGTTTGCTGCAAATTAGCACTCCTTTTTTTTAAATGTTACTTTGACTTTATTGTAACAAAGTGTTGTTTCTTGTCGAAATCAGGTGGAAAAATTTCAATTCTAAACAAAAAAATCAGATCAATCAGATCAAATCAACACTCAGAGATGCTTCTGAGAAACAGAAGTATCAAAGAACACTAAGGAAACTGACATCTGGATTGTCTCAGCATTATCATCTCAGCCATCCGCCATCACTGTACTTTACACACACGTATACGCACACACCTCCCACAGATCCAACACTCCATCATATGAGGTGTCAGAAGAGGATCAAGGGATGATGAAACAGCTTCATGTGCCGTATAAGACACCATGCTTTTGATCAGATCCCCAACCTCCACCTCCTTCTTCTCTCCTGCTGCTTCTCTCCTATTTCCCAGCTGATGTGGGAAGGAAATGTGCCTCCTTGAAAATGAAACAGAACAAACAAATGAGATTGGGTGCGCTGACCTCACTTTGTAATCCCTCATAAAACATGACTCCTCCTGATGCAGGCATAGTGTCGAAGTGGATATACTCCATGCACACACAGAATAGTCTGCCTCCCTGTGTGTTGTGTGTGTTACAAGAAAAAATTGCATGTTTTGTTGCAAGAGAAGAAAGAAAGATATTCATAATTCATGATTCTGGGCTAAAACGTATGATCTGATTAATTAGTGGATATGGTGAGAGCTCAGAGGGGAGGAGATGGAGACAGAGAAGTAGTGGGGCGGGAGGGGAGCCAACAAAGAAGATGGATGATCCTTGGATGTGTGCAGAAGGTGAAAGAATATTTATGGTCTGAACCTTTTTCCTTTCCTTTTAAATGTATATTTTAACATTTATGAGCTCACATGTATATCACAAGTGTTTCAAATCAATGCATCATCCAACCTCGAAAAAGCATAATGATTAGGTCTGATTTTCCATTTTTGCTGCTTGCTATAAATGAATCTGTATGTGGTGAATCACTCGTCCTTGGTAGATAATGGCTGTTGGTTTTCAATCTTTAATTTGGAGGACTTTGCAGCTTCTGTCTGAGAAAATATGAACCGCACTGTTTTAGCATTGACCTCCTTTAACATTATCAAACTCGTGATGCATGATTGAAAGAAATGATTTGAAACACTGCAGCAAAACTTTATTCCACACTGTCTTCTTCTGTGTCATAAATCTGGCACCCATTATGTCAACTGTTCGGTTGGAGATTTGGGTGCATTATGCTAGCAGCGGCTAATGTAGATGCTAACTCATAGGACGTCACTTAAAGGGGAAAAGTGCAAAATATGTAATTTATGTTTAAAACATTCAGAAAACAACAGCAGAATGTGGAGAAGTGACAACTGATGTAATGTCAAAGATGTTTGTCTTTTGGGGGTTGCAGAGATGAATTGAAGCTAGCATGCTAACATCCTCTCTTGAGCTTAATTGTGTTGTTTTTCACTGCAAAACACATTTAGTTCAAACTCAAAAGAAACCAAAGAAAATAAAACTCATGCAAACCCACTTTGGTTTAAATTTCACTGTTAATATATATCAAAAAAATCTGTTTTTTATGTCAAAATAAACTCTTCATTACAAATTTAAATATGAAAATCCCCACTTGTGATTGATGCACGACCTTCCACTTGCTCCTCTCTGGCTTTAAGTCTTTTCTGACCTGCCCTCCTCGTCCAGGGAATCAGAGTCGTGGAGCTGCTGTAAATTGCTTTGGTACTAATAATCCCTGTCGTCAAACTGACTTTAGTCCGTCTTTGCAGGCTGTATTTGCTGGCCCCATAAACACCAACGTTCATCCACTCCTCCCTTTCTCCTCAGCTAACAGGGCAACAAGCTGCAAGGTGCTAAATGAGCTAACAAGTTAGCTGCAGCTACAACCAACAATCAAAGAGAGCCACAACAAACAGCATGGCGAGCAGCAGTCAGGGGTTACTCCAGTGATATGCTGCCCCCTATTATTTTTACACATTGCACTTGAAGAGGAGTTTTTAGACTTTGCGCAGCTCCCTCTGGAGCCATAAAAGCTTTATCAAACTTGTTTTCATGAATGCAGTTGTACTCCCCAAGACCCGTAAACGGACTTTGATGTGTAAAAATTGATGTCAGTGCTCAGCATCTAAAAAAAAAAACAATGAATAACACTGTTAAGAAAAGCTTAAGAATGCAACAAAAACCAAAACCACAACCTGAACCACACTGACTTTAACCTTGAACGCTTTGACGGAGTGCAAATAACACACAAGCTGACTGGAATCTCCAATCAGGAGCAAAATTAAGCAGAATTAGCTTTCACAGCAGTCACGCTGAGCTTGATCTAAAATGATTGCTGTCCTAACTGGGATTTTGCAGGCAGGTCATGATCAAGAAAAGGTTTTTTTGAGGTCAGACGTGTATGTGGCTTAAGACCAAGTTAATGCAAATTAAAAAAGATCCCTCTGTAAGAGAAGCCACGATGCAAACTGTTCACACCGAGGTCTGTGGATTGTTTGGAGTAATGGGGCCGGCGTTCCTGGAGAGACAGAAGAGACAGCTGTTGAATTTCAAAATGCTGTTTTGCATTGCTGTGGGAACCGCAGATTAAATTACATTCACCTCCACTGGGGTGCAGAAATCTCAGAGACAATATCTCTAAATCTGAGATATAAAAACTAACAACTATCTAAAGAGATTCTGTTGTAATTTGATTAACCCTTTCAAACGCCTCGAAAATCTATTTGCTGAATCGGTTTCGGTGCATCAGTGAGTGATGGGATCCATATATTGAAACACTATTATAGGAGCCAAATATGTTATTGGGATGGTCTGGAATGAATTGTGGTTCACTTTGTGTTGGGTGTCGCTGTGCTGTTAACTGGGGCTCAGGTATAAAGGTAGCAACGTCACTGTTGGAAGGGCAAACGGTTTTTGACCGCTGTGGCGCTAAATGCCAGCGTGTTTCTTCGTATGTCAGTGGAATAGCAAAATAGACTTATGCAACATTCATGTACATCAATAAATATTGGGTTACTCTTCATCAAAGGAACAGTGTCTGGACTCTAACTGATAAACAAGAACGCATGGTAATGTACAATAGCGCAGCGCGTCAACCAGGTTACTTCGGGTCATTTCATCTCAGTAGCTTAAAGTATCAGCTTAGCTCCTACAATATTAGTCAAAAACTTGCAACAGTTGGATTTTCGTTTGGACACTTGGGTACATCTGGGACGTAACGGAGGCGACTCGACAGTACGAGTGTAGCTGCTGGAGGTTGTTTGAACTTTTGCTGTTTTGGAGAACGTCTGTGGATGTTTGAGCCATATTTGGCTCCTATAACTATGTTGTGCTAAAGTTTGGTAATTTGGCTTTTTTACTGTCTTTCCTCCTCTTACCCATTCCTGCAAAGAAAAAAGTAGTTTTAGGTTGCTAATCAATCAATTTACAGCCTTTTTCCGTGATATTGGTGCCTTCTTTGATCGACTTTACTCCTCTTAAAGCAGCGTATTTAACAATTACTACTCATGCACCTTTGGTTAATACCACTGTAAGTAAAGAGCAAATATCTCTGCTTTAAGCCACAGTCTCTGAGATGAGACAGTCAGTATAACCAACCATGTCTGGGACTCTTTTTCTCTGTGTAAAGAGACAAGGACGTCCTATTTCCGTACAGAAAACATGACCTTGACTCGCCATCACTCTTTGTTTGTCAGCGGCACTGTGTATATATCATTATGTCCTTTCAGGACCCTGACTCAGAAATCCATATCCTGGTGCCGCGGCTGACAGCGATATGACTCCACAGAGAGTCAAAGGCGAATGAGGCTTGATTTCTATGGAGCTGAAACTCCATTTTCAACGAGCGGAGACGAGATAGCTTGAAAATGAAACAGGGGACACTTTTGCATCTGATGTTCTGTTTCAGAATTTGAACAATATGCCCATGCTATCATGTGAGAAATCTCATGATAAATGGACAATTTAGATTAACCAAAGCTCTTTGTTATGAATTTGCATACCAGAGCAGTGCTGGCGTCTATAACTGGAGGGATGAAAATGTAAAATCCAGGATTTTTTTTTTAGTCGCTGATAAAAAAAAAAGGGATGAAATGAAACGAAGAAAAGAGGCACAAAGTGGAATTTATGATTGTTCTACTTTGCATAAGCCTGATTGTGGCAAATAAAGGCTTTTGTACTCATCCTGCTTTTTTAGCCTTGGACTGGCGCTTGGAAGAAAAAAAAAACAGATGGTGGGAGAATAATGCATGCATATCTGTGGAGTCAACAAAGTCACAGAGCCTGCACCTGTGTTTTTGGAGTTGTCTCTTTTTTTTAACAGTTTTTGTCCTGATTTTTGCATTTGTGTTGAATGAGAGCTACATTATCTCGGTTTGTGAAAGAAATCCATCTCAGTGAAACACATTAACCGCTCTATTACTTTATACCTGCCTTTGAATTAAAGCCTGTTCTAGATTAGGTCATAAAAAGGTGCTGCCAATTTCCTGTCTGGGGTCGTTGGAGGTTTCATTGGCTCCGAGCTATGTCGCACATTAATGTGCTTCTTTCTTTGAGATTAAATCAGTTTCCCCGGGTCCCTATAGAGCAGGAGAGAAGGGCAAATGTACAATAGCTCATTGATTTCAGGTGTTGGGATGAAAGAGGGAAAATACAGACCTTAAAAAATACCAAATAACACCCGCGGCTTGGTGCCCACGAAAACCTAAACCCATCAGTGTTGTAGAATTATTTGCACCGTAGCATTCATGGAAGGTGGAAACTAATCGAAAAGCAGCCATACGTTAGTTATAGTGAGTCCCGTCAGCTCATTTCCTCAGTGACATGTTTCAGTTTTCACACATCAGTCTGCAGATCTTCACACTCACTACTTCTTCTCTTTCTTTCCAAAGTCACTGTGGAACGTTGTAAACAGTATCTGTACAGCTGAGATAATGTCTTCTATTTAAAATATATTGTATTGATGCCCCAAATCTGTAAATAAGGATACAAATATTTTCTTTACACCACACTGATAGCATCATTGTATCTTTGTCTGTATTTAGCTTATCGTCTGCATTAGCATAGCTTGTTTCGTTTCAGTGCTGCTCACTCGACTAACTTGTCCTTTATTTCTTTAATAGCTGTAAGCACACTTTCTGCAGAGCAACTGCAGCTCTGTCATAATGCCTCTGGCATAGGAGTCAACTTTTTTTGCTTCCAGTTTACTTCAGAAAGTTAAGTTTGGATTCTTTTAGGCATGACAGTGATTATTCCATGACCTTCAACAAGTGATTCTGGGGGCTAAACTTAACCCAACCTTAAACACAGATGTATAAGATCAGAGAAGGGTTTTATTTTTGCAGTGACTGTTTTTAAAGCACAGAAAAATGACACAGTCCTGCTGATATGTGGTGACCAGAATGAAAATGCATCTACTTGTCATTCTGAAGGACGCTTGCAAACTGTGCATTATGTAGTTTTTTAAAGTTTTTTTTGTATCTCATGACATAAATGTGGCACAAATCTCTAAGTTTAGGGAATGTTTGGAAAGTGACTGTAGATGGCACATGGCTCTGGTCTTAAAACTCACTAGCTGCTTACGTGACACATCTGAGATGTTGCACGATGCAGCGATGGTCCTGAAAGGGTTTGCAGTTTTATTTTTTGATTGGATTTTGTAATAAGTTGAAAGCTTTGTCACCCAGCCTTTCATACAATTAACTCTGAAATGGTGTTCACTAAGAAAAAAAAGCAGACTGATCAGTGACATGAGAGGACCACCAGCTAATGGCTGCTGCCATCAGCCTTGAGAGGACGAAGCGTTGCATGGGTGATATAAAGTCAAGTCCTGCAGCTGCGGATGACTCAATCCTTTTACCACCAAGGCCGGAGAAACAGCATGAATTCACTGGGGACTAATAGGAACAACCTCAGGTCAAACATGCAACAGGCGAGGTTAAGCTGAAAACAAACCATGTTTTCTTCTCTTTTTTTGCAACATAAAAACGGGTATTTTAACGGTGGTATCGGGTACATTTTGACTAAATAATTACATGGTGCATATCTGTTCATTTTTAATTGCAAACATATGTCATTTGGCCTTGCTTGCTTGTTTGCCAGCAGCAGTTGGTGGCATTGACTTCCTCACTTCGGTCGACATGGTGGCTTTTTTAAACAAGAATCCCAGATACACAACGACTGAAGGGCTTCAACCTTGAATTTTTTATATATTTCGAGAAAAAAAAAAACATAATTGATTGCTTGTGCTACCCGGCTAATTAAAAGCAACCTACCACCCTGTTGCCGTCCTTTTTCTCCTTATTCGGAGAGGTCGACAGCAGTGGCAGCTCTCAGCGCGGGGAGCCGTGGGGGGTGTCACTTAACTTGCTTTAATTAAACAAGGATAAAAGTGCACCAACAGAGAGGAAGCGTGGCACAGGGCATTAAAAAGCTGAGTGTATCTTTACTTAATGCTGAATGGGAAGAAATGATTAACCCGAATTGTTTTTTTTTTGTTTTGTTTTGTTTTAAACTGTATAAAGTTCCTGTAGCAAAAAACTTAAAATGTCATTGTCTAGTTAACATGTTGTGCGGATGTAATTAATGGCCCATTGTGATGTAGTGTTTGTTCAGCTGGTGGCATCTGCATCACTTTATCCCATAAAGAACATAAGCAATCAGATGGCGAGGGAGCTGGAAATCCTCCCCGCATAATCTCAAGCCAAGAACCACAAGCTGAAATCATTTCATACCAATGGGACATTTGGGATTAACTAAACACAAAGGACTGTTTTTCTTCTCCTGTCTTCCAGCCATGTTTGGTTTGCATGTGCCAGGCGCTGAGGGGGCTGCATGCCAGATCAGTCTGCACAGGCCAACCGAGGCACAACTCAGCAATTCGCCCCAGTGAATTTTGGGGCAAGACAAGTCCCTCCTGGTGCTTTCTGGGAGTTCTGCCTGACGACACACGAGTCCCAGTGGGTCACAGGGTGATGTTTATGGTTCCTCCGCGGCAATAAAAGACATGCTCTGTCTTTTACAGTCGGCTACGTTTGCAATGAAAAAGTCCCACATTTGGATATGACACCTGCTGTAAATGTTTATATTCTGTTTACCACTTAAGAGCTTGGTCATCATGAGAAACTCATTCAAAGCTTTTCGGCTTTATTTCCCCTTTTTTATGTAGCGGTGTTCACGAAAATGGAACTGTTAGAGTCGAGTTTAATTTATGGGTCAGTTTTTTTATAGAAATAGCCTTACCCTTCCATTTGGCTGCTTTCATCACTATCACCACTGGACAGCTTGCAAATGACTATTAAACTGCGCTCAATCATTCAGGAATTTAATTAAAGGCAAAGCCCCGTCTCTCTGGGAGTGTACCTGGCACTCACAAGACCGGCACGCAGTAGCTGCTGTTCAAAAAAAAACAAAGGGGACAGCTTTGTCGTGTATTAGACACTCAAATGCTTCAGTGAGCCCGGCCATTTGTTGTAAGTCATACGGTGAATTATCAAGCCTGACTGTAATGGCTCAGAGGAAGGGAAAGCCTGAACGTATGAGGAGCACGGCACACAGACAGTCAAGTTAAGGTAGAAGTTCTTGTATTTGAGTCCAAAAGCAAACAGAGTCACCAAGGAAATCACTCAGAAAAGATGAACTTTTCCAGGTGAAGAACAGTTATAGAATATGGAGATGTTGGACTGATGTTGTAGAATTGAGAGTTGTATAAAACTGTGTGAACAACAGGCCTCATTTCAAGCCAACTAAATAACAAGAGGAGTAGGTTGGATGCAGGTAACATCTTTTTTTAATGTTGCTTTTTTGGAACTTTACACTGATTTAGCTCAACTAAAATTAGCTTCATATGGACGCCAGCTCTCAATGATCCATGTCAGTGTGTGTGTGTGTGTGCCCTTAAAATTTTATTATAGCTATGGGTGGGAAAAGAAATGGTCAAGCTTCAGAACTAAATTTGCTTTGGCAACATTGATTAGCACCCATTAAGGTGTACTCAGGTGTGTGTTGGGGTAGATTTAGGTGATTATAGAGGTATTATGCAGATTTTTTCTTCCCCATCGACCAATCGGTTGGTTGAAATGACTTAATGTCCGTTTCTAAGGTTTTTCTTAGTTGACTTCTCAGTGAAAATGCCAACTTCTTCAATAGTTGGCTTGAATCTGCAGCTTGCAAACTTCAGTTACTCCAAATGCAGTTAATTGTTGCATCCATGGTTGCTGCAGTTCTTCCTCAAAAGTGAAAAGTATTTGAGACGGAGTTGCATCTGGATGGAGTTTTTGGGGTTTTTTGGCTTAAAAATAAAAGGAATTTACATGTATTTTTATTAAAAAAAACATATAGATCCCAGTTTTGCTGCCATAATCCAACCCCCCCTTCAGTCTCCCTGTCTTTGTTACAAATCCAAAACATATATTTTACATCATTTGAATTAAATTTACACCTGTTCTGAGCCAGGATGAAAGGAAAGCCTTTTGCTTGCATGCTGACTTGATGAGTTTTCACCAAAAAAAATTCTCAGTGCACTTTCCTGTGGCTTGCAGAGTTCTCCCTGCAGCCCTTGGGCTAATGAAGCCTTTGCTTGCCTCCCCACATTTTGCACATCTTTCAATATGGGCCAGTGATCATTCCAACTGGTGCGATATCTCCAGCCAGCTCTAATTTTTGTTTTCCTATTTGTATGCACACGGATCTTTCCTGGGTGGTCTTTCATCACAGCCTCGAACAAATAGAGCTTTAACAAATTTAGATGCTTCCTTGTGGCACAACACCTTGTGCAACCAAACAAGAACTGGAATGAAATCTGGAGTTTGAGAGGAGGATATGTCACCCGCAGAAGAAGCACAAACAAGCCTTTATTGTCAGCTACTATCTTTTAAGAAAATAAAACAGAACAGTTGCTAAGAGGACGGAGGCTTTAATTAAAAAAAGCACCTCTGCTATTGTGTTTACAGCACAAAAACTTATTGATGAAAAGCTACTAAATTAAATCTTATCAATACTAAAGAAAAACTTTACCATCAACAGTGTACAGTTTTGGTCTAAACAATCAAAATTACTATTCAACACATACTTTCTTTTTCCAAAGAGATGATTGATTTATACTTTAGATTTTCAGGTTTCACTTAGCTTTTCGGTGACAGAATCAACTTGATGAAATTAACAAAAAGTACATTTGGTGCTTTATTTTCTAAAGCATAACTTTAACAGTCTAGTTACACATTAATACAGAGTTAAGACCCTTTCTATTAGGAAAGCCTCTACCTACAATAAGTATTGGGAGAGACTGTATAAATGAGCCATGACTGTAAATTTGACAATATGTAATCAATTGAAATTTCCTACATGAGTCCAACCATTATATTGTGTGTTTATATTTGAGCTTAACTATGATAAATGATAAGCATGTGCAACTAAGGCTGAAGTGTATTTTTTACACTTCAGGTCTCACAAGGGGTTCTGAGCACTGCCAAAAACCCGTTGACCTACACTCATTACTGTCCCTAAACACATCCTGTGCAGACACACTGAGCAGACATGCAGCCTCCCTTCATGGGCCGTGTAGACACGCTGTTGGGAATGTTTGGAATAATTGGTCCTTGTTTTTAGACAAAAAAAACGAGTTCTCATTCCAGGCAGCAACTGTTTATTTTACCGATTGTAATGACCTACTATCTGTTAGCTGGGGTTGTGCAAACAAAGTGTGAACTTCTCAGAGTCCAGGAAAAAGCATCGTAGTGAGCTAATGTTATCCTGAGCTCTGCTAGCATCAACATACTGAGAGAAACATTACACAGGGAATGTGTTAGCCATGAAGAGGCTTTTTTGACATAACATGTATCCTGAAGAAACTATTAACTTGTTTAAAAATTGCTCCTCAGCATTCAAAGTAGCATTCATTTTTGTTGCTGGTTAGCTGGTTAGCTTATTAACATGCTAACAGCTTTAAGAGTTCAAGAGTTAAGTAGAGAAACACACAAATGCGGTGCCGAGTTATGGTTGCTATGCTATGATTGGACAATCACTGTTCAGGGGAGGAGTTTAGTTACCTGACAGGTGAAGAAAATCAGGATAAAAAATTGGATTAACAAGACATCCTTAAGCTGCAACGTGATTGGTTGTAAATCCAAAAATGCCAAATTCACAACAGCTTTGCTAGCTGGCTAAAACAAATCACCCAAACTATTTCTTCAATGTTATAATGACAACTTGTTCCTTTTCCAAATTAAGTTTTGCGCTTAAAATTCTTTCCACTTTGATGCTCCGGACTTTGTATGCCAGATTTTGAGTTTGATAGAGGATTACAGAAAGATGAAGTGGAAGGAATGGGTGACATTGGAGGGTTTAGGGAAGCTGACGGCAGTTCTTGATGAAATTACAGATGGCTAAAAAGAGCCAGAAAGGATTTAGAGACCTGCTCTAGATACAGTAGCTGTGTTTAAATCTAAGGTTTAACAGCATCTGATGCAAATGTAAAATGCAAATCCTCTTAGTCACCGAACACTGCTAGTACCAGCATGATTGCTTAATTTCTAAAGCCATTTAAAAAAAATGTAAAAGGAGAAAAAGGGGAACAGAGGATGAAAAGAGAACTGTCATAGTCACTCCTTTGTAAGTTGTGAGAAAGAAACTGTTTTCCTAAGCCAGGTGTCCTTTAGATTATATAATCGGAGTTCTTTTACAGGACTTTTAGACCACTCTAATAAGCTCTTCAGTTACTATAAATCATAAAGGCTGATGTCCTTTAAAGGGCAACAGGTCACCTTATTAGCTGCCTGGGAATCGTACTGCTGAATTAGAATGAGGGATACCATGACCAGCCTGTCAGAGGGGGCCGCTGAGGAGCATGGGTAGCGGTGCTGGTGGGGCAGAACAGGCCAAAGAGATGTAGATGGAGAGAAAAAAAGACGAGATGATTAGAGAAAAAGCGAGACAGTAGCTGTGTGGTAATATGTGTGGGAAAAGTGGGAAAGGATGAGTGAGAGAACAGAGACGGCAATAAAAGTGAGAGACGGTGTGTGGGACAGAGCGAGAGAAAAAAAAAGAGAGAGAGAGAGAAAAAAAGAGAGAGAGACATCCTGGAGTAAACGATTGGAGCTGTGCTCCCCTGTTGTATGCACCAGATGGTGTTCATTGATTATTCATTGCATGCGATGGATGTCACTGTCACAGCACAGGCTCTGCTCCATTCTGCTCTGCCTCAGTGCACCTGGGGGCAGGGACGGGGTGGTGGGGGGTGCGTGGGGGAGAGCTGTATAGGGTTATGTTAAGCAGTATGTGGATGATGTGAGGTTTTGTCTCAACGTGGCACATGCATAAGTACATGTGGATGTCCCAATTTATGCATGTGCATTTGCACAGATGTATGTGGAGGGATCAGTGGGATTTAGTCTGGAATGTGAAATTCATTTAGGATTAGTGCGCCGGTCAATGCTGATTGGAGTTCGAGCAGCAGTAGATAAATATGTATCTGGACTGCCGTGCGGATGATTTCAGGTTGATTTATTATGCACTGTGATCCTCCATGTTAGAATAAGAAACTGATGCTTACTTGTCATGATTTGGAGGCTAATCTATCTGAGATCGCTACCCTCAAATTTTTCATAGATTTATAGATGACAGCCATCACGAAACATGCACGCGAAATGACACACAATTATAGATGCCAGAGTTCAATCACCAACACTGTGCCGACTCTCTCATGGATCTCGGCCGAGCTGTTTTCACTCCGTCTCTCTGTGATGGAATTCACGATTGCTCTGTCACTCCCAATTTGCATTCTCGTTGACTGAGGCAGAGACGGCAAGAGATAAAACGTGGCGAGGAGTCGGCGGCGGCAGGGAGAGACGTGCGACGAGATTACGGTACTACGAGGGGATGAGAGGGAGCGAAGCGAGGTGTTTATGCGTGTGATCTAACCTTTTGGAGTGCAGGTCGGACGCTGTACATGTGATTGAGGTGGAGAGGTTGAGCACAATATTATGCATCGATGGTGCAGAGGGTGGGGGAATTGCCTGGAGGTATCGATCCGGTTTTATCTAATTCAGTTCTCACCGCCCCTGCTGAGACACGAGGTGTCAGGTGAAACAGAGTAATCAGATCGCACTGACAGGACTCCTGCAGAACAGCACCTGAGTATAATGGACAGACACAGTGTTGAATTAGTTTCCAAATTGAAGATATTTGTTAATGGCTACACTTTCTATGTGAGCCACTCCTCACGGTATAAAAAGTAATTGTGATATTGACATCTTACGGTGGAGTCACAAATCAGACAACGACGCAAAGATGCTGCACTTCTGTAATGAGCCTCTTCACAGCTGAGGAATCTGTGTGGCTCCATTCGAAGCCATTAATCAGAGGCGGGGGGGGATTTTTTTAAAAAAAAAAATGAGAGTCTCTGTGAGGCTCTGAAGAGAGGAAGGATGGGAGATTGTTCTTTGTCAACCGCCAGTCTTTTTAATTTCAATCACTCACAACATTTTGATTTCATCCCTTGGTTTCCTTCCAGGTGAACAGCTGATGCTGAATAATTCATCGTTTTTTCTCGTCGCAGCCTGTCCTCAAATCATCTGGAAGCGGGGATTAGAAATGCCTGTACTGAATCAGAACTCATGAGTCACCACTCGCAGGCTACTCTACCGGATCACACCTCGGCGAAGACTCATTTAAAGTCACTGAAGATCCTAATCTGAAACTTTAAGTCTCTGCTCACAGACTCCGAATCTGAATGACATTTCTTATCATTTTACACAAAGCGTTAATACGACGTCTTTACTTGCCAAAAGAATAGAAACTTGATTTTTCTAAGATGGAAAAAAAAAAACACCTATTGTTAAACTGATGGAACATTTTCAGGCTGGAAGGAGAAAAAAAAAATCAATATTTCCAATGGACTTTTATAAAACTCGAACACAAACAATTAGTATGAAGCAACAACAACAACAGTTCCTCCCCTTGTGGAGACCATACATTATTGAAAATCATTGCTGTGAACATGTGACTGGCTAACAGGCTGGAGCTTGTTGCTTTTTCACTTCCCTGTGATGATTGGCCCGAGTCCCTGATGAGAATACTGGCACGACTCGAACATGAACAAGAGTGCGAAATCTCCCGTGTGCACAGATGGCGTGCGTTTTGTCACCACAGCTTGTTAGTAATACATACCCACGCGCAAAATACACATGCGTGTGCAAGTGCACATGAGGCGTAACCCCTGACAAAAGAACCACCCATATTGTCCAGGGGAAAAAAAAAATGCTGTATGTGGCACGACTGTCATCGCTGCATGTGGCCACTTAAGTGTGAAAGCAAGTGTACTGAATGCTTGGTGGAGCACAGTCATGGTTAGTTGCACACCAGAGTACGTGAGCACGAGACAAAATTTGCGAAATATACACAAATTATGCATCCTGCTAATACATGAACGCACATTGCCCAAAGCTTTTTCACTCAAGTACAGAAGCGGTCGGAAATATGAACGGTGCTTTGCTCATTAGTCCTCAGAAAGCCCACAGGCAGCGAGGGGTTTGATGGTTCAGCAGAGCCAGATTCTTTTCTAGTTCTGGAGGAGTTAAATCCCAAAAAACCTGATGTGTAATCGAGGGGTTTCTGCTCATGTGCTAAAAAACTGATTAGCAAGTGTAAATTTATTGGTCAGACCTTATAGATTTTGCCAGAGCTTCTTTGATTATTTAAATTTTGAGAGAACTTATAAGTTATTGTCCAGTTTACTCCCTGAAAAATGATAAAAACTTGAACCCATATTAAGCCTATTTTCATTATCAAATCTTTTTGACATATAATGCTGCACAAATTGTGATTTTGCAGACATAATGAGAGAATATACACACTGAACATATCTGCCAAATATTCACTGTGAATCTGTACAGACAACTCTTGGCAGCTACAGCATGGTTAGCGTTTTTATTGCCTTGTTAACATGACTTAAAGTTCCTGGTTAAAACTGCTATGATCAATACATTACATATGGAGTGTTGCAGCATCTATAAGATTCCAGTTTTGGTTTCCTACAACCTTGCTGTTTTGGATTAGTCTTACAGCTTTAATCGGTCATTTTCAGTTGAAGTATGTAACTTTCTTTGGTAATAAAGGTCAAAAATACCTGCACCTCCAACCCTTGCACATACACCACCCACTAAGTATCACGTAGTAAATAGACAAAGCCAAAAAATAGCAAACTTTGAAGCATTTAGCAGCTAGAGAGCAAGATGTTTTCCTAAGGAGGCTGTGGAGACCAAACCAGAGCTAAAAAGAGAGTGAATACAAAATTTATGTAGTCACATGACCTAGAACTTGACTCAAATGAATATAAATGCAAATATGTTATTAATAAGATGTGCATATATGCAACAATTTCCCAGCAGGTGCTTACAGCATGTTGTTTTTGCCATCAAGTGAGCAAAAAGTCAGTTTTATGCAGCTGTATATATAAAAAAAAAAGTCACCAATATTCACTCCAGAGATGAGACTCATGTTTAAATTTTCAATTTTTAACTAAAACTAAATCTTTCTCTAACAAAGTGCACCGACAGTCTCGCTCCAGCGATACTAGGACACAAGCCTCTGGCGTCAAAGTCTGTGCCCAGCCATCCGTCCTGCCTGCCTCTCTGTCTTCCCTGCAGTACAACAATGACACACTGACTTATCGAACAAACATGTTGCCAGAGATCATAATCAAGGCAGAATTGATGCTTCCTGCAAAATGCTTCGGCAGAACAAACTAGTTATTGTATTTTGCAGGAAACAGGACTATTATCTTCTCTGTGCACAGCATGAAGACTGAGTTTGGTTTTGTGTGTGTTACAAACAGATGTGTGTGTTCGTATGCATGTATTCTTGTTGGAACAGTGCATTGAAGAAAATGCTAATCGAGGAGACATTTCACTCCAGAGCAGGTGTTTGAATTGCTGACAAGGACACAATTTTAAACACAACCCGTGCTCTGAGAATTGCAAAGGCGACGTGTGAGGCTTTTTTACTTTGCCTTTTTTTATTGCACCGTAATTAAAATGAATCGTCTTTATAGCTGTTGTTTTTCTTTCGCAGTCCTATTCTTTACGGGTTTTATTGATTTATTATCGGCTGTTATCCCAACCCACCCCGGGCTTGTAATAGTTTAGGCATGGAGATTGCTACCAGCTACAATGAAAACGTAAGACCCAGGAATTATTCCAGTGTTTTTTCCCTGCCAGTGTAATGAATCTGAATGGAGAAATTCTTAATGGACCAGTATAAAAAAAGGAATGTGTCTCAGAAACTGCGGGCACGTGTCATCTTGCATTATATTTGAAAGGGCTCACAGTAATTGCCTGAGTGTGGGGAAGGTCCAAGGCTGTGGGAATGTTATTACTGCATTGGTTCCACTGAAAGTTAGAGATTAATCAGGTTTTTTACATCTCAAATGAAACTTTAACCATTTAGTGGATTGCAGAATTTAAGGGACAAGCCGAACCAAATGTGTCTGCAAGTTCTGGTCTGAAATGACAGAAATAAAAATGGGACTTCGCTTGGCATTTGAAATCTAAACTTCAAACTTGGGTTAGTTTTAATACTGCAGCAGTGTCACTGAAATTCTGCAAAATTGCATGTTGGTCCGACCATTTCTTTCCAAGTAACAGTCAACAACATTTAAATTCACATCACAGACGCACGGTTTAAAGCCTGAATTTTCATGAAGTTGAACTTAATCTGACCTGGAAAAAAAACAACATGCTGGGATTTACATGCATGTGCGTGCTTCTGTGAATTCATAATCAGAGGGAGGATTAATCAGTAAGCTCATGCTAGTCAGTATTTTTGACAGGTTGCACACCTGTGTGAATATGATTAGATGATACTCGTGAGCTGTTAGCCAAGCAGCCTGTGAATAAACCACTGATGACAATGCATGAATGACAAAGCTGAAACCAATCAATCAGCTATTGCAAGCACAGGTTCGGCGCTCTGCTTGAACCAATGACACGCCTCATGAGTAACCAGGTAAATATCCTGTCGAGTGTTTTTATAATCACTGCTCCCGTTGCAGTTTTTTGGTGTATGGTGTCAGGATTTTTGAGACATTTCCTCTTAACATATTGCATAATTTCACATGGAATTTGTAACAACTTCCCTCACTTCTGAGGTGCAAAGGCAGCTGCACAAATCAGTCACATAAAAACTAAATGTGAATTACTAGTCTGTGTCAGCTTTAAGAGCAATCTAACAGTCTGTTTTCAAGGCTACACAGCTTCAACTTTAAATGCACAGAGACAATATAAAGATGCTGCCCGAGAGTCGGCTGCAAAGGTTAATTACTTAACGTTGTTTTTGGAAAAGTCTACAAGGTGACAACACGCCATTAAATTTTTGTGCAGCTGTGTAAAGCGTGAACTGCAACGCTATGCAACATTTTCGCGAGCCTCTTGGGTTGACACGTGTGCACTGGCTTTCTATCACCGATGAGTGGTTTTGTCCTTGGAGGGGGGATGATGCACCTTACAGCTGGCCTGTGCAAGGTCAAACCTCTCACTGTGTCCGTCCTTAAGTCCCAGAAGTGCTGCTGCTACTGCTGCTACTGCTGCTGCTGCGGTAGTCATGATAGAGGGCAAGGTATGCATGGGGTAATTAGACGACTGCACCGATTTTTAACTCTGGAGTAAACAAGAGATCGGTGAAGAGCTGCAAAAGAGAGCCGACTTGCAAAATGATGAAATGAAATGCAACTGTCAGGTTCACAGGCGTGCACGTCTGTGCTAGGAGAGGGGGGGAAAAGTGGGACTAGAGGGAGTGCTGCTGTGTCTCTTGATGCGCCAATCACCGCTTAAAGATGCAAATGTATTCAGCTGTTGACTGACAGCTCACCGTGTCATACGCTGCGAGACCCTCCCGCCGAACATGTTTCTCTCTTTCTTTGCTTTTTCTGTCAGTCTTGTCTCCTAAATCTCAAACTCTTTCTGGGGAGGGAAAAAAAATAGCAGCTTGTGTTGGCCGAGCACTCGCAGTGAAAATAGAAGCAATCATTTATTCATCGATTGAAACATCAGAGGACTAAAAGGCAGTGAGGGAGTAGGAGCAACAAAGAGCGGGAAAGATAGACTGGCTGGAGGATAAGGGACAAAAAAAAAAATTACAGCGGTGGGTGGAAAGGGAAATGGAAAGAAGAACAAAGAGGGAGAGGAAAATGTGTTGCAAACAGAAAGTGGACAGTTTTTTGCCTTAATAGGAGGAACATAAAAAATAAATAAAAGAAATGTCAAGTGATGGAAAGGCAACAGAATAGAGGTTATTCCAGTTATAAAAGAGTCGGATGGGAACAGATAAAATCCTTGTAATTTAAAAGAAAATTAAACAACCAGTAAAAACTTTTTGATAACTGGAGATCAGAACAAAATTCAGCCACAGTGATTTAAAAAAGCTTATCTGTCTCTCTAGATGGAGACTGTTTGTACAAGCCTGCCATTGGGCGAATTCTTCTCACCTTCTCTGCTATCTGCATATCACTGTTTTCTGAATCTTCAACTCTGCATCCTCAGTTTAGCTCCGCCCACGATGACTGTGATTGGTTTATTCAATTACAAACATGCCACAGTGTCTCACTGCTACAACAGGATGATAATGGGTGCAGTTAGTCGTTTCTCCAGCGTCAACACATCACTGAGGAGGTAAGGCTGGCAATGCGAGACTTTATCAAGCTAACAGAACTGTAAAAACTCCTAAACTCTCCAAAATCAGCAGTTTTATACCTTTTTTAAAAGCTACAAAGAAGCCTATGTAACTTCTTCTGAATAGAGATCAATGACAGAAGAAATGGCCACTTTAAGCCAGAGGTCATACCAAACCAAGTGAGGCTGTAGCAACAAAACCCGAGTGAAGTGAACAGAGCCACAGTGCATGATTTTTTTGCTCATAATAATAATATAATATAATTTTGGCTTATAATTTCAACCTTTTAACTTGTCATGTGTGAGACAATTTAAAAAGTGTTTAGCTTTCACTATAAAATGAAATGTCACAGGTCTGTAAGTGCTAAGTGCTCCACTCTCAAATTAAAAAAAAAAGAACAAGTGTCTGCACTGTGTAAATTTCAGGAAGGATAAAGGCAAAGAAATTAGCTCAGAGTATCAGTTTCAAGAGTCGCGCTCTTTTTTTTTTTTTTTTTTAAGGCAACAATCCAAGCATCAGATTTCTCTGTTTTATTGACACGAATCATTAACTATCTCATCTCAGATACAACACATGTCCAACAAAGCGCAAAAAGAGTGAAAAGCTTTTGTCCTCGGCAAGGGTATACATTTAAACAGCATTATCCTTCACTAGCAGGGGGGGGGGGGGGGTTGGGGGCGGGGGCAATGACATGAGACAGGGATCATACTCTGAAAGAAAACTCTTCCCACTGCAGGCGCATCATGATGTGAATCGCAGCGGATGGAGGAGGACCAGTTTCCTGCAGGATACAATACTGGATACATTCTGTTGTTATTATTATTATTACTTTTTTTTTTTCTTCAGAGTGATGTGAGCTGGATAGCTTCCTCCCACGCAGTCCAAATAAACAACTACAGAGGCAAAAAAAAAAAAAAAAAAAAAAAAAAAAAAACAGTGCCAACAGTTACAGTGATACAAGAACATTTGAGAAAAAAAATGAAAAATGAATGCAAAGAAATGAAAAAAAAATAAAAACAGAACAGGAACTAAATACAAAGAGGCAGGGAAAAAAAGTAAATATCTTTTGCAAAATCCTCAAAATCCCACAGGTATTTTACCTGAACCCCCCACCCTCCCTCCCTTCCTCCCACCCTCCCCCATTTTTTTTTTTTAAATAGTAATCGTACAGCAAAAAAGACATTCAGAAGAGCAGACCGGAGTGATAGAAAACACTCATGCAA